>VXAU01002216.1:392252-605706 GCA_013399695.1 Formicarius rufipectus | reverse complement strand
TGGGGGGAGCCCTCCCACGGGGGCGGGCGGGGGGAGCGCGGCCCTGGGCCGCTTTTCCTTTGTTTGCATGTATTGGCATGTGCGTGGAAAAACAGGGCGCAACAGCTGCACGCCGCCAGCAGCCGGGCTCGCTGGCTGGGCTCTGCCAGCAGCCATCGCCTCACAAAAATGTAACCCCGCTTCTCTTCTCCTCCTTCCCCCCTCACCCCCGCCCTCTTTGCCCCTTCCTTCCCCTAGGACCCCGCTGGGATTTTTGAGCTCGTGGAAGTGGTTGGCAATGGCACGTACGGGCAAGTCTACAAGGTTTGTGTCAGAATTTATTCTTCTTTTATTGCCGATTTTCCAGAGGGTACCCCAGTGCTTGCGCTGGGCTGAGCACACGGCTGCAGGCGAACCACCCACTGTGACAAACGGAACAGTGAGGGGTGGTAAAAGCGTTGTCCCTGTCATTGTCGCTGGCCGTGACAAGTTTGTCAGCCTCTTGGCTTCTGCTTTTTCAGAGGGGCACAAATTACTCTCACAAGTAGCCATCCTGAAATGATGAAATAGCTCTTTATTGTCCTTATTCCCCACTGTGCTCCCTCCAGAGAAATGACCAGACCAAGTGGACGCTGTCAGAGGGTAGCTGGGTTATACAAATAGGTCCACGGGCTTATTCAGATCTGCTGCTGGAAATCCTCGTGGAAGTTGCTGCTACTGCTGCAGTGACATTAGACAAAGACGCTGGCCTTAATTAAAATTGTCTTTCGGTTTCCTTATTGGAAAACCTTCAACTTGCTGAAGCTGTAGAGTTGGGGGTGAGTGGATCCGATCCCACTGGGCAGTGCGGTGGATGGGGGGTGCAGAGTGACAGTAATAAGCCATTGAAGCAGGGATGTGAAAATCAGAATTCCCAGAATAACCTGTTTGGTGAGTGTACAGCTTTAAAAAATAGAAATCGGACAGTGCCCATGTGGGTGTGAAACCAGCCTATTTTTTTTGTTGTTGTTGTTGTTTCTTTTTTCCCCTTTAGCGTGCAGCTAGTGGAACAAATAAATCCTGAGATTGCATGACTTTGCAGTGAGTGCTAGCTACCAGGATGAGTTATTATTCACACAGATTTAATACTTGGCTGAAGACTGAAGACTCTAGCCTTAAACTGTAGAAATGCAAGACACGTTTGGAGAGGGAAGGAGAGATAACTGAAAGTAACTGGGGATGCCTAGCTGCTTGTTTGGGGTTTTTTGGTTCTTTTTTTTGTTGTTGTTGTGTTTTTTGTTTTGTTTCGCTTTTTCGATTATAAACAAGGCAGTGTAATTGGTGAGTTTCCCTGATGGCAAGATACTGCTGCATGCAGCTCCAGTAACTAAATAAAGCACTTTGGTGCCTCTTCTGCAGACGAAACGCATGTCAGTTTGTTTTGAGGGCGTGAACCTCAGCTTTCCTGATGTAAAAGTAGCCTGCCTGTGCAGCATGTGAGTTGCATTTAAAGACTTTTGGTGGAATAACCAGGCTGCTGCTGTTGGCATAAAGCTGGAAAAAAAGGATGTGGCTCAAAAGGTCAGAGGAGAGGGGGGAGATGACTAAGAAACTGCACTTTGACACAACCAAGACTATTTAATTTCTTTACCTTTTTTTTCCTCCTAATTGAAATGACACAAATTTTTTTCTGTAATCCTTTTTGCTCCTAGAACTTGCATCAGCTGTGCCTTTCTTTTTAAAAAAAAAGTAGGGCATGAATGTCTGACTTGAAACTCTCCTGTTAATTATTGCAATTTGGTGCATTGTTTCTCAGCTTACTTGTTAATGCTTTGAGTTAATGAGCAAAGTTCTCAGTGGTTTAACAGTCTTGGCAACAGAAATTTTAAATTTCTTTTCCCTTAAGTATGGTAGAGCTCTCCCAGAATAGTTAACATTAGAAATGAAACTCATCACATGCATTTATTGACCTGGAAGAGCTGAATGAACACCTGATGTTTAAGGGCATCCATGTCACTCTGATAGCAGGGGGAGCAACAGGCAGTCTCCTTGCTTGCTATGGAGTCTGCCAGACAGTAGAGGATTGACAATTGTTTAAGTTCGGGTTGGCACTGCTCCTTCTTCTTAGGCCTTTGCCCACATTTATGTACATAGGCTGGTAGTGTGGACACCTAACAGCTTTACCTATACAAAAAATAGCAAACCAAAAAACTTCCTTGCTGTGATAAACATCCTGTGAAGGGCTAATGGTTGAACTTGATGATCCTTGTGGGTCCCTTCCAACTGAGCATATTGTCTGATTCTGTAATGTTATTAAAATAATGAAGTTATGTAAAAAAAATAAATTGTTGCAAAGTATTTAACTTTTCTTGGCCACTTTTTAGTTGCTCCAGGGACACCCACAGATGAAATCTGTGTGTGTGTTTTGAGGGCTTTCATAGGAACTACCTAACCGAGGGAAGATACGTGGTTAAGCTGTTTCCTTGTTGCCTTCCGCTTTCCTCCTACCCAGCAACCACTCCTTGAAATCCCTTTTCCTGAATGGTTTTATTTCCCTTTCAAGCGGTCTGTCATCCCAAGGGACTGGGGGGTGGGGTGTAGGTTGCCTTTGAGGAGCTGTGCTTCGAGATGTAGTTTGATGTACTTCCACATTCGAGTATAGGCATCAGCGATGATGTCACCCGGGAGCGGGATTGGCTGGCTACCTGCCACTGCCGGGAGGACATGGAGGGAGCGGGAGAGGGCATGACGTTATCTCTTTGTCTAGCTCATACACCCCAGTGATGATGCCGAAGGTAGTTTGCCTTGCTGAGGAATCTGCTTTCCAGCAGTGATGGAAAGGGGACCTGTTGAAAACCAGAAAACAATCCTGTTTTTCTCCTTTGCCTTAACCGATCTTGCTGGAAATAGCTGACCTATCTAGCTAGTGACATTTCTGTAGCTAGTTCTACCTTAGCTTTTTATTTATCTGTGTATAGGTGTATAGATGTGTAAACAAGCATGGAATGTGAGGGCAGCCCTTGGATGTTTGGCACCTAAATGCAAGTGGAGTTACCCTCGTCACAGAACAGTATGGAGCCTCCTGGGATTTGATGCCATTAAATGGGTTGGCTTATGTGAAGAAGCATACTGTGGGCCTGAGACCTCAGCAGTGAGGTATTAAAAATACTAAGTTTTATGCTGCTGTGCTTAAATTGGGGTAGTGACTTTAAACTGAAAGAGATCAATTTTATATTAGATATTGGCAAAACATTCTTCACTGTGAGGGCGGTGAGGCACTGAGACAGGGTGCCCAGAGAAGCTGTGGGTTCAAGTTCAAGGCCAGGCTGGATTGGGCCTCGAGCAATCTGGTCTAGTGGAAGGGATTGGCACTAGACTCTTCCAACCCAAACCATTGTGTGATCCTATGGTTCTGAAGTCTCTGGAGTTTACATTGTTTTCATCTTCATAACCTTGTTTACTTCTCTCCCTTGTGAAAGAGTCTTGTGTTTTCAAGAGGAACTTGTTACAAAGTTGTGAACTGGGGGTGAAAAAAAAAGAGCAAAAGGTTCCCCAGCCCTGGGTAGCTAAAAGAAAGGGGTGTTTTGGGGAAGCCTTTGCCAATCTCTGGGGAAGGGGCAGCAGTGACCATGGCTGACTCATCCTGGGCTCAAGTAGAGCTCCTCTGCTGCTTCTCTGAAATCTCGAGGAATGAAAGTCCGCAGGGAAGTTGTTTGCCCTTTCATAGTTGGTCCGGACCCGAGAACAATGATGTGGAAGTTGCATCGCTGAGATTATTTAGAAAGCAAAGGGTTAAACGCTGCCAAGTACAGCCGGCAGCGTTCCCTCTGAGCCGAGCCAGGAAGGATCGGCCACAGAACCCCCTGGGTCCGCAGTCTTAACACTTTTAAGGAGTCCCGCGTCTCTGCTGGAGTTGTGAGGGATGCATTTCCCTTGAATAGGTCGGAGTCAGCTGGCGGGAGGCAAGCGGCGTGTGCGGGCCGGCCCGGGCAGCGCCCTGTGCCCGCGGCGGGCAGGAGTCGCAGCGCGGCCCCTGCGCCCCGCCTGCAGCAGCGCTGAGCCGCCCTCGCAGGGGCAGGCAGGGCAGGAGAGGATCGAATGGCACAGGAGTCGGCAGAAATAATGGTGTTAGCGTGCAGCTGCGCTTTTTGTGCCCGCTGCTGGCTTGTGGTGGGGATGAGATGGAGGATAGATGTGCCGCCCTCCCCCTTTTTTTCCGTTTGAGCCAGCCTAGTCCCGCTTCGGTGTAATTGGAACTTGTAGCCGGCTTTCGAAGTGATCGGCTGCCTTAAGGGTTTTTTTTGATCTTCTGCAAGTAGTGGAGAAGCATTTTTAGCGTTGCTGCGGTTAGATTTTAGTTTTTCACATCCAACAGTAAGCGTAATTTGAAGTTTGGCTTGCACCAAATGAAAACACTGCTGAAATTTGTCTCGAGATAAGGTTCAAACTGGGTGTTTGCTTCCCTTCTGGTGTTGGGTGTTTTTTGGTGTTTTTGTTTGCTTGTTTTTATGTGAAAATTACATATGAGCCAAAGCCAATTGGTTAATACTTCTAAAATTTTAAAATCTCTACCATCTGATCATTCATAGAGACTTCTTAATTTTACTGTTGAGACTGCACTGTGTTAACTTGCTCACTTTTTTTTTGTGTGTCTGTTTTTTAAGACATCTAACACTTTAAATTATCTTTTGTGAGTGTTCTGTTACATCTCACAGGTAGACACCGTAAGTTTCTTGTGGCAACAGTGTCAGGATGGGGGCCTGGTGGGGGGAAGGATGTTTTTGTGGGAGTTCTGAGACAGCAGGAGTGCACCAGGAAGGTGAGAATTAGGGTTGATACTCCTAATTGCCCTCAACGTAGACTGGTGTGACTTTCTAAGAGCGTTGTAATAGTTAATTCATAGTGAAGGCTTCTTTTGTTGATTTATGTTGCAGCCTTCCAAAACTTCGTGTAAATGATGTGTATTGTCTAACTTCTGGCTTGTAAAAGGAAATGATGTAAGATGTGATCATTTAAATGCTGATTTGAAAATAAATTATAACTTGTCTAAATATTTTCCCATGCTAAGGATACCCTCTTTTTGTCTTAATGGAGTTTATGTCTTACAAGGTGACTGTTGGGTGGTAGGAAGAGAAGACAGTGCTTGGTATTCTCTACTAACTCAGTTAAGGGCTTTTTTCCTCTCCCTCTCCCCTTTGTTTCTCTCACTGCTAAAGGGACATCATTGTGGATTCAAATGATTTTGTTAAACATGAATGCAATTCCAGTCTTATCACTATAAAGACAAACTGTACTCAGTATCAGTGAAGTCACTGGCTTTCAGGAACTGGTCCAGACCAGCTCTCTTAAGTATGAACTGCCCTTCTTCCCTTCCTCCTCTGATTTTTTGTGGATTGTATTGCAAAGTGAGAGTTTGTCATTGGAAAAATCATGAAGGACCAGGCACTGGCTGGAATACTGGCATTTTTTTGGGTTCTGCAGCTAGATGTTTACCCTCCTGTCCTCCTCCAAATTGGCTGAACTTTTGACCAGTTCTCCATCACCCAAATCCTTCTTAATTAAATATACAAAAGCTAGGCAGGTGGCCAGTGGGGATTACTGATATTTATTTTTATTAAAAAAAAAAAAAAAGAAAAAGAGAAAAGAAAGCAATGTGTCAATTGTGGGTAACCACATGTCCCTCTTATTCTTCCTCCCCCAGTCCATCTGTCTGTTTGCAAAATGTGGGGGTTTTTTTATCTTTTCTTAAATCAAATTGCAGGCTTCTGGGGCAGGGACTCCTCATTTTTGGAGTAATTAGAAGAGGACCTGGCACTCTGGGGCATGGGCATGTGCAGGGCTTTGAGATGATGGATGGCACAAGATCTGGCCCAGAGTTTTACACTGACTTCTAGGATTTTTTATTTTTTTCAGATTTCTGTGGGAATATATTTCAACTGGTGTGGATAAAATTTCTGTTGAAATCATTTTCTCTCCTTGTGTTTTGGATGTGTGTGCTCTCTCCTCATTGGCTATAGTAGGGATCCTTTCCCCAGGCTTGTATAGGTGGATAGTGTTCCCCATCAAGGTCTCTGCACTTCATTCCAAGCATGAAGAAGATGACTTTATCCATAAGGCCCAGAGTAGGGGGTTTTAGTAGTTTTAGGATATTGAAGAAAGAAGAGGGGAAAACAAGGGAGTTTCGCCTTGCATTCCTTGCTTTATTTTTGCTCTCGCCTAGTAATGTCACCTAGTTTGGTAGCATGTTGTCAACTTCCAGGCACCAGAGCCTTGACAGTAATGTGCAGAAATGCTTTGGTCTCTGTGATAGCAGATCTGCACCTCCCACCCTAGGGAACGATGTATAGGAATGTCCCCAAAGGGAACCCATCATTAAAAGAGGTACTCACCCTTTGCGTTTCCGTGCCTTCAACATATACATTCTTTAGTATAAATTTTTGCACTAGAATGCTACCTGACTTTTCTCATGTGGTCTAGAGTGTGTTTGTGTATACACATGTTCTAGCCATCTTCTTTTCAAGTGGTAGTTTCTCTTGCAAGAGTGATTTCAGCTCGGTAGGTCATACACCTACCTTCCTGAAATTTCTTTTCCTTGGAGGAAAGTGATTTTTTTTGTTTTTCTCATTTTATGTTTCTGACTATGCTCTGGCTGCACTAGCCTTTGGATGATGCTGATATTTAAGCTCAATAGCACTGACTTGCACAATGTGAGCTTGACTGTAGTCAAAAGGTACAGTAAGATCCTTATCTGTGTCATTATTTTAGGTCCCAGCCCACAGAAAGTGGTGGAAAGAATTCAGCTTGCTTGAATGAGGGTTGGATTTGGGAGGGGATCTCATAGCTTTGCACAAGAGTTCTCTTATCAAATACCTTATGTTTGTAGCGTTATGGGTCCCTGATTATTTCTCAGGTCAGCACAGGCTCAAGAAAAAATACTATAGGCTCTAAAATTGGGCAACTTTGGGAAGGGAGAGTTAAAAATGCACAGCTGTACATACCTCTTGGGAACCCTGAGGTAGCTTTGAATGTAGAGGGCTTGGAAATTTTGACGTTACATCTTGGTATTATTTCCAAAGGGTATTTTCTGCCTTGGGTGTGGTGTGAAACACTTTCACAGAGGCACAAAAAGAACGACACGTTGCAGACTGTCACCATCATGGCTAGGCTTCATGAATGAAGATTTGGGAGGGCTCTACCCATGCTTGCTGAATTGCAAACTGTTGCGTGCTGCTGAATGGTCAATATGCTGTTGTGAAGTTCAGGACTCCTCCACCTAAGCCTCGTTCCTGGTCCCCTGTTGTGTCCTGAGCAAGGATTGATGTATCTTCTCCCAGGTGGCCGCAGGGCTCTGCAGTCCTAATTTGTATGGTATCTGTTTCCGTGTTAGAAAAAGGACAGAGCAGCTTCCTGAAAGAGAAGTGAAATCAGACTGGGGACACTATAGTCCTGCAGGCAAAGCAGTCATCTGCTCTCCCAGGCTTTGCAGCAGAGTGAAATCTGCTGTTCTGAGTGTAATAAATAATTATAATTTGACCTCAATGGTGTTGGTTTTAATTTGTTGCTGACTCGGCAATCTCTGAAAAGCACCACTAAAAATAAAGAAATCACAGAGACTGCAGAGTGGTGATGTTGACCCGTGCAGAGGACTTGCACTTCTGAGGCATGTAAGGATTGGATAGATGTATGGATGCAGTAGGCTTCTCTGCACTTTATTTAGAAATTGGTGCAACTAACTGCAATCTCTGGTCCCCTGTGCAAGCTCAATTGTGGCAGGCATGAAGGGTGTTGACATCTCCCAGGGGTTCTCTCATGCCCTCCTCCTGCTTGACCTTGCATCATAGTTGCAAGTGAAGGATGAAACCTATAGGAAGATTTGGAGTTAGGAAGAGTTAGTAGAACAGGTGAGAGAGCAGCAGTCTCCTGAAGGTGAATTTACGGAAGAAATCAGAAGGCGAAGAATCCGGCTTAAGTGTTGAGAATCAATTAGTGGACTACTCATAGTTGTGGGAAACAAAAAGTAGTGTGAAGTCAGGGAAGCGCTTAATATAAATAAGGAATGGCTTAACTGTCAGTAGGAACATATTAATGTATATAATCTATATTTAAAAATTAATATATGTACTATGAAAGCTATATTATGGAGTTCACTGACCAGGCAGGCTGTGGGCTTATTCACACTAGGGGAATGTTTATTGACACATGTTTTTGTGCTAATTTCAGCATGTCCCAGGTTGAGACCTCCCTCAGCCCACCTAGCCAGGTTGTGACCATGTACTGGAATGAGGCATGCCTTTTGGGGGGGATTATTTAACACTAGTGGCAAAATGCTTCTTTCCCACCAGTGCTGTGCCTCCACAAATTGGTCTGGCACTGTAGGTGTCATTATTATTATACAAACAGGACATTACAAATGTCAGCAGGTCCTGATCAGCCTGTCTAGCAATAAAACACCTAATGTGGTAAAACTCCTAACATGGATGCAGTTATACTGGTATTGTAGTGCTTATCTCGTATGTCTCCGTCACCTCCCTTTGGAGCTGTCCCATGGCATGTTGATAAGACCTGCTCTCCATGCAGCGATTGCCGTGACTCATGGGTTTGTACCTGCCGCTGGAGGAGCTGCATGGACTGAAGCCACTCACTTCCCGGTGCAAGGTCTAGTTCTGGAGAATGTCTGCTGTGGGCTGGGGTCAGGGATGTATCCTGAGGGCTATTGGTGGTGTGCCATGGCTGTCTGCTTTGTCCCCTGTGCCTGTGTGCCTCAAGCGTCCCAGTAACATCCTGGCTCTGGGGCTGCTGGTGAGGTCCGCTTACTTAATGCTCTTCTCACCACTCTGGCTGAAGAAATCCCAAAAGACCCCTCTGGGCACTTCGGGTTTGCAGCTTTGGAGATATGGGTGCTGCCCCACTCTGTACCTACCTCTGAAGGTTTTCCTTCTTCTAGTGTTGCTCTCCACATGGAAATACAGGTCCACGTGTCCATCCTTGACAGCCTTCTGCTTCCTCTGGCTACTCACTCTGTGATGTATTATCCCTGAATGGGTTCTCTTTTTAGTATGTCCACAGACTTCCCTTTAGCTTCATTGCATAATTTAGGGCTCTGAAAACTGTGCTGGTTTTAAGTGTGAATGTTTGTGTTGCCATCTTTTTATGTTGACCAGTCCTTGATGTTGACCCAGGACTTGTTTGCTCTGGGTCCTGCGTCTGTCAACTTCACCAGAGGACAGACCTGAAATGGAAGGGTGTTATTTTGATTAGTGAAAGAATGGCAGCAGCTTGAAATAATCAGTTGCATCAAATCTGAATTTTATTAACTTCCTGAGGACTGCCAAGGCAATAGTTTACTCCTGCTGGGTTACCTCAAAGCTGATGCACTTTATTTGGGATTTTTGCATTTGGCACTGCTAAAAATTACTTGAAGTCTTAAAAATACAACAGTCAATTTTAGTTAAGCTCCGGCAGTTTCAATCACTTTTTCCCAGGACTTTGTGAGAGTAGCTGTAGGGGATGACCGTGGGCAAGAGTTCATGATTCTAGTTTAAACTGTAAGCTCTAAAGAAAATAAACTAGTCTCAAAACTTGTTCCCTAAACTTGGAGCTGTATAATGGTATTGGGTTGTTTTGTTTTCAACTTCAGGAAAGTATTGGGTCTTAATGTGTTCTTGTGAAGTATACTGTGCCCTACTTGGATTTCTATATCTTAGAGTCAGGGATGTCTCAACATTATTGCAGTTAATTATTTTTCTTCATTTTTATGCTTTCCAAGGGAAATTCAATAGAATCACTAAAAGAAAGCGTAACTGTGCCCATCTCACAAGGCTCATGTCAAGAGGGAATACTTGTAGCCGAGTTGTAAACCCTTACATGTAGGAGTACATAAAATAAATCTAAGTGCTAGTGGACCTTTAGCTGTAGTCCACTACCATGTGCTACTGCAATAATAAAAATAATTCTTGAGGGAACTGGTCCAGCAGGGTTTGCAAATAATAATGAGGTGTATGCTGACTTGAAGCCCTAATTAAGTTTTTTTTTGTGCTTCCCAAAAAACTGATAGTACTGTTTAACTTCAGTTAAGTATGGCGGCCTAATAGGTGAAAAGTGCATTTTGTAGTGAATGCTGCTGATACAAACAGATGCTCAGTAATTTACAACTTGTTTCTGTACAGTGGGCTTGGATGGTACTTTTGAAAGGTGCATAAGTAGGTGGGCTGCTTACAGGTTGACCCAACTGTGTACCATGTATGTAGCAGCTTCTACAGTCCATCTTCTTTGTGAGATATATAGTTGGAGTGAAGATGACTTTGTAAGTGGAAGTATGAAAGTGACTGACATATGAAACCCCTTCCCATCATGGAAGGGAAACATCCATTTTCTCAAAAGAATCCTAAGTAAGTGACCTGTTCTTGCATTTGCCAAGAGGTGAATGTGCTTGCCTTCAGTTGATACTCTCTGCACTCTTATATGGAGGCTGGGAACTTACAGATAGGTTTATTTCTGCAGAACTTGTGAGGGCTCTGATTGAGAACTATCAGTGTGAAAAGCGGTCAGTGCCTCGTGCCTCAGCAGTAAGCATTGGGGTCTTTCTGTTCAGGTAAATTAAATGACTATTGAAAATGTATTTAATTTAGGTTGCTGTTTTTCAGGAGAGAATTCTAGAAATACTTTAGCTTTTTTGATGATGTTGATGAGATTTGTAATTAAGTGCCTGACATTCAGACTGTATTTTTTTTTTTTTTCCTTCAAATGTATTATTCTCTGCAAGATAGCCTTTTCCCATCAAACCTGTTTGGCTATTTATTTATTTATTTACCCCAGTTTTGTCACTGTTTTGCTTCTTCAGATCTGTAAGCTCAGCTAGTGGAATTTAGTCTGGTCGTGAATTTTATTTTTAAATCTTAACCTATTGTAAATGCAAGTATCTTTTATCTAATTAACACTTTTTTTATTAATTTTTTTTTGGAAGGGGGTAATATCTTCTCTCTTTCTTCAGCAGCTACAGTCCTGAAGTACTTGACATTTCACATTCCAAACAATTTGTTAAACTGAACTGTCAGTTGCATGGTAATCTCCTGTATAAACACAGAGAGAAGTGGAATTCTCTTGTCCTTCTCCTCTGATATTCAAGTTATCCCCTGTGCTTTACTTTGGGGTGAGGGTGTAGGAGGGAAGTATGGTGGGGAACTGATGTAAATTATTCCCAGCCCCCCAGGAAATACATGACAGAGGCACAATCCAAATCTCTGAACACAAAGTTATGTGCTTTAATCAGAAGATATCCCCCCTTTTGCTTTAGTGGTAGCTGGGATCAGTTTTCACACTTACCCAAGCCAAACAAGAGCAGACTTTGCTTGCTGACTCTCTGGTCTCTTAAGAACTGTCCAGAGAAAAGGTCCTTGAGTGACCAGGTGGGTGGATCTCACAGAGTGAGTTTCATGGTACCCCTGCTTGTTTCACTTCTCTTTGTGGTGGTATTGTTATGTACTGTCCTTCAGTTGGTGAGGTTTCTGTTTCAATGAGTTTTGCAGAAAGGCCTGAACTGAATTGCTCACACTTAACTGTGTTGCTGTCTGTAACAGAGGTGTGGGAGGTATTAGGATATTTTACCATGACTAACCAGCAGCTTTAATACCTTTAAAATTGGTATATTGGCATTTATGAGCAGATACTACATTACAGTGATAGCTTAAGGGGCCTTCTGCTGCATGTGAGAGCTCTTGGTTGATTTAGAAAGCAAGTAAGTAACATTTTAAAGCCACCCTAACACAATCCAGCATGTTAAATCGAAAATGCAAGTCGAAATTGAAAATGCAATCCTTAGATTATCCTATAAACCGCTGTTATTTCAGCAGATGAAGTTAATGATGTACTGTCACAGACGGAGGAGCAAAAGGTGCAGCACTGAGGCTATGGGGGAGTCTGGGTTGTGAAGGACCTCCCTCATTTCATAGCAGGTGTTTTGTACACCGGTGCCATACCTTGCACCTGTGATGCATTCAGAGGAGTCCCTGTGCCGCAGGGTTTGGGGCTGTGGCAGGGCTGGCACGCCTCCAGCCTCCCTAAACTTGTCGCCTTCGCCTGTGTTTCTGGTGTGGTCTTGCGGGGGAAGAAAGAATGTCAGCCTATTAATAGTGACAGTGCAGGCTTTCTCCTCTTCATCTGTTAAAAATTGCTGGAATGCTTTGAATAACAAATGAATGAAAAATATATATATTTCAAAAAAAAAATAAAAAATCCAAGCATTTGGAAAGGTGTGCTTTGCCCCTTCTTTTCCCCCATGTAAAACACATGGAAATTCTCTGATCTGACTCGTCCTTGGGGACTATGGTGAGCACTCTATGCAGCTCCCCCTGTGCATTTTCACCAAGAGTTAAGTTCTGGAGTGATGACAAGTGAATATGGAGAAAATATTTCAAGTCTTGTAAAGAAATATTGCTTGCTAAATAACCTGAGTGTTAAAAGAAGGAATAGGAAAAGATTTTCTTAGCCTTTGTGCAATCTTATATGGCATAGGATGAAAACCTTTAATATTGACCTAATTTTATTTGTATTTAAGATCAAAGAGCTCTTGTGAATGAGTTGCTTGTCTTATATGTCAGTGGCTTTATGGTTTTTTGAATGGCTTGAGGCAGTAAATCAGTTCTGAGTAATGTTACCTTTCCTTAAGTTTCCTCTGAGGTAATGGAAGAGTGCTCTGGTTTCCTCTTCAGGAATAAAGATATATTAGTTAGTGAGCAGACTTCTTTCCAGCTAACTGCTGAGGTTGGAGGTGCCTCCTCATGGCCCAAGTGTGGCAGTGCTTGTGCTGGGTTGTAGGAAAGGATGGGAGAAATGGGCAACAAAACCACTGCCACGTTGGTTGCAGATTAAGTCCATGCTGTGATCGACACTGGATTTGGAGTGTCCTTTTCTGCTGCTGCTCTGCACCTCTTAGGTTTTTGATAACAGCATGTAGTCAGCATATGCTATTGTTGTGAGAACCATGTTTTTTATATATATATATATATATATATATATATGCTGTGGCTCCACTGGGCTGTATGGGAATGGGGAAGGCTTTATTTTGTGCTCCCCACAAGATGAATTTTCTATTGCAGAAAGGAGTAGGGAAGGTTAGGCAGACAGATGGAACACCTTGGGTGGTATCTGATTACTTTGTTCTGGGAGGCAGAGGAATCCTGCTTGCTTACATGGTACAGAGCTGTGCTGAAAGCACCAGGTCTTGGAGATGCCTGGACTCGCTGGAGAATCTACTGTACCAGTAGCACCATAATGTGGGTTTTAATCTTTCCCTTTAACTCAAATAGAAGAAGATGGGAAAAAGCGCATGTGAACAGTATTTCAAATCTGTAAAGGTGGCATCAACTTAGTTTATAGATCATTGTGAGTTTGGGAAAAAAGACAATAGACTTGGGTATTAAAATGTCATGTTACTGCTAACATCTGTTCCCCCTGTAGAATCGCTGTGCTTAGGAAAAGAGATTCTTCCTAAGGGAAGAATCCTAAATCCTTTTCTTTAAGAATTGTTCTTGTGGGTGCTGTCGTCTCAACTGTTGTCTGATGTGAAATGGCATAGGTAGATGAACACCTACTAAAGAGGATGTGGGTGGTACAGGACCTCTGAGGTGGTAGTTGTGTCTTCTGAGCTTTGACTGCTTGTGGGTCTGCATCAGTGGTGGTGGATGCTGCTGACTAGGCTGTGCCTCTTCTCATCTCCTTGGCTCTGAGGCGGTGCTTGTTCTGAGAGTGAGAGGTGGCCAATAAATGGGGAATCTCATAAAGTCACTTGTGTTGCTGAACTTTACCAAAACCTGGCTTTTTGTCAAGTTTAGCTGAAAAGTTGGGATTATGTTTTCCTTCCAAGAACCCTTGGTTTAAAGCTCCATTAATTGTGTGTCAGTTACCATATGTGTTATGATAATAATCAAGAGTGGAAAAGACTAGATTTATTTCAGTAAACATTTCACCTAGTAAAAATTTAATAGCTTATCCGCCTTCAAAGGCCATTCCTTTTTCTCCTGTGCAGATTGTTCACCCAGAAGCAGTACAGAGTGTTTCCCAGGGATATGTGTTTTTAACCTGACCTTGAGATGTTGCTCTTCCCAAGAGACGCATGGGGCTATTCCAAGGATTCTCAGTCCTGAGTTTCTTTGCAAGGCACAGATTGAGTTTGCCTCTGCTGTGCTCAATTCTGTGGCTTTCTTTTAATAGTGACTACGGATAGCTTTGAAAGATGATAAAAAAAACATGCTAAAATGACTAGGGACTTGCGTCTGAATCACAGCCATCAGCAAAACCACCTAGTTTTGGGAACCATTCTGTGTGATGGCATAAAGTCTTGTGAGCACCCAAGCCAAATGTCTGTTCAACAAATACATGATTTCATTGTTTGAATGTTTTGAGGGAAATGTTTTGAACATCTTTGCTGTCTTTAGCCAGCAGGAATGCAGAACTTAACAGGTTATGCAGACTGCCTGTATGTTTATAATTTAAGGTGTAAATGTCATTTGAGAGACAAAGAAGTGTGGTGGAATTACAAGCATGACAGAGGCAATACTTCTTCTGCAGGATTCAGGTTAGTTTAGTTGGTTTAGGTTGGATTATTTTTTTAAAACTAGATGTACTTTGACTCTCCAGGAACAGACCCCTTCTGCTGAAGTCAGAGTAACTAAACTGAGTGCCAGCCTGGCTCTTCAGTTTGTGATTAGAGCTGTGTGTGCAAAGGCTGGCACATTTTTCATTTGAGACAATGTTCACGTTGTCAAGAAAAAATGGTATTCTTTCTAGATACAAGGGTGAAAAAAGGCATTCTTTCTAGATGTAACACTTTTTGGAAGTGCCTCAGGTCTTAAAATTCTTTGACTTATTTCTTAATCTTTTCTCATATAATGAATTTTATGATTTTGTCATTTTTATCCTTCTTGCTCTCTTCCATCATACTCATTTGATGTGGGTGAATTTCTCCTGGTGGCCTCCCTTCTTCTGCGCTAGTCATCCTCTCATTTCTTCCTCTAGGCTTGTCCTTGGCTTATTTTCTTTCTTTTTTTTTTTTTGTTTTGTTATAAAAGTAAAAAAATAGAAAGGATATGGTTAAATCTGTGTGACCTCTGGTATTGGCTGTAGTTCTGCCAAGATGAATGAGAGTGAGATATGTTTGTTTTTACATGAATGTGTTGCTCCACATGAATTCTGTACCTTCTTTAGATCTTTTTTTTTGTGGTCTCTTTTTACCCTGGCTTTCTGAAGAAATGAGGCTCTGTCCATTTTATTCTGCCCTCAACGCTTTTTTAACCTCAGGGCTGACTTCAGCTGTGTTTTGATTTGGGGTATGAGTCTGAAATCCTTAAAAGTTTCATGAAAAAATAGATGACTAGGTAGATGGGAGTGCGAGAGCCTGTTTACTCTTCTCCCCCCTACTTTTTTGGGGATAAAGCCTATTAAACTCCTTCTTTATTGTCATTGGGAAGATGTGTGCCCGAGCTTCAGTCTTACCTTTGCTTGCACATCTGTCTTTTGTTCCACTGGGATATTATTTTTACCCCCGTCTTTCAGACAAAACTGTGGTGCCGTCTTCTGAAGTTGGGGGTCTTCCCCACCAACAGACAGAGGAGCTCTGCAGGGATACTCTGCTCTCTCCCAGGGCTCCTCTTTCTGCTGGGACTGAAGGTGTGAGGTTTGGATATACGAACTAAAGTATATTGAAAGTCTTTGTCTAGACAAGGTACGCTGCCCTTGACACATGCTAAGTTGGTCTTGTTAAAGCCTCAGGTACTTAGTGTGTGCTAACCTCGGGTGGTAATCCAGGGCTAGACAAGCCCCCTAAGGAGGTGGTGGATGAGGTGGGGATTTCTTTGCATTAGTCTTGGCTGTAACTTCAGCTGGTGCCTGAATGCAAAACTGGTAATAAGCGGTCATAAACCCTGGATGCTTTTTGTCTTGTCAGCTCCTGTCTGAATAGGGACTTTTTCATGACACATGCTTGTTTGCTCATGTTTTTCTTTTAAGGAAAGCAGTTAAACTAGGCAATAACCACCAGTAATTCAGTGCTCTGTTAAGCATGTAATAAACCAACCCCAAGATCCCTTGGTCTGGAGCCATTAGAGACTGCGGCCCTTTGTTTCTCTTTTGGTGGGCAGGGGGGAAGAAATGGAGCATGACCAACTTGTTTGGTGTGGGAAGGACAAGAGGGTGACTGGACAGGGGAGAGGTGTGATGATGTGGTGCTTCTAGGACAGGCATTGCCATCCTTCCCAAAAACTGATGGATCAAGTTCTGGCCTTTACTCTGTGTCTCTGACAGCAAAACATCATGAAGTATGCTGCAAATTTTTCTAAAAAAGGAATTCTAGCTCCTTGTGGCTGGTGTTGAACAATGTGTGAGTCTCAACTCATCCTCCTTAGTAAAGCAGGCACCTCTCGTTGACTACAAGGCTTGCTATCATATTCTGACCTTTGTTTAATCCAGGTGCAGCCCACCTGTTGGCTAACCAGTAACGTATTCAATTCTGCTCTGCTTAACTGGTGTGTGGATACATTTTTAGGACAGATGTCTTACAGAGTTTGAGGAAACTCTTATTGTAAAAACAAAATTCAAGTGCCTTCTAATCTCTAAACTGCCTCCTTAAGCCTTAAATGCAGCCTCTGCAAAGCAGTTTGCTCTTTCACAAAGAGGATGGCTTCATGCTCTTTCTCTGCTTGTTTCTGCGAAATGCATTTCTGGAGGGGACCTTTCTTATGCAGAATAAATTTTAGCAAAACATTTCACTTTCTTCAGATTTATGAAAATGAATCCCATCATGACTTTTCAAAGTGTGGGTTTAAGCAAAACCTCTCAAGGCATTTCAGTGCTGGTTCTGATGCAGCTGTTAGTTTAAGGAATCTCTTTTTTAAACTGGGGGTGGCTGTTAATTATATTCAGGAGAGGAAAATGCAGTGTTGAGCTGGATAAACTGTTCGTTAGATGATACTTATTTTGAGGTTGGGTGTGGCAGGTACAAAAGATGTTCTTTCAGAAACATAAAAGGAGAAGGACTGGTTTAAATTTTGATACAATTGCTTTTTAAGAACATTTTCTAAAATTTTCTTCTTCTGCAACGTGGTTTTTTTTTTTCCTTTTTTTTTTTTTAATCAGCACTGCCATCTGGGAGAGCACTATTGCTTCCTTTGCTTTGTTGCAATGATTCTGGCTTTCTAAAATGTGATGTGAATTTTAGATGCTCAGTGCTGTTCACTGTAGGACATAGATGATCTTTGTTTCTCAGTCCTCTAGGTATAAGAAGGTGTCTAGTGGCTCTGTAAATGCTGAACAGCAGTAAGATTGTAAGTACTAGGCAACTGATAAGAGAGGAAGTGGGAGAACTGAGGGAGGAGAGCAGGTTGTCCATGTGGGTTTGTCTTTAGCTGCTTGGCTTGCAGTTTCCACGTGGACCGTCACCGCATCCTGTTTCTGGTTTTGTGGGTTAGCCTGTGTGATCGTCCCCCTGAGACTATGTGGGCATCATGTCCTTAAGAAATGGTTCATTTAATTTGTCAGGATGATAATAACATTTGATGGGGGAAGCTTTAAATGTGGAGTGACTGCCCTTAGAGCCTGAAGCTTAGCCACAGTTTTGCTTGCTGATTGTGTTTCTCATCTCTGAATGCATCCAGGGCCATCCGTGTGCTGCACAGGAGTGATGCTCTTCGCTTGGGAGCCGTCTGTCCCTCTGCTTTTCCTGCCTTTCCTGGGGGTGGAGTGGTTGGGAGAGCAAGGACACACACTAGGCCATAGCAGAAGTAGTAGGGGATGGAGAGACTATTGTACATCTCTCCGTCATTAAGCACACTGATTGCCATTGTATCCTTATTCAGTTTTTCAGGTGTTGGACAGAAATACAGGGGTCCCCCTGGCAGTGGCAGACAACAAGTTATAAAGACCAAAACTCTCACAAAGGTATCTGCAGTTTTGAATGCACTCACGTAGCCCTTTTTCTGCAGAAAACCCATGACTGCCTCTGTTTTTTTGAGATTCCCTCCTTCCCCCTCCCCTTTTCATCTGCAGAGAGGTGACAGTTGTGGGAGCATTTAGCCAAGTCTGTTTTTTTAGGTATTAGGAGGTACTTAGAGGAGTTTCTGTTCAGACCACCATCTGGACAAAGATTCATTTACTGAGGAGCTACACTGGTTCCGGGGGTAGACTGTTCACATAGGGTGTGTGGTACTAGCAGGCTGAAAAGGTAGTAGGGAAGGTATAGGCAGCTATGTGGTTACTTTAGGGTATTGTGTTTCCCAAAGTTTTTTTTTAAACAAAAAAAGTTGGTAGTTGGTGCAGATGGGCAGATCTGTTTTTTGTTTGGTCTGACCTCTGTAATGCACTGGATAGGCAAAGGACTCTAATCATTGTTAATTGCTCCTATATGGCAAATTCAGTAATAATATAAGTTCTTGAGTAACTTTTTCCATCGATTGACATGGACCAGTACTTGTCCCATGCAGGAATTGCTGAAAGCAGCTTAGGTTCTTGGGAAGAGTTTAAATTGCAGCAGATTTCCAACTTGACCCCTTGAAGTGTTTGGCTCTTGCCCTTGGACACAGATCCTGTTAGTCTGCTCTGCTGAATTTTACTGGCTGTGTTTCATGCTCTCTGTGCTGGAGTTGATTGCCAGGGGGACATGGCACACATGTCCCACTCTGGGGACATCACACTGGTGGAGCTTCACATTGAGGCACCAGAAGGATTAAAGGCCATGCTTTGTAAAGATACTACTTCATCTCACTGATAAGCGGCACTGAGCGGGAGGAGAGAGAGAGGGTTAATGCCCCTTTTACCCAGGGTCTGTTTAAAGAAAGGCAGTCATTTAGCTAAAATATACATCCACAGTTCATTTCTGTTTAAACTGAAATTACTGAGTAAAGAAATGCATCCTGGGAATAGATTAAGCTGTGTGCTAGGAAAGAAGCACATTTCTCTCAAGCTCAGTTGACAGCGATACGCTTCAGGGTTTTCTGTATTAAATATTTGATAAATCTGTAGTAGACTTCAATTCTGCATGGTTTTAATTACTTTTGATTTTTTTTAAGCCTGTAGGATTCTGACATCTTTTTTTCATCATGATCCTGTTTCATCATGGAATGAGCACTTGGGTATAATCAGCTATAGCCACATCATTATGATGGGCAGAGTGATCCTTGTGGAGCTGGTCATAAGGCTACATTTTCAACTCTGGGAGGTTCAGAAAGTTCTGGTCCTGAAATTTTTTGCTTCAGAAATACTTGATTAACTTTATTATTTTAACAAAAGGTTAGTTTTACTGCTATTTTCTGTATTTTATTAAAAACCTACTATTAAAAGTGCAAGCATATGTATTTGATATAATGAAGCCTTTCTTTCTCTGCTGTTGCTGTTTTTGTGCTGGGTTGTTAGCAGCCAGTGCTTCCAGGGATTGTGGGGTGGGGAGAGTGGAATGGTGGAGGAAGCATTTGATCCTCCCATTTTCTTTGAATTATTTTATGTCAGAAAATATTTATATTTTAGTTGGATTTTTTTTTTTTTGCCTGGAGGGAGACTGATTCTCCCTGGGAATTTTAAGGCAGGGTTCTGGATCTCCCTCTCCTGTTGAGTTATATTTGTAGGGTGTTTGCCCATCTGTGTGCTGTAAGCCTGTAGGTGCCACTGGCCTCTGTGCCTGTTTGCTTTTTTTCCCCCAACTCCCAGCTGAGCAAAGCCGAGACCTTTCACCTGCTCCCTGCATTGCATTTCCAGCCTTTGGATAAACTTTTCTTGCTGGGGAGCCGCAGACTCAGGCAATTCTGCTGAGCAGATGCACCCGCATTATCTCCCTGTGTAATTTATGTCGGCCGGTGCAATGGTGTTCGCACAACACTGAATGGAGGGGGAGGTCAAGAGGAAAAAAACAAACCAACCCAGCCATAAGCAGTTGCTTGTAGCTTTTTTCAGACAGTCTATTCTTGCTGCTGCTTTTTCACTCGCATGCTTTGGGCCTGCATACTCTGGGCAGAGGATAAGAAAAAAATAAATAAATCCACTCCAGAGAGAACTTTGTTTGCTTATTCATGGTGCAGATATCTTTCCTAGCAAGAATACACATTTTTTTAAGGGAAAAGCACTGATCCCATGTGACCAATTTTGATATTTTGTTGTGAGTAATCAGTACATCCCTATGTGAAGCAGGGCTGTTAAAAATACTTTCACCCAGCCCGAGGTGCAGGCCAGTAGTTGACAGTCTTTCTCCATTTCTCTTTATTATGACCAGGTCTGCAGCTGTTTGTCTTTTGAAAACCCCTTTTGGGAATGTTTTCTGTGACTTAATTTTTTTCTCCTCCCCTTATGGTATATTCTTGGTCTCTGAGTTTTCTGTTCTCTATCCTTCAGAATATTTAATATGTGGGAAATTAATCTTTCTTCAGTCTGTTTTCCATAAGGTTGTAGGTATTTAAGAAATGCTGGAGACAGCCAAAACAAAAGGCCTTCCAAGACAAAAAGTATAATACAAGCCACCTGAGTAGCTTGGTCTTCTCCAGCTGCCCACTAGTAACCCTCCTTTTCCTTCAACCTTGGAGGCTCCCTGAAGTTTCTCCCCTTTGGATTTATCAAGTGTTCTTGCCTGTTAATCACTGGTAATAAAAGCATGTTTAAGATCAGGTGAGTGTCTAGAGATACTTCTCAAGACTATATGTCTCTTCAGTCTCTGCAGCTTTTTCCAGCAGTGAGTGTGGATGGTGTGACTCAGACTCCTAAGCTGCAGCTCACTGAGTGGCTTGCCTAGGGGCATGTGCTTGGCCATTTCCCTCTTACCTCCTGCCTGGGGCAGAGACGGCTATTGGGCAGGTCCTCATATTTCAGGAAACTTCAGAGAGGTTATGTTTTATATGGTTGGGTAGAGGATGTGTTGCTGTGTGCACAGTACTGGTGAAACTTCTGTTGAAGGGCTGTGGCTCACCCTGCTCCCTTCTCTGATACTAGATGTGTTTTAAGGGGACCCTACTATTATGGACAATCACAGAAAGATGCTTTCAGTGTGGGTATGGGTCACAGGGCCACGGTCACATGCTGATGGGGGCTCATCTGTGTCAGGGCTTCTGTTAGCCATGGATGATCCTCTGGCTGACCACAGGTCTGAAAGCTTAAGCTCAGGTGGGAGAGCCTGGTCATGCTGTCTTCCTCCATCACCTGCCTCTGCCAGTGCTCATCAGCACCTTAGTGTTGCCCAATGCCAGTTTAACTCCTTGTCAATTCATCTCTGTTATACAAGTCATCTGCTGACAAAACAAAGATCTGGGTCACCGCTCTTAAAATAGAATCAGCATTAAGGAAATTGCTCAAGCAAGTTCTCCCTTCCTCTGAGAAGGCAATGTCAACTCAACCTCATAGGGATACCTCTAACAAGCACACCAACCTACAGCAGAGGCCTTGTCAGTTTTGCCTAATATGCCTTTAAAATGCAATGCCCAGCTGTTTGCACAATGTTTGACTTGTGCCTGAGGGAGTAAGGTTTTCTTTCTTTATATTAATGCAGATATATGCATCAATATGAATTGTTTTGGGTCTTTTTGTTAAGTCTTTTTTTTTTTTTTTTTTTTTAAAGGTGGTCTTTGCAAATATTTTCTTTCTTTGTGCTTTGGTGCCTGGAAGTGTGATTGGCCCATTATTAACAGCTATAATAAATGATATCTATAAAAGCTGAGTGTTTTCCTTGCTTATAGGCAGAGTTTAGTGGTGCCGCTTTCATCTTGATAGTAGTCATCCAGTAACTGCTCTGAACACACTGTGCCAAGCTCACGTATGGCCAGGGTTGAATAACTCATTACATTCACTTTTAAGGTCACATCTGGGCTCCTGTAGACTTTGATCCTGAGTTTATAGGATGACTTGCTGCACCATGTGCCCTTCTGCCAGAGTACTGCAGAATTCCTGGGCCTAGGCTGCAAAACTTACTGCCTGGGGTTTCTTCTGCTTGTTCATCGGTTTTCTTCTACTCCCAAGAGGGCTAGTGGCACTGGGGGTGGGACTGGAAAATGCTGATTGAAAAAGGGGAAGTGGAAAGTAGGATGTTGGTTGCTCTTGCTCATTGGAGTTCACCTCTCTGTGTCTGTTATGTTACTGCGGGCATGGAAAGCATGGGTAGCCATTGATCTGAAGAACTGGGAAGTCTAGGTGGAATTTCCATTTATGAGGCAGATATGGCTTGGTGTCCCATTAATCTGTTCCCTGCTTGACCCCTTTCTAGTCCAGGTTAGCAGTAGTGGAAAGTCTCTCTAATGATAGGGGAGCTGGCAGTTTTCTTCTATTTGTAGACTCATAGAATCCTTTAGATTGGAAAAACCCTTTAATGTCATTGAATCCAACTGTGTTAATCTAGCACTGCCAAATTGTGCCTTAGGAAATATGGTGTGTTTCTGAGGGAGAAGTGGGAGGGCAGTGAGAGCCCTCGTAATTCTCACCCTACCCTCTTCCTAATGTTATTTTCATAGTACTTGAGTCTGTTTTGGGTGATACCCCAAGTAGACACTAGACAAGGTTGCGGGCAGTGCCTTGCTGTCATGTGAAACCAGCGGAAACTGTGCACCCCAGCAAGGCTTCAGGGGAGCAGATGCCTTCAAGATGGATCTAACAAAACCAGGCTGCTGACCAGAGGGCCGTGTGTGCAGGCAAGGGGAATACTGATGAGAGTTGTGTGCAGCAGCACTGTAAGTGGAGTTTCAGACTTATGTTTGGGCAAGAGAAGATTGCTCTCTGTGTGAGCACTCTGCAGCCCTGAAAAGCAGCAGTGTGAGCGCTCACCAAATACAGGGAATGCTGGCGGGTCTTCTATGATGTGTTAGCAAGAGCACTTGGGTAGAATGGAGTTCAGATGAAAGCTCTTTGCCTGGGATGTGACCTTTTATCTCCTTCCCCTCAACATTACTCCAGCTATTGTGCTGTAGAAAAGTCTTGGTAGAATTGATCCTGTTCACTTTTTGAAATTTCAAGACTTGCATGAATAAAGGTTTGATTGGTTTGGGAAGGAGATGATACAATGTGTATGATTTTGTGTGGTATGCCATCAGATGCAGTGTTTTTTAAGAATTCCTGAGTCTACACATCTAAGAATATTGAAGTACTGTTCAGGTGAAAGAGAGGATGAAGGGCTGGTTGTTAATGATAGTTCTTCCACTTGGAGGAAGAGAGGTGGGGATGCTAGTGCCTACTTCAGCCCCCTCCCAGCAGTGTACTTTGAGGATAAAATGAATGCCTTAATGCTTCTTGAGGGGTGAGAAGGGAGGGCAGGCTGAATTGAGGAGTGGCTGTTGGCAGGTACCAGTTTTACCTCCAGTAAAACTGAGTAACAGAGGTGGTCAATACTGTGCTCAATGGGAGTAGAAAGCTCCTTCCCCTATCAAGCCTGTATGTCCCCAGCAGTTTCAAAGTCCAAACTCTCTCTTGCCTATCAGCTGAGAACAAACCATTTCTTCTCACAGACTAGAGGAAAAATCAAGGATCACTGTGGTGACTATTAATAATGTTTCTCTAATTTCACATTATGAAATGTTGCTTGTTTCTTTTTCCTTTGATGATGAGCAAGCAGAAATACCAGGCAGTGATTTTAAATGTCCCTTTCCAAAGGACATCACTGCTTTGGAAATTAACTCCTTTATTTTGCTGTGCTGCCATTGAGGCTAATCCTTATCTGGAACCTAGCATTTATCTTTTCATTTTGGATTCTTTCCATTCCCAAATCACAAATCTAATCAACTTAAGCAGAAATTAAAGATGATAAACTGGGAGAAGGCTTTGTAACTATATTCCTAAAGTGGCTGGTGCTTGTCCTGTTATAGGCCTTGTCAGTGATGGATTGGGAGCAGAAAACTCTATTACTTATTTGTCCCAAATCATTGTCAGGAAGATGGACTGAATGCAGGTCAGAAATTATTTCAGGTGATTGTCACTCTTTATTTCAGCTGTTATGAAGTTTTGCTGGACTGAGGCCAGCACTAAAGTTGAGTGTCCTACAGCTGCTGCTGCACCTTGATTTGTGAGCTGAGCTCTGTGCTTGGTTTTTTGCTTGAATATTTTATTTAGAAAGGGTGAAGACTGGGACAAAGAATGGTTTGCTGGCACATGAATGTACTTGAGATCAGACCCAAAGTCATTCATGTGACAATACTGAAGTACTACAATGCACAGAGTAGGATTTTTCAGCAGGGCAAGGCTGAGATGCTGTATGCTTCAGTTGCTTACTCTATCTTTAAAAAACAGTTAACTCTATCTCTCTTATTTTAGCATTTCCTTTATAAAATTACAGTAAACTTGGCCCAGAACTAGTTTTTCTTCCCCCCTCCCCCGCCCAGGGTGTGGAATATTCATATAGGCTAGAAAAATAGCAAAAAGTAGATAGCAGTTTGCTTGAGTGGTCTTGCTGCTTGTGCTATGTCTTTAGGTATTACTCTCTTTGCTGGAAATGTTGATTTAAATCTTAACAGAGGTTTGAATAGCGAAATCACATGAAATGCTGATTTTGACTCAAGATTTAAGGCAACAAAAGGAAGATGAATAGAATGGTGGCCATAATGCAGAGAGATTGAATTAGTGTGTTAAAGCCACATGTGAAATATTCCTATTCAAGTGTTTTCATGCAGCTTTTAAGATCTCTCTGCCATGTTGCTGCTCGGTCTCCTCTGTGTCATTATTATGAATTTTTTAGTGTATGAGAGAAATGTGTGTGTAGTGCACATCAGAATAATATAAATCATGCATGTTAACATACTAAAGGGATAACTCTAACTGCTCTGTTAGACTGATAGTGTCTTTATAATCAGGGCTTCTAAATCAATGTCCTCTGCTCAATGTACGGAGCTGTGACAGCTGTCCCTTGGACATTGATGTGCATGTATTCATTTTTATTTCCTATATAAATCACTAGCTTTAGGCAAAGCTTGATAAAAGGCAAAAAAGGATCCTGTCTAATACAGCTTACAGTGAAAGTGGCACAGTAAGTTCCTCCTGCACAAACAGCAGTCTCCTGATGTATCAAGGAGACGTGATTATACAACAGGACTAATCAGCTCTGGGTGCTGCCATGAATTATGGGTTGGCTTAAGTGCTGATACACATTTCTGCCTTAAATTGATGTCAAAAGCAAAACAAAAAAACAGCTGAAAGTCCAAATGTCGACAAGGTTTATCTTCTTTAGGTCCCTATTAGGGTTAAAGAAAAGATTTCTTAATGTAATTATAACCTGTCTCTTCTATCCAGGCTAGCAAGAATAAACCAGGTTATATTGGAACTTTCCTACATGATGTTACACAACCATGCTTATTTAAATGTGGCTATTTTTGTAATATGCATTGTGCCTTAATGGGAGTAGTGGATAAAGAGTGTTGACCCACTGAAATCTAGCTGAATATAGAGGTACAGTGTTCATGTGTGTTTGCACATAGGGCAGGAAAAAAGGTAGAAAGCAATCAATGTGGAAAAAAATTCATATCTGGTGTTACTATATGCCTTTTCATCCTATGGAGAACCAATGAGTGATTTCTCCCTCCCTTTCTTTTACTGTTTTCCATTTTTATTTTGCTATTTACAGTGGTGTAATTTTGGCACCTTATGCACACAGCCTCTTCACTTTTTAATTTTGGACACCTGCAATTAATGTCTAAGGCTTACCTGTTTACTCAGACTTAGTTCCATCTGTGGTTGAGAGAGGAATAGGTGCTTCCAGGTGATTCATCTGACCTGTCTTTCCCCTAATCAAAAGGTGACTAGCTGAAACTAGCAGTTAGGTGCCCTGAATTAGGACAGATGTGTTCCTTCTCTCCACTCCTGTAATTTCACCAGCTCAGATTGCTTTCTGAAGACGATGAGGAGGGTGAATTTGGTCCATCCCCAGTAATTCCCAAACCAGGTCCACAGTGGTTAGGTGAGTTTGGTGGATAACTGTGCTTGGGAGGTGGTGATTCAGACCAAGAGGCTTTCAGAAACGGTACAATACTGGCTGTGGAGAACTCAGCTGTTTCTTAAATATGCAAATGGGCTCCCTCAGATTTGGCTGGGAGAGCTAGGTGTCTGTGTCTCCTCATGATGATATTATTTGTTTATCTGTATGGGATTTTCAACATCACAAATTCTGAGTATAATTATAATAATAGATTACATGGTTATTTCACAAACACTGTGCCCTCTTGCCATCTCTGTATTCCTGTTGTTCTAGGTTTCCCCTTACTGAAAGCAGCAGAATTTTTAAGGAGTGCTAAGAGCATTTTTGGGATTGTCCTGTCCAGAAGCAGGATTTAGACTCAATGATTCTTGTGGGTCCCTTTCAATTCAGGATATTCTATGATTCTGTGATTCTAACGTGATCCAGTAAGGAGGAAATTATCAATGCTGGAAAGAAGCAGCACTCTTGCTCTATTTTTGTGCAGGCTGGGAGTCGTAAGTGGAACAACCCCTGTGATGTATGAGGTGTGTCTGTGGAGGAGAGCTGGCACCCATCTTGCAAATAATTATAGTTTAAGCAAGCTTGGAAAAGGGGTGGAGTGCAGTGAATAATTCAGTTTGTGAGGGATTTGTTGTACAATAAGATTGACTTCACTTGGGTTCACATTTAATTTTTCATCTAGTGTTTTACCCTTGCAGGATCCAAGTCACAAAGTGAGCGACACTGTGGCTTGTGTACTTCTTTTTGGAGGGGAGGCTCAAAATCTGAACCCCCAGATTTAAACCTGGGTCTTTCTCAGGTGATTCTTTCAGCATATGCATTGGCTGGGAGAGCTTGGCCCTTACCCACCACCATCCCCTTGGCTGGGATGGTACAGCCCTGGCAGCAGCCTGAATTTCAGTCTCCGGGCAGCTGTGCAAAGTGGCTCCAGGAGCAGTGGGGAGAGAGGAGAAGGAGGAGGTGGCAGGGGGGTGCTGGGCTTGGCTCTGCTGTTGAAACGTGCACATGGGAGACTGTGGCTGGAGACTGGCCTTTTGTGAAAGTTGGTCTTAAGGCTTTTTAGTGCTGGATTAGAAGCACCCTGATCGGATCTGAATCCTCACTGTGCAAACTCTGCTGGTTCAAGTCTGGTTTTATTTATTTATTTATTTTGTTTAAGCAGCTTAAGTTCCTGTTGATGGGACTTTGTGCAGGTTTAGGTGTCTCTCTCCTGCAACGAGGGAAAAGCTGGCAGGTTGTCCAAGCTTTGGTTAACACAAGAGTAACGTGGCTGACTGACTGGCTGCTGGCTTCTTGTCAGCATTTTGGGGTGGGGAGATGGTGGGCTTTGCTTGCCCCATGGGTGCCTGCTGGCTGGTTGGTGCTGGGAGGCTCATGAGGAAAGGTATGGTCCCCAGCTGGCACCAACATGCTGGTAAAGCCTTGGCAACGTGTACAGCTTGCACACCTTGCTTTGGCCATGGACAGCCACCATGGAGTGTACCCAGCCAAAAGAGCGTTTCACCCGCCCCTGTGAGCATGTTGAGGGTGCAATGTGCTGGGTGGGATGCCCTGACAAGATGCCCTGGTGCACGAGGTCCCTGTCACCCTTCCTGGGGTGCTGTTGACACTGGAAAGTGTTAGCTCAGGAGTTGGAACACTTGCAAATACATAAAACATGGATTAAAAATGTCTGGCTAGAGCGTTGAAGGGAGATCTCTAAAATCTAACCTATGCTATGAAGATAACCATCTCGGCCTCTTTCCCCAGGGTACACCACAGGCTGAGTAGACGGTTCTTAGTGTTGCTGATGAGAAACACCCCACAGTCACCTTGTCTCCCTCGAAGGGGCTCACAGGGTTGTGCTTATGGATGCTTTTAGCCTTGTCTTGAACAGTTTCACTTGTATGCTACTGCTTTTGAGGGAACATCACGTGGGCCCTTTAGGAGTGAGGTAGAATCCTATTAAATTGATAGCTTCTCTTACCTCAAAGAGAGATGGGAAAACCTATGCCCTTCTTTTCTCCTCCTGGTCACTGTGTCTACAGGACAGCAAATGTGCTGGCTAGTACAACACCAAAATCATTCTTTTTCACTTATTGTTGCTTCTTGATGGGAGATTAAATTGAGATGGAAACACCACATCAAAAAACTGGTAGTGTGTTTAGTTTTACCTGGAAGCCATAGTAAGGGTGTGAAACTTTCCTGGTAAGGTTTTCCCTGGAATTGTATTTTGGCTGTCCAGCCCATGTATTTGTTTGAACCAGGGGTGTTCCCTCCTTATGTTTACAGTTTTTTCCTTCTGCAAGCCAAACATCCCTCAGGTGTGCAGCTGAGCCAGCCTGCAGTGGGTGGGACTGAAGGCAAGAGGAGGACAAGCATATGCAGGAAGAGACATATTCTGGGTTCCTGTTGTGGAGATGAGTAATCAGTGGTTGTTAAAGCAAAACAGAAGTTACAGATAGAGTTTTATCTTTTCCTCACATCCCTTTTCCCTACTGGAGAGCTGTGTACCTTTTCGTGATTAAGGTCTAAACAGCTGAACCCCAGGGTTGCAGAGAAAGTTGTGGCTGTATTTTTTGTTGGCATTGGAAAAAACTTGCAAATTATGTTACTATTTTTCTCTTACTGTGATCTTTGAAAAGGTGATCTATAACCACATGCCAAATACTGGATAATCTGTGAAAGGGGTTGTTGCACAGGAGGTGAGGATGATTGTGTACTGCCTGGGTATGAGGATATAAAAAAATTCTAATTTGTTTTTATAGGACTAACTTGGACTATACAGTATATTGGGGAGCACAACTAGGAACTGAAGCCTACTGACACAGTTGCCCAGCCTGGTAGTTGTAAAGGTTTTGTGTATGAGGCCATGAACAATGGCTTGGAATGTGATGCTATTGATTTTTCTTTTCCCTGCAGTGTTTCATAAATACTGTGCAGTTTAACTCAGCTTTTAACCTTGCGTGCAGTTTGAAGTGTGACGCTTCTCAGCTCGACATCAGATGGCTCACTCAGTGGAAAAAAAAAGCCAACCACCCTACAGTTCAAATCCCATCGGTACGTGAAAACGTGCCCTTTCTGCTGTCCAATTCCCAGCAAAAGCGCCTGGGTGGTGGCAGCCCTCGGGGGTGGTCCCTGGGAGGTCTTGCACAGCTCACTGAGAGAAGCACAAGCGCTGCAGGCTCCACACTGCCTGGAGCGTCAGCCTGCAGTCTTAGACGCCTTTGTTTGTCGCCTGGATCTCTATAGCATCTGTTTGGACCTAACGGGGCTTTGTAGTACAGTGTAACTCTGCTTAGTTTTAGACTGCATGTGATACTCAGTGCTTGCCATGAAAAGATGGTCATGGAGTGCTCTGGAAAAAAATGTAATCTTACAGCTAATCAAGCTTTGTTTTTAATCAGTTGCCATTTCACTGAATATTGTATTGCGTATTCATTAAAAAACAAGACAAAACAAAACCAAACAAAAAAAAAAACACCCCAAACACAAAAACGTCCAGTGGGGGAGCTTTATACCTTCTCCATGTTTTTATAATGTTCCCATTTTTTTGAGTGTGCAGGTGTCTCATTTACATTCCTAGAAACACACCATTCATCTTTCCTTTAAAGTCAAGGTTTCTGATCTGTTGTACCTGGCTTAAGGCATCCTTGGCATCGATCAGGAACACCTTTGAGAGGGGATTGTTTCACAATGCAGTAACTGCAGGTGGTGACGTCATGGTGATACGAGCTAAAGAAAAATGATCAGAAGTGTCACAATGTGAGTTGGGTTTCTCCTGTATACTGTGTCACCTGTGAATGTGACTTCTTATGTGTTGAGTTTCTGTCACAGCATGTCTGGATTTGTGCCTCTGTGTACTACTGTGCCATTCATACAGCGTTTGTGCAGATACTGCTCCCAGTTGTGCAGATCTGGATTTAGTTAGTGCTACAGTCCCGTCTGACTTATTTATTGCTGTTTCACTTGGTAGATTGGCAAATACTGTTGAAAGACATGCTTGATGGCAGTATTAGGAGAAAAGCCAGTGCTGATCTTGTCTGTAGGTGGAATGACTACCCCTCGTAAATAAGATGAATAACACACATGCACACACCAGGGGGGAAAAAAAAAAAAACCACCAAAAAACCCAAACCAACCTAAAAAAAAGGCCTTGAAATGTTCACTTTTTCCTTTAGACATCCCTCTTGAGTTGCTTGGGGCAATGACCCTGTGTTGTGAGTCTCAGACGGGTGACTCAGAAGGAGTGCTGATGACAAAACATCTTGCTGGAAGTCTCTGGTTATGAGAGGAGCATCCTGTTTCTGCTTCTCTACACCTCGCCTGCTTAGCCATCAGGCAGCTAGAGACGTTGCCTGTATCTGCCCTAATAAATGCTCTGAGGTTACCCCAGAAATTAATTATCTGCTGGACAAAGAGTGGAAATATAAACATACCTTTTGTTTCCTGGAGTAGCCCTCTTTGAACTTTGATGAAGCAGAAAATGTACTGGAGACTCACACAGAGATTGTGCAGGGAAGGTTTCGCTGTAGGATCAGCAAAAGGTGAAAAGGTCTGACCCGTAGTGGTTGAAATGAACGTTGGCTAAAGTTAATAAACTACTAACACAATGTGCAATTTTGTGTCTATGTGCTTTATACCTCTGCCTAAGCTCAAGTAGTCAATCAAAGTGTCTAATTCCAAGTGTTGCTGAAAGATTCTGATACTGAATTCAGCTTTTAATGTTGAGCTCTTTTGGGAATCAAATTGTGTCATTTTATAATGGAATGATTTTAAGAAAAGGCAAGTGCTAGGTATCCCTCTGTCTTTTTTATTCCACTTTCCCCCTTCCCCTCCCCCTTTTTTTTTTCCCCTTTTGGGGGTGTTTTTAAAAAAATATTAGCACTATAGTAAGTTAATTGCTGTCAAGATCCCAGTGTGTTGCTATCATGATTCCAAGACAATGTAGCCGTGATCTAGCCGTTGCACTTGAATTCTTTGCATTCTGACAACACTTGCAGTTTAGCTGCTGGGATCTGTTAGAGTGCAGAAATCCCCATGGTGGGAAGGCATGTGTGTGTGCTCTCTGCTGAGAAATTATTCGATTGACCCCCTCCATGGAAAGCATGTACTTGTACTTTCAAAGGCTATTTATTTGCTTTGCAGAGGGTCAACTGTAAAATCCTTTCTGAAATTGTGCTCCTTGAAATCCTCCTGAAGGATAGTGGGCTCAAGCCAGAAAGGTCTTGTTTTACAGCCCTGCTGTCATGAAAGAAATCTAAGTGTAAAAAAAATACAGCTTGAATACCTCAGATATTTATTTTGCCCTTTCATTACACAAGCATCCCCTCCCTCCTTAGGTTGGGAGGTCAGGGTATGTGTGTATGTGTGGCTCTGCTTTCGGGGGGAACCCTGCTGCACAGGCACTTGTGGGCCTCCTCTGGGCTCTGGTCCCCTTATTGTTTTAACAATTAATCTTTCACCCAATTATAATTTAGAACACTAATAAATACACCCTCCTCTTCCCAGTTCTCAGGAATCTCTCCAGTCTCCTGCTTGATTGCATATCTCCAAGCTTGCACAAATAAGTCCTCCAGTGTTATCTAGCCAAATGAAACCTTGGGGGGATGTGTTTGACCTTGGTTTGTGCAGTGACTGTACTTTAGCCACTTGTTCCAAAGACAGAAAAGAATGTTGACATTCACAATGTGAAAATAAATATTTGAAGATAGGTTTTGGTCTGTCAGCATAAACAAAATCCTTCTCTTGTATGTGTTTTAAGGGTCTGTATTGTAGCCTTCACAATACTAGCCGGTATTATCTAAAAGTCCTTCATAGGAGCTATTTTAAATTAGAAGTCAAAACCAGAAGACAAACCAGAAGTGAAACTCCTGTGGTTGCCTACATTCCTTTCTTCCTCCTAAACAGATATGTATTTTTTTTTCTTTTTTGTTTTTGCTTGTCATCACAACAAATGGGATGTTTGTTACCCCACTTGATAGCTCAAGCCCCAGCTCTTGCTGGGAGGCCTTAATTTGAAAGAAAATTTGTGAATATCTGTAGACTGCTAAAGAAAAACTGGAAGGTTTTCTTCATGTTAAGAGCTCCCACCTTCATTCTTAGCTGTGGAAATAAACGAAAGACTTGTTTTTGTGACCTGGCATATTTGCCTGAATGCCTCCCTTGTCACTGATGGATGGATGGACAGGCTTGTAGCTCTGTGTAACAGTGGGCCACAGGAGCACTGCTTTCCAGAGCAGTACATCTAGTGACAGGAAAGGAGTAAATGCCCAAATATCTGCTTTCAATCCACGTGTGTGCATCTTCTCCAGGGAAACTTCAAGATGGAAATAAATTAAGATTCAAGGATGCCTGATTGGTAGCTTTGTTGATTTGTGATCTTATGTGTGTATCCTCATCTCCTTTCTTTCTCTTTATTGTTGAAAGAGCATAAGCCCTTGTTTTAGACTCATCCCCATCCATTAGGACCTCCTAAGAAAGTAAGGAGTGACATGTTGAATTTGGACTGGGCCAGGTTTGCTTGCCTGAGGTCAAAGAGGGAATTGTGCAGTGGACTCTATAGGAGTTATCTTTTGCAAAGAAAATGGTTCCTCAAAGAGTGCTGCTAATTTCCCAAGGGGCAGCTTGCGTGAGATGAGGATGTTCATAGCACTGAGGTGCAGTGTCTCTTTGGCATCCTGAGAGAGATGTGCTAATGGGAATGGGCTCCTAGTGTAGGGTATGTGACAGTGCCTCCCAAAACTTTCCAGCTAGTGTTGGAAAATTTCTTCTGGAGTTTTGCTTTAAAGACTAAAGGGCACCAGAAGCATTTGAAATTGGGTCAAAATTGTAAGATTATTGTCCTCCTACTTGCTGTGATTTTATATTTCTAAAGCCAAGGTGAGATTAATAGTAGTCTGTAGTATGTGTTCACTTGATTTTGAGATACTTCCAATGTTACTGTGCCTGCTAGCACTGTTTCAGACCACTTGGTTAGCTCCAGAGCAGTTATAGAAGAGCAATTGTTGGTATCAGTTTCTGCAGTTCACTGACAGTCTGTGATGCATGCAAGGACCAGATCTGGTTTTGATCTGATTAGCTTGTTTATAGCTTCAGGTAGAAGAGCTGAAAACTGCCTGGAAGCCACTTTGCCATCTTTTGCTTTGCCTGGTTGCTTCAAAAGACTGTTGCTTTCTTTAGGAGTTTTTCTTGGTGGGCAGCCTTTCCCACCCTCTTTAAAAGGTTTTGTGTTTAGTGCAGTATTTGTGGAAAATCTAATGTTCATAGCAATATATTTAAACAACTTTCCTAGAAACCTTTTTGTCATGGTTGGACTATGTGTCAGGCTGATTTTATTGTGCAGAGCAGAGGCCTGGAGTCAGGTTTCATGTTTTGGTTAATTTGCAGATCATTTAGAGCTCATGGTGTTGCAAGAAGACAGCAGGGTTGTGTGAAAAACATGGGGTTTATGACTCGCCCCGTCTGCCTTTTTTTTTCTTTTTTTCCCCCTCCTATCTTGTTCAGTGGAATTAGTTTTCCTGTCTTTCCTGCCTATCCAGTTCACGCCCTAAAAATCACTGAACTTTCAGTGAAGAGGTGAACTTGAAGTCAACCAATTGGTCTCCTGCTTTGTTTGAAAAAAGTTTTAGTTTTTTAAGATTTAACCAACTAACCCTCACCAGTGGTACTTCCAGCTCCGCATTGGTGGCCTTTGCCTGATAATGTTCTACTTGGTGGTGTCCTGATGGGACTGAGATCTTAATAGTGGTTCTTAAGATAAGTAACACTGTGTGTGGCTACATTTGCCCTGTAGCTTTTATGGTCTCTGCTCTAGCTCTATTCTGGCAATAGTGAATGAGAAGTTTGATTCTTGGTGGTGTGGGAGACCAAAGATGGTACTGGCTTCTTTCTATTCAGAGAACAGATCACCCAGCTCCTGAGGCATAAACGCCTTAAAATGGTAGTTTTTTAAACTCACACCTTGTGTTTTTGCTTATTCTTTTCACTATTGAGACATAAGTAAAGCACAAAAAGTAAGCATCATGTAAAGATACTGCCATTCAGGAGAGGTCTTCTATCCCTTCCAGTGTGATATTAACCTTGTAATGGTCTTAAGGGTAAACAAGTGCTGGGAATGGTTCAAGAGTGTGAAGTCTGATCACTTTAGACAAATCTGTGATTGGAAGCAGTGACAGACAAGAGGATGGAGCTGGAGCTTGCTAAGCTGCTTTGCTTCCCTGGAGAATGACGCCGGATTAATCCATCACTGCTGTGGGGTGCCTGGCTGTTCCCCCAGTGGAACCATGTGACAAACTGCAATAAGTTTGGACTCAGAAGCTGGATGGGTCTGAGTGAAAAAGTCCTTGCTTGGTATGGACAGCTTCTGAGACACTGACATCTATGTGTCAGTGCCTGGTCAGAGCCGTGTAGGTATCTTACTGATGAAGAACATGCACCTTTTGAAAAGGGGCAATGGGAAGCTTGTGAGACAGAGCACCAGAGGTAGCTGTTAAGGAGAGACAGACAATTTTGGTATGAGTCACTCAACATGGGGGAAAAGCCCTTGTTAATTAACTAAGAGAGAGATAAGCAACCAGTTCTGAACTATGTCCATGGTGTAGACTTTTTCTCAGGCACCATCAGCTCAGCCTGCTGGCACTGAGATTGAGTCTTGCTTCAGCACTGATGGGGTGCAGTCCTTTTTCCTTCTGCTCTCAGGGTTTTTCTGTATTGGTATGACAGGCAGAAGCCAGGAGAAGTTGAAAACTAGCTGTTGGCTGTGGTGATTTGACCTTGACTGGATGCCAGGTACCTACCAAAGCTGCTCTCTCACTCCATTTCTCAACTGGACAGGGGAGAGAAAGTATAATGAAAGGCTCTTGGGCTGAGATAAGGGCAGGGAGAGATCACTCACCAGTTAATGTCACAGCAAAACAAACTCGACTTGGGGAAATTAATTGAATTAATACCAATCAAATCAGAGTAGGATAACAGAGGTAGAACAAATCTTAAAAACACCTCCTCCCCACCTGTCCCTCCTTCCTGGGCTTAACTTTATTCATGATTTTCTGCCTCTTCACACCAGTGGTGCAGGGAGACAGGGAATGGGATCTGTGGTCAGTTCATCATATGTTGTTTCTGCCACTGCTTCATCCTTAGGGAGAGGAGTTCTTCCTTTGCTCTAGCATGGGATCCCTCCGACAGGAGACAGTCCTCCAAAACTCCTCCAGTGTGAATTCTTCCCATGGACTGCAGTTCTTTGTGGACTGCTCCAGCATGGTTCCCTTCCAGGCGGTGCAGTGCTTCAGGAACGTGGGTCCCCTGTGAGGGCACAGGGCCTGCCAGCAAACCTGCTCCAGCATGGGTTCCTCTCTACATTGGTCCCTAGGTCCTGACAGGAGCATACTCCAGTGTGGGCTTCCCCACAGGCTCACAGCCTCTTCTAGGCATCCATCTGCTCCAGCATGAAGTCCTCCAGGGGCTATAGATGGGTATCTCCTCCACCATAGATATCCATGGAGTTCAGAGGGACAGCCTGCCTCACCATGGTGTTCACCATGAGCTCCAGGGGAATCTGCCCCAGCATCTGGAGCTCCTCTTCCCTCTCCTTCTTTACTGACCTTGGTGTCCTCTTAGTTGTTTCTCTCACATATTTGCAGTCCTCCTTTCTCTGGCTGCAATTACTTCCATGCAATATTTTTTCCCCCTTCTTAAATATATTATCCTGGTGTTGTTGCTGGGTTTGGCCTTGACTAGAGGTGGTTCCATTTTGGAGATGACTGGTTTGGGCTCTGTCAGATATGGGGGAAGCTCCTAGCAGCTCCTCAGAGAAAACACCCCTGTAGCCACTTGGCTACCAAAACCATGCCCTGCAAACCCAATACATTGGCCTGTGAGGTATTACTGGTGCCATTTATACTGGTGGCTTTCATCTGCACAGTTTCTGGGGCTTAGATTAAACTTGGGGAAGATGAATTGAATCAGCCTGTTGATTACTTCTGGTGCTTTTGTGTGTGCTTCTAATTTGCTTTACTAGAAGAATCTTTGTCTATTTTTTTTCCACTTTAGTATAGTGATGGCCTGAGTTTTCCAGAACTAGTCCACTGAGAGGAGGAAAAAAAGAAGGTTGTGTTTAGGCAAATGAAGGCTTCAGCAGCTTAGTGCTTGTCTACATGGGGAAGTTAGTGCGCAGTAAGCTAGGGTGTGAATTTACAGCACGCTAGCTGCTCTGCACTAACTCCCCCTGTGGATGCTGAGTGTGCACTAAGAGCGCCTGTTGGGCAGGTTCATTTATTCCACTGAAAGAAAGTGTGCTGAAAATTCACACTGCTGCTTCCTTTGCCCTGACTTTCCCATGTAGACAAGCCCTTAGTAAGTTTAGCATAAAACATCCTGGTTCAAAGGTCTGGCTTAAATTCTTTCCTCCTTGTTCTTTCTTCCATGTTCTTTTCTCCCTCTCTCCTTTTTCTTTCCTCTGTGTTTTGTCTCCCCCTTTATTCAGTGCAGATTAAATGTAATTGGGGCTTTGTCATAGTGGTGAAAACTGTCCACATAAATTTGGTGGGAAGAAGGGGATGACTTCAGAGTGAGGCCTGAAGGTGTATCATGTACAAGTGTAAAATGCTTTTGGACCAGATGCAGAAAGAGGCATGTCCTTCAAAGCATAAGGTGGGTAAGGTGGGTTTGACTCAGTCTAAATGGTATAACCAAAAGCTAGTGTGTAGTGATTTGAAGGAAAATACTTTCCCTTGCTTAGAAGATGAGGAACTATTCACACATGAAACTGTAGGTTTTGTAGGCATATTCTTAGATTTGTTTATTCTTCAACAGTTAGGGACCCCATAAAAAGACCCTTTTAATAAGTACAGACAGTAATTCTCTTAGTGATTCCTGAGGTATCAGGGCAGATTAGTGTTGTGGAAATTATGGAAATAAATTAATTTTTTAATAGATTATACTCACTGATGGTTATTTCTCTCTGCACATCTCACTGCCTGTTATCTCCGTTTATTTCCTCTGGGGAGGTAGGAAATTTGAGAAGGAAAATTGTATATGCTGGTACAAAATGCTGAGCTATTAGTCCTCTTGTTTTTAGATATATTTTAGGATATGAAATTTTGACTGTGTTGTACTGATTTTTTTCTATCTAGATTTTTGAGAAATAGGTGAGTCTGGTGACTTAAATGATGGAATGAAAATTTGCCTTTCCTCTTCTTAATTGGGAGGGTGAGAAGGCATGATTACATGTGTAAAAACAAACAAGTCTTTTATAGCTCATTTCACTGTGCTAAAATAAGCCCAGTCAAATGAGTGAAATAGGTCAGGCACAGTGTTATGCCATACTGGCTCTTCGAGCGTGTATCCTGGTTCATGAGGGAGTTTCATAGGGAGCTTTTCCAGCTTGCCTGCCCCAGCCCTGATGAGGAGGGAGATACAGGCTCTTCCCTCTCTCAGGTATGTGTGTGCTCATGTACAATTCATGCATTTGTGGTTATGCTGGATGCAGTCCATTTCATCCAGTGTTTCAAAATGAGAAGGAGGATGAGCAATTTGGGGGTAAAAGAGTAATTTCGGGAATTGTCCTTGATGTAGAGATCTTATTTTAAGGATTTGGACAAACATAGAGCTATAGAAAATGGACTGTGTTCAGGGCTTGGTTAGGTGTTCCATATCCTCCCCACAGGCCCCATCTATGCTGTCTTTATGGTCCACCACTGTCTTATTGGTCCACTATGTAATGACTTAGAGGTATTGCCACAGGGATTGGAAGCAATCGTATCATCCTCTTTTCACCAGAACATGTGTTGTTATGTAGTTTTATTTTAAAGTACAGAAATTACGGTGGTTCTACTTGGTGTCCTGACGCACGTGGCTGTGAGTTTGTGAAGTAGATTTTAGCCTCCTGTAGCGGAGATCATGAGCAGTAAATGCAGATGCTCCACTGCTTTGGGGTAACTGACTTAATGCTTCCTACTGCTGTTCCTTGTTGGCTGCATTATATCAGCTGGTAGTTTGTCAGCCTGTACACATATATTTCTTTATTTTATAGAGAGTTTATAAAACACAGGAAAAAGTTCCTGTAGGGTTTAAGAAGAAAAATAAACCCCCAATGTATCTGTGCAAAGGAGCAGGAGTTGTTCTTTGTATTATAATTGTAACATATTGTTGATGGATGTTTTATATAAACAAACCTTAAGAAAGAAAAAAAAAGAAGGTAATGTGGTAGGTGCTCTTGCTGCAATTTCCCTTCTGAATTAAACGAATCTATGCCCTTTTTACCTTGCCTGGTGTAACCTTGCTTAAATTGCTTTGAGCAATTTTTTTTTATTATTTCTTTTTTAGATCTGTCTGGTCATTTCCTTTCTTTTCTGGCATCCGTGGTGGGAATGTGTCTCTGTTTAGCCACTCCTCCCCTCCTTTCCATTTTTGGGAGACCCTTCTCCTGTAAATGTTCCCAGCGCCAGCTTCCCTGGGCCGCTGTTCCTGGCCGTGCCAAGCAGCGAACAAAGCTGAACTTTAGCAGTCTCTTGGCTTTCCAGGCGCCTGCCAGCTCCTGAATAGCAGCCAGGGAGACTGACAAGGCACTGTTTTCCTCCCGCTTTCCTGCTCTTTGGCAAGGCAAGGCTGGCCACTGGGACTGTGCCCTTGTGGGCTTATGAAGACATTACTCACCTTCTTTTAGCCTGAGTTCAGTTTTGAGGAACTCCCTTCATAGCAGGGCACAGAGGTGGGATTGTGCTGTGGTTGAAAGCTTGTGCTCTGCTGAGGTTGGGAAGCTTGCACTGGGGTCCTTCCTGTTTGCTGTGGGTGAGAAGAGTCAGTCAGAGCATTGTTTTTGCCCTTTGAGCATCAAACTCCTAAACACAATTAAGCAGGGCAAGAAAGAGAAGGAAAAAGGGACTCTTCACTTCCAGTTTTCCTGCCTAGAATTGGGAGATTCAGGGGACACAGTGCAGCAGGAGCCATGGCAAAGCCTTTGTTGTGTTTGGGGTGGCTAGCTCTGCGCACTGGCTGGCACGCCTGGGAGGACTCGAAGGTGACAGAGATAAGGCTTGGATCCCAGTAACCCGACTAATAAAAGACTTATTCCAGCCTTAATAAGCTCCTTGGACAGATGGATTCTGTTGGACAGATGGATTTAATCTGGGAAAATGATTACACGGCTTTTGTACTCATTAGTATTTTTGATCTTGGTATTTATGTGTTAATATTCTTGCAGTAGGTTGGTGAAAATATGGCTATGTAAACCTGCACTGGTTTCTGCTTGCAACAGTGGGGTAAGATGCCTTTTTGCTTCCCTTTCCACTCAAGTATGTGGTCTATATTTTATAGACATAAATCTTTATATGTACATGCAGGTATGTAGATATGTATATAGACATATGTCTGTAACATGTATGTAGACGGTGTGTTCTCAGGATTCTTGCATGACTGAGGTGCTAGCTTCCATTTTGATAGGGCTATGTAGCCCTGTGTCCCCTGAAGGTGCAGCTTGAAGTGATTTTCTAAGCAGGAATATTCTGTCTCTGGCTCGTGTGCAGCCACTTTTTTGAAGGAGACTTGGAAACCCTTTGAGGTAGTGTTGGGTTGTTATGGCCTCAATAACATAATAGGCAGCATGGTGGACCAGAGGGTAACTAAACATATTCAGAGTCTTGTAACAGAGGAGAGCACTTGGAGTGGGTGCGTAATAGGAGATGGTTTGGGAATAATTAATGTTTTAACAGAGAATGATAATAAGAATTATCTCTCCCTAAGGTTTGTTCAAAACAAGAAGCTATAGAAACATAGAATGAGAAAGAGCATGCCAAACATTTTGTGACTGCACTTTTTATTTTCATTGCCCTAAGTGAGAGGTACTTAATTTTAAGCACTTAATTTTCCCATTATGGATGGGTGTCACTTGCAGCTCTGGACTGGCTGGGATTTTTGAAATAGCTGGAGCATGATGAAGTTTTAAATGAAGTCAGAAATGGAATCTTACAGTGGAAACTTTCTTCATCTATTTAATTTACTACCTCCAGAGCTATTGGAAAAGGGCTAGGGGCAGAGGGAAAGAGAAGAATGATATTCGTGAATTGTTCCACGAATGTGTGAGTGGGTGTTTTTATGGGGAAAAAAAGCAAACAAAACCCAAGTTAATTTCACAAAGTTTGTCAACTTACTTTGCTATAAACCAAAGCAATGTTTGCCAAATATTTGCATTTTTTTTCCTCCCCAGCACTTTTTTTCCTATAAATGCTTCACCAATGCTACCTCTCATGGAGGATTAGCTTGGCGATTTTGCAGGCTTTGAAGGGATCACCATTTGCTATGGGAGGGGGGCAGTGAGTTTTGTGACCTGCCCTGGAAGTCTGGCCTGAGTTGCTGGCAGTGTGAATGTACAGGGTTGAGCAGTGCCCACTCTGTCACCTCCCTGATGCCAGGTTACCATGCAGGATGGGCAGCCTTCTATTTCTGGGACAGCCCAGGAGGAACTGTCTTTGAAATACTTTTCCCTGTGTCAGCATCTGCACTTTTGGTTTTCATGGGCAGTGTGCTAAGGTGAGAATATTAGTATTATATATTATATATTTAGTATATCAGTGCTTTTTCAGTTGTAGTGTATCCCTTATCTTCTCCCACAGGTAGGCAGGACTAGGTGAGCTATTTTCTGTTTCTGTGGGTGCCAGGAAACCACAGAGGTCCTCAGGGGTGTCAGAGGTCCCCAGTTCAGCCCTTTCCTCATGCTCTCTGTAAGCCATGGGGTGTGGTGCTGTGTGCACACGTGGGGCTCTGGCAGTACCAGGTGTGTGTCTTGGCAGAGCCAGGTGCTCTGTGACTGAAGCACAGGGTGCAGGTTGTGCCTGGTGCTTGTGAAGCTTCTCTGCCCCTCTAATCGTCATACTAATGTGGATTAGTATTAAAATAACACAGACTTCTGGGTGGAAGGTGCTCATCTTTGATGTTCTGGTTTTTTGTGTATGTGTGTCTCTGATGAATTGTTCAATGCTTAAGTGTCTAGACTTTCTTGATTCTGGGAAAAAAACCAAACGAGTAAAACACTTCAGAATGATGTACTCGTGTTTCAGGGACCTCAGGGCTGTTGTGGTGCGATGCTCAAGACCTGGCTTCTTTGAAAGGGGGATGGGGTTGTCAAGCAAAGAGCAATTAAAGAATTCTTCAGGGAACAGATGATCCCAGCTGTGTAATTAAAAATAGTGGCCTGCTGCTGTCAGTGCTGTTTGGGTTTGCAGTTAGAAGCAGAGACAAGGAGGGCAGTAGACTGCATCCTGGTTGCAGAATGCAGAGGCCTGTCTGCTCAATCATCCTTCCCGCTGGTACTTTCTTTCCCGCTGCTTTCCAAGCACACTCGCAGGGAAGCCCCACCCCAGTCAAGGAAGTGAAGTCTGATGCATGCTCTGCCGTGCTTGTTTTTGTGCAGCCTGTTTCAAAACACCAAGCAACCCTGTAAGTAGAAAAAACTCTGTGTTTGACTGGATGCTTCATCTTTTCTCTGAAAATAAAAGTGCTAACTCAAGTCTTCAGCTACAAACAAACGAACAAAAAAACCCCAACAACAGAAAAACAACTGCTGTGAAGTAGCATCGTTTACACTGTCCAGCAACAAGTCTTGGAAATGGTTTTCCCCCCAAGTTATGGAGTTTACTTTTCTTTTTTGCCTTTTTTTGTTTTCCACTTAGGTGTTCTGCATTACATATTGCATTAATAAAGTACCTGCTAGATGAATCCTTTTATTTAGGGAAATAGCCCCTTGGTTTCTCTCCTATATCTTTTTTTAAGGATGGCTTTGCTCTGCTTTCCAACTGGTGCCATGAATCATGTGCATGTTAATAGATCTCTGTCAAGGTCTGCTTGCTCACAGAATTCAGAAGGGGGGGAACAAATGATGAGATGTCTTGTAGATGAAGAACTGCTGTAGCCACATTACAGGTTGAAAAACAAAGAAACCCCAAATCCACTAGCATGAGGTAATTTTTCTGTGAGGAAAGGTGATTGACAAAAACAATAGAAAAGCAAGTCTGGCATAACTTCAACCCTCCAATTCTTTTGAGTCTTGTCCAACTCTGTAAAGGAGTGCAGATGGCATTGGCTTTTTGATCAACCTTTTCTTTGCTTGCTTGTTATTATTCTTCAAGGATATTTGCATCCTTTGCCTGCAGCAAACCAGAATTTGCTTTTATGGTGAGATTTGAATGACTCAAAAGAATTTCTGCTGTAGTTGCATTTAAACTCAAAACACCTTTTGATTAATTTTGATGAAGAGGGGTTATGTGGTCAGTATCTTCTGTTTTGCTAGGAAATTTAATGTGCTTCCCATATGCAGCTTGCAAAGAGCAGTTGCCGGTGTGTTGAGTTGCTGGTACTCAGCTGTGATGAATATCAGGGTTGCAGGATTAAGACCTTTGGACTCCTGACTAAATTCCTGTACTAAACTTGTTGGCAAAGAAACTAACTGAGCTAGCATTTGTGAACTATGAGAGAACAGCCAGGCAACTTCGTGAGTGCTTACAAATGAAACATGAGAGAGAATGGTGTGCTGCTGGAAGTGCTTTTTAGGTGACAGTCAGAATAAGGGGAAGGAGCACCTGCCCTGCAGTGGACAGGGGCAGCTGGAACTGAGTTGCCATCTGATTTGGAGCAGGCAAAGCATGCATATAGGTGAACTTCAATGGGTGAATTTTGTTGCAGAAGCAGAGAGGGGTGACAGACACCTAATATGAGCTACTACTTTATGACCAGCCAGAGCTTGCCTGTCTTGGGTCTATTAATAAGTGTGTTTGGTAACATTGATGGAAATGAGAAGTTATCCTCCACCCCACAAAAACACACAAAACCCAAGTTAGTATGTTGAATTTTTTTGCTCAGAAGTTATGAATTGCTAGATGCAGTTATTCTTGCAACATATGTCTTTTTTCTCATCCTTCCTTTGTGTAGCTTAAAACACAGGCAAGTGGAATATGATGGCAATTTATCATAACAGCAGTTTGTATCAAAACTGAATGGAAGCTTGCATGGATAAAAGAATAGCCCCAGTGGGTCCAAAATTTGGGCCTGAGGATTGGATAGCTTTAGCACAAAGAAAAAGGTTTCTATTGTAGATTTAGGGTAGGGGACAGTGGGGATTTTTCATTTTTCAGTGATTGAAAAGGATTGTATTTGCACGGCATAGATGTCATATACTTCTGTTGTCTTTTAGTAATAGTAATTCTTTAACCTAATCCTTCTCTGAAGGATAGGTATGCATTTACTATCCAGTTCTGCTCCGGACCATACTGGCCAAATCCCAAATAATTCCTAGATTTAGTGAGATCTGAGTCTCACCTGGGGTTCAGCAGTGGTCATGTGTCTATGTGTATTGGATAGAGTGAGAAGCTGTTCTTTTTAAAATGCCCATTCTTGACATTGTTAAAGTCTTTGCCCCCTGAGCCCTGTTCACTATTCTGGGGATGATTGTTTGTTTTTGCTCTCCTTGGAGATTATTTACAGGGGTTTAAGCTACGCTTATTGCCACAGGGTGAGGCTGTCAGTATTATTTGGGGTGCCTTTGCAGCTAAAAAATAAATATTTTTATCCTAGCCTGCGTTCTTAGGAGCTGCATGCGCATGTTAACTGGTCCTCAGAAACTCTTTGTCAAAGGCAGCAGTGAGAAAATACTATAATTTTAGGTTAAAAAGGGCCAGTTTTAGTCTGTTATTCATTCTGCCTTATATTTCTTCTCCCAGTGTTTATTCCCCTTGATTGCTTGGAAGCATGCATTTTTCTGGTGTATGTAGAAGGCTGCTGTATGAATAGTTATCTTTGATTCTAGATGGAAGTGCTAGAGCATTGATACTGAGGAAAACAGATGTACTCTCCAATTTACGTTAATAAATAATTTCATTGACTAGGGGCCTGAAGGGACAAATTATTTCAATTTATTCATTACATTTTTGTAATCCTAAATTTGAAGAATTTCCTGTTTGAATTACATGAGTCACAAATGGGAGAAAGCTGCATGTAGTTTATTCTGTGTACTGAAGAACTAGAAACAGTTGGATTTGTATTAATTAGAACTAGCAGTAATAAATTGTTTTACCCACAGCTCTTACACTTTGTCTTGAAGAGCAGATTCATCATTGTGATTGAGGGTGACATGAGGACTGAATCATACACCCAGCCCCATCCAACATTTGCATATAATACATTTTAATTACTTTTAAAATTGGAATAAAAGCCCATCTTGTGAAGATCTTTATGCTAAGAGCATGCTCTGTGTTTTTATAGTAAGATTGCATTTTGGTGATTGCTTTATGACATTTTAATATCATTTTTAATGAGGAATTTTTTCTACAAAATTGCTTTGCATTTTTATTAAAAAATTGTGTCTTTTACTTGTAGATGAAGATAAGAAATATTAAACTGAGATAAACTAAGTATTTTTCTTGTTGTTTTTATGTGGTGTTCTTGTGCCCTATCTTGGTTTTGAACAATGTTACCTTTCAGTGCATGATGAAGTTGATGACAGGTCGATGAAGTATGATGACAAAGTCAGTCTTAATTTTAGCATATTTTGTACTCAGAAAGTTCACTAAGTTCTTTTTCAGTCTGATTTAAATGCATCTGTTAGTTGCTTAACCCATGTTTGAAGTGGAAGGACAAACTTTTGATAGGGCAGAATGTGTAATCATGGGAAGTGAATAACAGCTTGTGATTATGGAATCGAAACTACGGGTGAGAATTTTTATAGTGGCATGTAGTTTACATAACTAACCGAATTAAAATTTAACCATATGTGAATATCTTTCCTCTTACAGAATACATTTACTTATTAAAAAAAAAAAAAAAAAAAGAAACAAACCCCAAAGGAAACCAGCAATTACAGGAAGTGCATTGCATTTGATCTCTTACCAGTCTTTCACTAATAGTATTTTAAAGTATGAATTTAATCTTAATGCATACATAATTCTTTCCTATTTCCACTTGTTTGATTTGGACTGTGAAAACAGAGCAATAGCTAATATCTGTGTTTATCAATACCCGTTTCCACATCTCCACCTCCTCCAAGGAGAGCTTTTGCTTTCAGAGCAGTGTTTCAAAAGCACTTTCCTAAGCTCAGAGCTGAGCTCTGCTCCCAGAAGCTGAAAGGCTGGCTGGTCCTGAGGGGGATGGAGGACTGTTTTATTTTACCTGTTGCTTCTTCTATAAAGCAGAAAACATCTGAAAAGACGAGGGGACTAGGGGAAAAGACCCTTTGCTTTTTCCATAGAGCTGTAAAACTCTACTTAGCCAACTTGATATTAAATCCTGATAAAGGGAAAAGAGAGGAACTTTTTCCTTTGCTTAGTTGCTTTATCTCAGAATTACATCTCAACTGCACTTAGGGCTGAGTCCTACTCTTTAAGATGCCAGTGAGCTGCCACTCTTGATGGAAAAGCCTGTTTCCAAGAACTTAAGCTTTTTCTACACAATAATCTAAGTGTATTTGGAATAGCCTAAGAGCTTCCATGTGGGATCAAGCTACAGATCTGTACTGCCTAGGCTGCTGTCTCTAGTACTTGGCAGTGATGGAGAAAAGGATTAATATATATATACAGAGAAAGAGGGAGACCTCTCATAGGATATACCAACCTTTGGCAGCACATGGTGGGAGTGTGGGGTGACTACTTGTTTGGTATTTTTTGACCAAGGTTGCATCCAGTTCATTCATGCTTAATAGCCCTTATGGTATAAACCATGTTTCCAACTTTGGCTTCAGAGGCATCCTGTGGGAAGGAGTCTGGCTATGTGTAAAAGTACTGGTTGAACTTGCTACTTAGTAAACAGTGGTAGAAACACCATGGTGTGGCTCTTCAGGATGAATGTCTCTGCCTGGAGAGGAATGCCTAAGCGAGAGGCGTATGCAGCTGGCACAACCTCATCTTTCCTGCTGTTCTTCTCTCCTCATTTCAAGATAGCAAAGTTACCCCTACACCTCAGCAGCTTGATGACCTGTGGGTTACGTTGCATGTGTGCACATCCCACTTCTATCTGCCAGGCGTAATTAATGATATGTGTGTGTCCATCTATTAGAATGTCAGGCTAGTGTAAACAGTCCTTTTTCATTGGGAAACACGGCTGCTCAAAAGCATGCTATCACCAAACTGGTATTTGTTTTAATCCACAAGTTGGAAAAATATGTTTTTCTGATTTATTAGGCTGTCACAAGGGCTCCATAAGTCAGGCCTAAATCTTGCCGTCTCCTGCAATCTCTCCCTTCCAAAACTGCTATGAATCCCATTTCTGCAGTTAGGAGAAGAGCACTTGAAATGAAAAGGTATTTGTTAATAGTAAATTTGGGGCCTAAGTAAATAAGTTATTTCAGTTTTAAAAATATTCTTTAGCTCTGAAAGAGATCTTGTTTGTGAATTTCTGCAGTTGTTTTTCCACTTCTCAGCAAAGTATAAGTTGAGTTTTGTGCAGAATCAAAGCAAGCTTTAGGCGTTGCCTGCCATATAGTGTTTGGTATAGTTTCTGAGCTGTGGGGTTTTATCTGATGTAATTTTCTAATTTGGCTCTCCAGCCTGTATTCTAAGGGTTTGCATTTTGTTGCCAATCTACTTTCAAATTTTCATGAATGGAATTTTGTGCTTCAAACTGTTCTTACCCTTTGTGGAAGGAGGGAAGAAGAAAAGCAGAAAATGAACAAATAAACATATAGTGGTATATTCTTATGTATATAAACTCAGATGTTCATCAGATCAGGAGGGAGCTGGAGTTTTTTATAATTATGGTGTCCACCAAGAAATAGCTGAGCAAATTTGAATAGCCCAGGAAGACAGGAACAAAAGGATGTGACTCATACAGTGTATGTCTTTCAGGGAGACCAATGAAAATGTGAAGAAAGACTGTGAAATGTTGTGTGTGTTGTTTTTGGTATCTGTGTGGACCTGCAAAAGGCTTCAATTTTTATAAGGAAAATTGCTTTCGGCTATCTGTTTTTATCTTCTGAATATTTTCAGCAGTTACAGGAATCAGCATTTTGCAGAAAAAGAAGTTTGGATTACGATGACTTTGCTCTCTGTTAGTAAAGAGTGAGAATTATTAGGATTTACTGTAATAAATATTTTCAGAATATAGTAATCTTCAATGAAGTATGGCATGCCTTGAAGTTTTCCCAAGATATGGAATGCATTTTTCATATTTTTCAGAGAGTGTGTAATCTTACTTTTTTCCCAGGATAGAGATTATTAAAGAAAAAGTTGGGGTTTTTTTTTGGTTTTGGTTTTTTTTTCCCAACACCAGCAGTTGGTGACATAGTTTGCCGAGCATGCGGTATATAAACAGATGAAAGCTATTTTTGATGTGTCATTGTCTCAGCAAAATGGGAATTGGCAGCACCGATGAAATGACAAGTACTTGGCACTGTCGACTTTACCACATGGCTGTCAGTCTAGCGATTAAAAAGAACTGGCAGGCGAGGATTGCTGTGGTTTAAGCAGAGGAGCTGATTTTCTACTGTAGAACCTGATTCTGCACGTTTTGACTCATTTCGAGGTTCTGAAATCAGGTGACTTGGCCCTAAGCGAGGTAGGGATTGATCGAGCATCTTACAGGATTGAATCCTCAGGACCAGATCTGCTCCTGTTGTGCTGCAGGACTTGCTAGCACACATGGATGCACAGACAGACATGCACACACGTGCTGTCAGGGTGCTGTACTCTGAGCCAGAAGAGTTTGGGTGTTGTATTGATCCTTGGGCAGAAGTCCTCTCAGTCTCTGTCAGGTCTGAAGTCTGGGCTAAAGTTGCATTTACTTTTTATGGCATTGTTTCTAATTAGCGTTGGAATTAGAGTAAGTTGGATTTTACTGCTTTCTCTGAAATGGGGATCTAAAATAACTGACTGTCCTCTTCAAGATACCATGCAGGAGTAATTTCATTCCTTAAATTAGCAAATTAGATGAACACTGTTAATGAAGAGCTTGGTCTCTTGACGGATATAAGGGGAGGGGGCAGAGAACACGCCTAAATTTAGTAATTTTCTCTCCCTGTGGTGGGGGATGTCTGTGCCCCAGCCATGTCACTTTCTGTGACGTGGTGAAGGGGTAACATAGTTGCAGAAAAGGGTTTTCTTTATTTATATTAGTGTCACAGTTTAAAGGCTAATTGGAAGGATACTCTTAGGCTGCGCTGAAGTGCTTAAAGGGCTCCTTGTGGATGGCTAAGCAAAAGGGTCCTTTGTTCCAGGCTCCGCTGGGCTCACGTGATGGCAGCGAGGGGATAAATAGCGACAAGACATGTGCAGAGCGAAGGATTGACTTATCTTCACAGCCCCCCCTCCCTGTCATCTCCACCCTCCCAGCCCGCTGCAGGCCTTTGGCTGGTTTTTTTTTTTGTTGATTACAGTCCAGTTCTCTGTAGTTAAATTCAGGGTGAGTGGGGGGATGTGAAGAAGAATATCTCCATTCCAGTTAAGATGAAGCTGCCAATGACTTAATTCTGCAAAAAGGGCAGTTCTCCAGACGTCTTTAGGATTTTAATGAGTGTAGCTGATGGTTTGGTTAGGGCTTTTCTTTCCTTTTATGACAGATTGCTGATACCCATCCAGGAAACCTACATGCAAAAGGCATTTGTGGCCGCACCGTTGTTCTCTTTCTCCTCCATCTCCCCAGGTCCAGGCGTGCTCATGCTCGCTGTAGCAGCAGCCATGGATGAGCTGTCAGCAAAGGATGGTGGGAGCTGGGTGTTCTGTCAAGGTGCTGCACAACAGTCCTGGTCAGAGTCTCTTTCTGCCCATTGGGATCTGTCACAGCCAGCAGACACATTGGGTGATCGATGCTGGTGCCTGGGTTTCAGAGGAACATGCTCCTACCAACCCTCTGCATGAGTCATCTGTTTAATGACCTCTCCAGAGGGGGTTGGGTGGTTTCTTTTTTTTTTTTTTAAAGTTTTTTTATTCCCCTTCTCAGCAGACAGGAAATTTTTCCTGGTGGTTTCACATTACAAATCCTCTCAGCTGGCTTAGCATTTTATTGACCATTTTTCTGACCACCTTGTACCGGTTGTAGGGAAGGGGGAAAAAGCCACTCTCAGGGTCTGAGCCTGGACTGCTGCCCCTTCATTTTTACCTTTTCCTGCTTCTGTTTCTCAGGCTCAGTTTTAAGTCTCAGTTGCCAAGTGTGTGAAACAAGATGGCTAGACCTATTCAACCTTGAACTCACTTTTAATATTTTAAACATCTTAGAACTGTGTGAAGGGATTTAAAGTTGCACGGCCATTTCAAAAGTGCATCATCATGACCTCCATCATGAATTTTTATGGAGGGAATTGGACTGCTGCATGTTTTTGCCCTACATTCCCTACTTCTGATGAAAGGAGAAGGGGGTAAAATACAACTTAACAGCAGTTTAGTGCAGGTCAAATTTTGCTTTGTTTTGTGAAGGCATCAGGAAAGAGATTGGGGGGCGTGGATGGGATTGGCACAGAGCTAGCTAAAGCTTTTGAACTCTTGGAGGCCAGGAGCAATATGCATGTGAAAGGAGGAGTGTGAATTCTTGGCATCACTGGTCTCAATGATTTGCAGAGTTTACACCAGCTTCACAAAACTGTAAAAATACATGCTTTATGGTTTTTGTTTTAAATCCTTTGCTTTGAGGGAAAAATGCGTAAGACATTAGTGCTTAGCTTTTCCCGTGTTGCATACTTAACTAGATACTATGTAAAAGCTACTAGTTACTATTTTTTAATTCAGGTACAGTATCCAACCACTTCTACCTCTGGCCTCTGAGTTTTCCAGGCCTTTGAAAGTTAGCACTATTTCATGTATGAGTTGGACCTACTACTGTGCTCCCTCGTGGAATATTGTTAATTGCTCAGCACATCGCTCTTCTCTGGGTGACTGGGCTTCTAGGAGGTCCTGAGCTCTCACCACTCTGCAGACCCTCACGAAGGTTATGCCTGCCACGAGTTTTGAAGAAAACAAGCCTCTTTCACAGCTTTTTATACTCAAGTTTAGTCAGAACTTCTTGCAACATACTTTCAGAGCTCTTTGTTCTTCTGGGAAGGTTTATGTTTTGGGAAAGAAAGTGGGTTACTGACCTGCTTTTTATAAGAGTACAATCAGAAGAGAAAATCCTCTATGTAATCATTAATGTTGATATTGCCAATTGTTACAAGTGCAATATTACACATTATTGTCCTTTGGTGACCTGCGGTTCTTACTGAAAGTGCCACTGTTTGGTCCTTGACTCTGTGTGGGAGGCTTGAAATAGCTCCTGGTGGTGCTTTCATCACCCATCTTTCCATCTATTGCCCTCATCACCCAGCACTGCAGAGCTCAGCAGCTGTTGGCATTTTGCCTATCAGGAGGAGGCCTGGAGAGGTGACTGTGTTCAGGGCTGAAGCCCGAGGGGTTAGGAGCAAGCTGTGTCTTCTCCTCTGGCTGCCCCAAGCTGGCATTAGGGAAACTTGGATTTCATTAGGGGTAAATTGCATTAAACATGCTCTTATCACTGCTGCTGTCCTGTTGTTAGAGCACAGTTGTGCCAGATAAAATACCTGGGTTTGGAGGGGTGTGGAGGAGACAGGTTGAAGAAAGGGGATTTTTTTTTTTTTTGTGTGTGTGTGTGTGTGTGCATGACTTGGACAAGAAATCTTTGAATCTCTCATGTAGTTTTTGATTTAATTCCCAGAGAGTGTGGGGTCTGCAGCTCAAACCCTGATGTGATAAGTGTAACTATTCACATGCCTTCAGCTTTTGGGAGGGCTCAAAGAAGCTTGTCTCTTTTGAGTGTTCACAGCACTTCTGAAAATCACCGACTGCCTTTTTTTTTTTTTTTTTTAAAACCTTTTGAAGTAACATTGAGTGTTACCATTTGCAGTGCTGATGCTGACAGCATGCCTCATGATACCATTTCGGAGGCAGTGAGGTTCTGGAGGCTGCTTGAAGTAGCGCAGCAGCCTGTTCTCTTGGTTTCCCACCCTTTGCACTGTGCTCTTGCTGGGAATATGGCTTGTCTTTGCACGCTTTACCCCTTCTGCCATGGGGAAACCTTTAGTGATGAAGCTGGTGGGGATTTTGGGTTGCCCTGAAGGGCAGCAGAAGCCCATAAGGATAAGTAGCTAAAAGCCAGACACACAATTTGTCTCTCAGTACCAACCTAGTAGTCCCTGGGCCCTGGTGTCCTGCAATGCTCTGGCATCGCCCCCAGCAAGGTTGCTGATGGTACTGTAGTATCAACACATCTCCCATTACTCTCTCAGTCAGTGCTCTTGAAAATACCAGACTTCTTCTCCTGACTTGAGCAAATGTCAGGTCTTGTTATTAATCAGTTTTTTTCCTTCTTTTTCCCACTAATCTTCCTGTGAGAAGCCCCTGTTCTAGCCTTAAGAAGTGGATCAGTGCTAGAATTTTCAGCCTTAAAAACATGGTACTCCAATGCACTGACTTACAAATCCCATTGAAGCTTCTTATGCTGTTACTTGGTTTTGAAATATTTCAGACAGACTCTCATTGTCTAAGGCCTCATGCAGTTTATTTACTTATTTATCTGGGGTGCCCTTTGGCCAGCTAAAGGGCTTCAGTCAGTTTTGGCTGCACTTTGGTAGGTCTTTTAAGTGTGATTAGCAAGCATGCTTAAACACGGTTTAAAATTCTTATGGCTGAGCAAAATTACGGTGTGCTTCTGCCAGCATTATGGTGAGAGCTGATTGGTGTCAGGGCCATCTGAAAAAAACGTGCTTCGGAATGAGGGAGAGCTGCAGCAATCAGGGATGCTTGGGGTGGGCTGATCTGTCTTACAACCTGGGCTGACCACAGCCACATCTGAGCCCTGCTCAGCTCCAGCCTGACAGCCTTCTGTGTCATCAATAGCTGCCCTGCCGCCCTCCAGGGAGAAGGAGGCTTTGGAGGGGAGACATGAGTTAATGGAGGCTGCTGGAGAACAGGCAGGAGGAAGGAGCAGAGGGTCTTTGCCATCGAAGAGCTTATCGCGATTCACGACATTGGATGTTAGCTGGAGCAGGAGTAACCTCTATTCATCGGTGTCAACCTGTGCTTTCAGTAGGCACTTTCCATAAGTGTTTTTTATAATAGCAGGTTAACCTTCCTGAGGGGAAAAAAATTGCCAAGCTGTTTAAGACTAAAAGTCTGGCTATTGTAAAGGAAAATATGTTTGTAGGACAAATGGGTAATTATCTCCCAGAGTTTGGTCTGATCTGTTCTCTGTTCTCAAAGGATCTGATGATACCATCTCGGTGGCATTTCCTCAGGAAAGCTTGTAGCTCAGATCCCCCCAGCCACTCTGGCCTTGCCCAAGCCACTGGGAAGGGAAGGGGGAGAAGGGACGACCATATGAGCATGTTTTCTAACGGAGACAGGAAACAAAACAGGATTCATTGCCTCCTTCACCTCCACTTGGCTCCCCAGTAGCGGGTGCAGGCAGAGCTTTGCGCATGCGTTCCCCTCGGTGCCTTCGCCTGGGCTGTTGTGTTATGGGTCTGCAGTGTGCTAATCTCCTGCATGTGATCACAACTCCTTTTTGTGTCTGGCCTAAGTTACTTAACAACCAGCAGATTAACCTTAGGAAGATTTCCTCTGGTTTGAGAGGGAAGACTGTTCTTTTCTTACCTAACAGGGGACTCTTATGTAAGAGACCAAAGGTGTTGACTGCAGTCCTCGGGTAGGGATGCATGGCACATGTTTTGTGTTGCTGGGACTTTACTATAGTGTAGGTCATTTGAAGGGGATTTGGACTTCTTTTCTATTTTTCTTCCCAGCAAGATCAGTCAGCTGCAGACCGTATTAATGAAATTACACATGCCGTCTTTCCTTGCTCCCAAATCAATTATTTTGTGTATATGCATGTGTGTATATGTACACATATATGCATGTGCAGATATACAGTCTGTTCATATAAAAGAGTCTCAGGAGACTATCCAGTCCTGTGCCCGAAGACTGGAGTGTTTCGGTTTGTCAGGTTGTTCCTGGTGGGTATTTTGTGTAGCTTGTGGTCTCATGGTACTGCATCCTCAAGACAGCCAATTTCTGGATATAACCATCACTGATATTGTAGTTTGTGGTGTGCCCTCTGATTTCCAACTAATAAAATGAAGGCCATCAGGAGTTTGTGTCTTACTCGACCCTGATTTTGGTAGGAATACTGTGTCTTCACCGCCTCTGCCACTGCTTTTCAGGGAGCCTTGACCCTGTCCACTTGCTGCTGACAAGCAGGTGTTCAGCCACTCAGCGCAGCAGCGCTGGTGTGAGCTGTGGATGTTCATTTTCTTCACCCTCTCCTTGACAGGAAGCAATTGGAGTTTTCTGCCAGTCTCTCTCTCTCTGAACCTGTGGTGGCTGCTGCTGCTGTGCCTGAGGCTGGGGGCTTGAGGTGCGGAGAGGGGAGCTGCCAGGTGCCTGCTCCTAGTGGCAGTAGCTCGCCCTTAGATGGGTTTTTAGCTGAATGCCAGAGTCACACCCACAGACATCTGCTCAAGTCTTGTCTGAGTGAAGTGTGAACCGCTGGTGCACTGGTGGTGACGCGAAACGTGGGTCTAAGCTGTGACTTGTAGCAGTACGGTCTGATAGGTGGGCTCAATTCGACAGCGAGGGATTCACGAGGTGTTGGTGCACATACGTGGGCTTCCCATTCCCAGTGGTTCCACACCCTGCTTTCTGCTTATGTTCTCAGATGCTTTCCTACCCTTGGCTTTTGCCCATTTTTTGCCTGTTCTCTCTTGCTCACATAGTGGCTTCCCTGCTTTGCCTCATTTTACCTCCAAACAAGGACTGGAACTAACTTCATGCATCTTGGCTGAAGCTGAAAACAAAAGAACCTTCTCTCATTCTCTCAAACACCTTTTTGTTTTGTGATTTTTTTTTTTTTTTTGGGGGGCAAGATGGTAAATATCTTTGAAAGAATGTTTTCACCGCTCTTGCTTTCCTCTTTGGCAATCGATACTTTCTTTATCAAATATGCTTTTGATAATTACTGAAAATAATCCAGTCACCCATGACTTTTTACAAGTGATTCTGTACATTAAGAGAACTATCTCCCGGCAAACTAGACCTTTTGGTTTCTTTAGGCATTTAAAAAAGGTAGCTTGCGCTTCCCATAAACAGTGACAGCCTTTCTGTTTCACCAGCTTTAGCTGAAAGAATGGAGTCAAGCTAGGAAAAATAGCCCTGCATTCATCTGGCTGATGTGAGAGAGCTTGCTTTCATAGAGGCATGTTTTGAAAAGGCTTAAGTTACAGTTATGTTGTCCTCAGAAAACCAGAATTTGTTTTCATAGCTGAGGATGGAATAAATGGATTTCTTTAAATGACAGTATTTTTAGTAAAAATGTGGGGAGTAGACTAGTAATAAAATTGTCTGCAGCTGAGATAACATTTTATTTTATTTACTTATCTGGTTTTTTTTTTTTTTGTTTTTTTTTTTCCCCTGGTCGAGAGCTAGCACAAGGCATTGTCATTGCATGAGCACAGTGAGGAGGTCAGGTGCTAATTTCTGTTCTCCAAGAAAGGGACTAGAGCTGGAGTAGTGCCACTTCGTTTGTGAGCTCCTGGTTTTTATCACCAGCTTGTGATCTAATCTGCTTGCTCTTCTTGTTAAAATGATTTTCTTCCTCCTTACTATATGACAAGATCAGCTGGTCAGCCATCCATCCATCCTTGAAGTCCATAGCTTTGGTAAAAGCAGTAAAAGTCATGGGAGGAAGAGTCTGCCTTAGCCTTTTAAATTACTTCTCAGTTCCTTGGCACTTCGTTGAATACCCCCTTAGACATCTCTAGGGAAAGGTAGATATTTTTCTCCTCCTGACAGGGTTAATCACAGTTCCAGTCACACAGCACAGTGGTAGTTAATTGTGAAGCTATGCTGAAAGTTATGTCCTTGGCAACAGTAAGTTTTCCTTGTTGAACTTTTTGGCATGGTAGTGGCGTTTAGCAACCCAGTACTCATGAACCTACTTCCTTAATTTAAAAATATTAAATTAGAAGAATTAAATGTCTTCTCATTTTAGTCTTTAAGCTAATGAAAATGAAGTAAATCATGGTTATGGATGAACTGCTATGTAAACTTGCTGCTGTAAAATATCCTGCCAAGTAGAATACTATAACAAAGTAAATCCTATAAGCCTAAAGCTTAGTTATTGATTTGATTTAGGCATATATACAAATGCTAAGAAAATACTATTAATTTGGGTTCTAGTATAAGTTGTAATTCAAGTTGTAAAACAGTTTCCATTATGAGCCTCAGATTGGAGACCCTCAAACTGTGTTTTTTTTTTTTTTCTTCTCCCCTGTTTTGGCTGACAATTTGCATCTGGCTCATTCCCCTTAGAGGTTGCTTTGAATGTTTGTGCTCTATGGTTTTGTTTTGGCCTTGGAAATCAGGAGGGTGATAGGAGGAATTAGTTCCCCTCATTTAATTGAATTCTATCCTTTGTTTTATAGGTTGGTCTATAGCAAACATTTTAAACTAGAGAAGAAATCTGCATTAGGGAGAACTTGATAGCTCTTGAGAGGTGGAAATATTTTGGTATTCATGGACCAGTCCTTCAGTGGAAGAGTGCCCTGAGAAACTGCCTTCATCAGAAACTCGCATTACATTCTTAAAGACTGTAAACAGTGTCATATCCTACAGGTTAGCACTGTGGCAATTCTAACAAAATCACATTTATAGGGAGACACAGTGTGGCTGAAAAACGTGGTCAAAATTTGGGCATGAAAAACTTCCTCAGAGCCCTGGAACAGGAGGAGAAAGCTTCAAGCTGTATGCAAGTTGAGTTGATCAATATACATTGCTGCCTAAGTAGTGATGGTTTTTTGGGTTTGGTGTATTTTTTGGAAGTATGTGCTTTGTTTTTGTGGATATTCATGCTTTTCTTATTTGCATGGCCTTTTTTGAATACTACAGCTGCATTTTGATCAGTTTAAAGAATAGTTTACTAATCCTTAGAATCCTAGGATTTTCCCTTCCAGTTTACCAAGTGTTTGGGAACTTATGGGGCCTGAAGTCTTGGAAATGACGCAGCCAGAGGAAAGAGGTGAATTTGCAGCAGCATTTGTCTGGGCCAGGCTTTTTTCACGTGGAAAACTTTCTGTCCTAACTGGGGCAAGATTAAACTCTTGGAGTATTTGCTATCTGGGATAGCTTGGGTGCACGTGCTTTCCTGAAGCAAGGACATGAACTTGTAATCTCCTTGGACTAAGTGGTTTGCCTATGTGGGTGGCTGAACGGTGTGTGACACAGTGGCACTTTGGTCATGATTTGAGGCCACTGAGTGGTACTGCAGTGTGAATAAGAAATAAATTATCACTGAGCCGCACTCCCACGCTAAGCCTGTGTAAATCCATTCATTCCCAATAGACTGTTGTTCCAACTTTAATTGGTGTTCAGTGTGAGCTTCCCCCAGTACCCAGACTGCACTGATAGCTGGTGGAGAGGCTGCAGCTTATCTTCCCACTTACTTCACACAGTTAGTTATCTGGTTCTCTTTTGCTCCTAATTGAAGAGTTCTCATTTGATTCCCATTTCCTGTACATCAGTTTATGCCAGTCTGAGCTCTGGGGATGTCCTGAGCTCCTCTAATCTGCCTGGAGTCCAACTCTGTAGGAAAGGGCTTCTTTAGCTTCCTGTGCTTCGTGCCAGGTCAGATTCTTAGGATGTGGCTAGTGGGGAAGTTGTGTGAGCTGCAGACTTCCTTCTTCACCCCTACCTGGTTGACACTGTCCCTCTGGGGTTTCTTCAGCTGTTTCCCATTGGAAACAGCTGATTGGTCTGATCACCTGATCAGACCTGATCACCCATTGGGAGCTGGTGATGTTCTGTGTATTTTCAGTGATGCAGAAAAAGTGCCTAGCAAACCCAACCTCATTCATTTGTTCCTATGGATGGCTTATTCCTTGAAAAATAACCTGCAGAACACCTGTGTGCAAGGGTGTATTTACTTGTGCTAGCGATACTTGCTATGAAGTTTCTGCCATCTGTGGCTCTGCGATTAATTTAATTTATAGCTTGCTGCAACCGTAGCTGCAGATGTGGGAGTCTGTCCATTCTCCCTACAGACCCACGGCAGACTCACTCAACCTTTACTCCTTTTTATAGCATTTTTTCTGAGGTTTAGGATCCTCTTTGATCCTTGGCTGGCCTAGGAAGGAATGAACTGTGTAAACCTGAAGGTAATTGGTTGTTCTACTCAGTAAAGAAGGCTGTCTTTCCACACACCATACCCCCCACCATAGTAACTTTATTTTTGCCACGAGTTTCCCCTTTGCTTTGCTTTAACTTGTACTTAACTTTAACATTTGTTGGTGTTTGGGCATAATAATATAAAACAGATAACCTTAGGGGTATAAAATAGTTATTTATAAATACTGCATGTGTAAGTTCTGGACCCTTCACAACTTCTTGCTGTAAGATTTATCTTCTTTTGAAATGCAGGAAACCTGATAGTTTAAGATAAATTCGGTAAAGCAGATTGTTGATGTCAAATCCAGTATTGGAAAGAGACAGGAGAAGGGGTGCAGGGAGGATTTGTACTTGGACTTTATGTTTTCATGTGATGTGAGGTCAGGTATGCATTTACACTGAGCGATGCTTCGGTGACCTCTGTCATTGTATTGAATGACTAATCAGCTAGATAGTTAAATGCCTTCCAGTCCCAATTGTTCGTCCTCCTTTCCCAACAAAGAAAAGAATAACATAGTTTTAGCCTACTGTGCTGCTCCTTACTGTGCTATAGTGTGGGCCTCGCAGAGAGCTTTATTTGGAACTTGGCGTAGGGAGAAGATAATTGGACTGTTGATTTTTAAATGTTAAATTCAAGATGCACTTCCCGCTAACCAATGCTCATTTTATGTGATCTTGTAAACTGCCCTGCTGGTGCACCTCAGTAATATTCTAATGAACCAGACACACAAAGGCACAAGACTGAGGGTGATTTTGGGATCTAATTAATGATGTCTGCCACTCCTAGAGGAGGTGGGGAGGAAGGTGACAAGTCCTTCATGCTGGATGTGTGGTGCAGTTTCTCTAAATAGCTGTAACTCCTGCAGCTGAGTGAGGAAGGAGGGTGACACTGTGTTCCTGTTGGAGGGTCACGGGAGTGGTGGACTACATCAAGTGCATGGTGGTCCTCCATCACAACATTGAATGAATCATGATCCAGGGATTTAAGGATCTTTTGCTTTGCAGCAGTTAAGAAGTGGGAGTCCCACCTTGCTCTGCAAAAATGTTCATTTTAAGAGGAGGATTTAAACCTGCAGCAAATGCTGGGTGGGTTGTGGGGTACAGAAGAGGGTCCCTGTGGGTGGAGAGTGCTGCACGGCCCCAGGCTGCTCCTTGTTTCTGGAAACTTCTTCCTTGGATTTGCAGAATTTTAAAATTATTTGGCATAGAGTGAGCCATCAGTTGCAAAGTGTGGGAGGAGTTGGCCTGTGTTAAAGGCAGTTTTTTCTCACCACCCCTGAAACACAGAGCCTTTGGAGGATCTAGTGACTTTTAATTTTGGAAACAAGAACACCTTAGATCTGAAAGTACACCAGCAGCTCCATTTCTGAGCCAGGCAAGGTACAGAATTGACAGTGTTGAAGCAGTGGAGTTTTGTCCTGAAGGACAAAATGTCTCTACAGAGAGGGAATTCAGACATTTATTTTGTTTTGCTTTGCTTTCAGGCTTATAGATAAGGATCTGCATTTGTTTCACATCAGCATATCTTGGATTTACAGTGTCTTGAAGACATCCAAATAATGCTGTTAATATTTGTTCAACCGATCTTTCTTTACTAAAAAATCTGCTTCCTCTGAAGACTATCTTAACTTGCTCATTCCCTTTTGCTGTACTGAAGAGGAGTGAAAGACTTAAGAATAATCCTTTTCATAAACCCATTTCTTCTTTTCCAAATTTAATAGGTAAAACATTAATGCTCATAAGGTGGAAGTCATAAAGCATATACTCCTAGAAAAATCACACCACCTCTTCAGGATTAGGACTTTTTTTTTTATGTATGGGTTTAAGAGTGAAAAATTAAACAAGGTGGAGGGATCTTATCTCTTCTGAAGTGGCAGTAAACAGTAGCCTTTTTTTGAATAGGCACTCTTTTTCATCCTGTCTGCCAAATTGCAATGTTGTTTGCAGAATGCCTTTTTAGGAAGGCTCAGAAGCCATGCCTGCTGTTAAGCTGCTCGTGGGTCTTTTGTTCCAGCCATGTCAAGGCACTTCCACGAAGTCAGAGGGATTTCTCCCACTTTCAGGGGCCACCACAACCCAGCTGCCTTCAAAGCCAAGATGCACCCAGCTGGGACACTGCCTTTGAACTGCTGGACCAGGGGGATTGCTGATGGTGACATTGTACCTCAGTGGCAGTGGGATGGGACCTGTCCCACGCACTTCAACTCCACTCTCTCTTCTCTCTGCTCCTGTCCCCCAAGGAACAGTATGCCTGGAGCACCTTGTCCTGCCTAGCCTGCAACATCATGCTCCAAAAGAACATATATCTTTAATAGGTCTCTTGCTGTCTTCTGCCTGCCCTGGGATGTCCCACAGCGCATCAATCACCAATATTTAGACTGCAAAAATGGAATTGTAAGATGCTGGCAGTCCAGTCTCAGCCTCTTGCTGAAGGAAAAGGAAGTCTGACTCTGTTTCCTTGGTTTTCCCTCATCACCCGTGATCTTGTGTCTTGGCTTTTGTGGTATGGTCTGCTCTCCTCCGGATCTTCTGTGGCACTGAATGTGCCTGATGCTTCTGTGGGAAGCATCTGCTGTTGTCTCCTGGTCTCAAATAGCTGCTCAGTACAGAGGAACTGCAAATACTCATGTAGGGCACCAGTCATGGTAATCTTTAGCTGTTCTTTAATGTGTGATCTATCTATAACAGCTTTTACCCAGGAACATCAAAGCACTTTTAAAAATAAACAGTAATGACTTATGCCTGGCAATACAACTATAAAGCTAGTATTTTTACGGATTAAAAAGAAAAAGTAAAAAAAAAAATTGAATTTCATGTTCAAAATTGCACAGGAAATCTAGAACAGAAGTGGAAATGTGTCATCTCCTTCCAGACCCCTCTTGACATGCACTCTCCCATCTCACCCTGTTCCAGGGTGACAAACACCCCAGATTTGTGTGTGTGTTCACGTGTGTCCTTCAATGTCTCCTTTTTCTTCCACCTCCCCTCTCCCCTTTTCTTTTTCTTTGACTGTTCCTTCCAGCCTCAAGTTGCTCAAGACAGTAACCCCTTTTGAACTTGGGTTTTGAAGTTTCTACTAGTTTTCATGGCAAAACTGGAAAAGTAGATGAGGGATGGAGTGGGAGGATCAATCCTGGAGTTTATCCTGGGAATCAGATCCCTATTGGATCCTGGCACTGTTCCCATCTTCATTTTGTCTTCCACCTCCAAACCTATGGTTCATGGGAAGGCCTTTCTGATGCTTCTGTGTTCTCTTACAAGCAGAGTGTTAGAAGTACCTGCTGAGTTTAACAGGAAACAAAGATGGTTGGCATGTTTGTCTCTTTCAGAGCAATTGCAAGATGCAAATGTGTGCTCTTTATCTACTGGATGCTTCATCTGAGGAAATGAAAGGTGGTACAAGAAAACCATTGCTTAATTTTTAAGCAGAATGAGGAGGCTTTGCAGGTTGAGTCTTAAAAAGAGTACAAAGAAACATTTTAAAATAGAGTTTTAGTGTAGTGGTCATGAGACTAGAAATGCATATGCTGTTTAGATCAGACTGTCACTGCATGCGTGAACTGAATGAAAAATTATAGTAATGCTAACGTCTAAATGCATGTAGAAGTTTCTCCACAAACAATTTATATGTGCAGTGGTCTTCTGGCACAGCTGGTTTCAGAAGTAGTTTGACTGAGAGCTTATGGTCTCCTAAAAAGTTTTGCAAAAATACTTAATGGATATTTGTTTCTTAAGTTTTAAAGTTTTTGTTGCTAGTACGTTTTCTTGGGTCTGATGACTTCGCTTGTAAAGGTTTGAGGAGCACCTTGTGTATTTTAGATGTTGCAGCAGATAAATAATACAGAGTTTTGCTCTTTTCCCTCTCTCTGAACATCAGGCTATTTTTTCTTTTTTTATAACCCCACTGAATTTGAAGTACCTGTATTTTCAGGAAGACCTTTTAGTCACAACCGAAGTGATGAGAAGGACAAGTAGAGTCCAGTCCTGGAAATGTTTCTGTTTAGCTGTGGTGGAGAGAAGCATCGTTAACTCTCATTTAATGGCATCATTAAGTGGATAAGCCTTTTTTAAATCTAGCTTTGAGGAACCAAATTATCTTAATCTTATATTGGCAGTAAGTCACCAACACTCTTTAGGCAATTGTTTTCTTCCCCTTTAGGAATGAAATTTGGTGCTCTGAAAGGAAACTTTTCTATGCAAAGAGCACCTAGGCAGGTTATGGTGGTAGTTGGGATTACTGAATGCTGGCATTTCCTCATGCTTGTAATCTGTTGTGTGCACATTTGTTTCCTGGACTTGTCTGTTGTAATGGCCTGTCAACACGTGTTGATGTGTTCTCCCTAGTAGTGTCTAGAATGGGATCCTTTGTGAGGACTAATGGTGCTGGAAGCAGTCTCCTTTTTCTTCCACTTCCCCTCTCCCCTTTTCATTTTCTTTGACTGTTCCTTCCAGCTTTATGGAGTGGGTGCCACCTATTTATGTTGTGGTATATCTATAAGACAGATTTCTTTGTCTGAGATTGGATGTTTAAAGTGAGCAGAGACGTTAGGAAAGAAGCTCTGTTGGGTGTCACCACCCTCCCCTCCCCCAGCTGATTTTTGATTCCTCAGCACTATTGCCTGGGACTACCTGTGATTGTCACATGGGATCCAGTATCAGGTAATCTTGATTGAAGAAAGAAAGGCTTTGCTCATCATTCACAAGCTGGGGGGAATGAAATCCTAGCAATACTTGAATTTATTAGGTATTCTCTTTGGAGATCCTGTTTTCTGAGATGAATGGAGTCATCATGGCTGGGACTGCTGAAGATCTGATGAGGAGGAAGAGGCAAAAGATAAGGCTGTACTTGCACCTACATGCCATAATCTTCAACTCCCTTGCCATTGACCTACCCACCAAACTAACAAGGTTTTGTTTGTTTGCAGTTATTACTTCCTATTTTCCAAGGCTCTGCCAAATCAGTGGCGTGGCATGATTCCCCAGGGTGGCTGTGACAAGCTGGACGTGCAGACTTCCGCCCTGGTTCCTCCTTGGGCTCATCTGTCCTCTCTGCTGTAGGTCTTCCACAGCACAGCCTAGAGAAATACAGCCTGAAGGACTCCTTTCTAAATGAATTTCCTTGAAGGAATCAGTTTTGATTTAAACATATCATGCATCTTCTAGTTTGTTTGCTTGGAACAGGCTTGCCTATGCTTTGAATGATTTCTATCTTGAGACAGAGCTAAAACATGTCACCAGTAAGTGTGTACTTATCACTGAGTGTGTGACACATTCGCAGGAGTCATAAAAGTAAACCAAATTAATTTCTGCCTGCAATGAACATGAAAATGAAGACTGGAAAGCTGGAATGATCTACTTCAAATTCACAGTAGTATGTTTTTCTATTAATTTTCAGTTGCTTGTACTGAAGCCATGGATGGTTCTTCAAGACTTTCATGCTGCAGTCAACTACATTGTTCACTTTTTCTTGCTTGCCACTTCTTATTGAATTTCAATTGAAACCCACTGATTTCAATGCTAACGATAAATGCAAGTGGCAAACAGTATAATTAGGTAGATTAAATATCTCTCAGCTACAGACTTATTCACATAATGGAGAAATGTTGGTTTTCTTCTGTTTTCCTTTTTTTATCTGGAATATTGTCTCTTGAAATTCCTATACTAATGAGGAGACTAAATGGAAGCTGTGCATCATCCATTTTTAAATGTCTATAGAAGATGGTTTTTAAGCTACCGGATTGATAGTAAACGTGAAAATAAGAAGCGGAATCATCAAAATCCATTAAATTCAAGCACTTGGTAGTTTTTGTTTAAATGAAGTGCTGGAATTTGTCAGTAGCATATGTTTTCTTATTTTCTCTGCCCCAGCTGTTTGCTTGCATACTGAGGAACCCTTTCTCTGTGCTTTCCTGCAGAAACTTAAGATGTTACATCTTAGTTTTAATTTTTCGAATCTTGGATGATTCTACCTCTTATCCTCTTAACTTTGCCTCTTTCTTTGTTGTACTTAAGAGTCTGTGGCAAAAATCAGAATAGGAAGCCCCCTGTAGCTTTCTGCTGGTAGAAGGTACAAGCTCTTTCCCTTCTTAATGCCTTATGGGCATCTTACATGCTTCCAGCTTTGAATTCTCATGTTTATTTGAACTCAAGCCCAAATTAAGCTTTGGGGGTTTTCTTGATGTTTCAGATGGAGATTCATTGGTGACTTTGAGCTTTGTTTTGTGTATTTTCTTTCCAGACATCTCAGTCTGAGATGGGGTGGAGCTAGACAAGGAGAGAGCACAGGAACCCTCTTTTTTTAACTTGTTTTTGACTAAAGCATCTTCTCAGGGCAGCAATCATAGAATAGGACCTTTGGGAGAGACCAGTGTATATGTTGTGACCTGACTGCCCTCCATGAGACTGTGTGTGTAACTGCATTGAGTGCCCCTGTGGTGCTTTGGGAGGGGTCAGAATGCCCCCAGCTTTCCATTGAAAAGATCTGGTTGTAGGAGCCTGCCTCCCTGCCATAGACAGAGTCAGGCAGAGGTGAGTGCTGATGGAAAATGTGTTGTGGGGTGTACGTGTGTGCTTTTCATCTTCAGTGATAGTGGGGCAGCATTGCAGATAGAATTTACTTTGCCAGAGATGGGGCTGCCAGGGCTTCACTTTGGTAGCTGCCTCCACAACCCTCTTTCCCTTTGTGCCCTGTAGTTTCTGCATGTGGTTAGTTTCCCTGCGTGGTAAGATTCCCTTATCTGCTGGGCTAGTGGGTGGGATGGGATTCTGACTCTTGTCAGGGTCTTCTCACTCAGAGTAGGTGATGTGCGTGGTGAAGTGGTCATTGATGCTCAGGTATAGAGAATTGTGCTGTAGTCAGCCCTGAGTTTGGCTGTGTGTTTGGTGGGGCTGCCCCACACTTGGCATAAATATGTGTCTGTGCATGTGTGCGTCTTCAAACATGGTCCATAATTGACAACACTTTCGGCTAAATTTTATCTTGCGTATGCTTGCCCTGGTGATCTATTGGTTCAGTGAAAATGCTTCAAGTGTTAAGTATGGCTCATGCCTGTGTTTTGAAAGACAAGCCCTTGGACTCTTTATGAATCCTACTCTTGACAGCAGTTGCAATAGCTGTGCACTATATAATCGAGCAATCGATTCCAGCATTCTATCTTCATGTTTTCAGTGCAGGCGCATGATAATAATAAACTTATAATGCTCTTTCAGTAATTAGACAAGTGGCTGTAAATTTATAAGGCAAGCTTTAAAAGCTTCTGCAAATCCAGTCTTATTACAATTTAAAAAAATAGTTATTTAATTTTAGCTGTCTTCCAAGTGCTGTAATTTGGGACAGGCACATCTGGGGTGCATAGACCCCTCCTCAGGACCTTGGACATCCACTCCTGCTGGTGATACAGCATTCAGATTGGTTGAAATGACCTTGTTTTCTTTCCCTGATGGGAGAAGGGAGTAGAAGTAGTAGGGCAGCTGATTTAATTTTGTTTCCAGTGCATGGCACTCAATTGGAAGATTGCTTAATTCTAGGAACTGCTGTTCTGCACTACCATACCACATAATGTATTTAAGTCATGGCTGTAGTGTTTGGTCAGAGTACCTGACTGTGATTAACACGGCTATTTTCCAGATTCAAGTGGTGATTTATGTAAATGGTGGGTAGCTTTTGAGGCAGTGCTGCTTAAACTTTCCTCTGTAGGTAGCTTTCCATGCATCCTAGGAAAGTGTTACTGGGCAAATACCTTAAAACTAGTGGAAGGCTTCTACTTAAAATCAACAAAAATACAAACATAAAAAGCCAAAAAAATTTTTCCAGTCCTCCTCTGCATTCTTTTTAGTAAGGTTGGAAGTGGTGGAAAGTAATGGTAAGAGATTAAATTTGGCTGCAGCTTTAGCATTCTGTATATCTTTGTTTGTAGGATTAAAATCTTTTAAGTTTAAATTCTGAGTGGGATTAAGCAGTATTTTCACTTGTGAATCTCTAACAAAAAACTTACTGGAAGTTTCTGGGCTGTTCCCCTTCTGGGTTTGACTCTGAGCTGCAGTAGCTGAGGCGACTGGTTATTTTGCAAAAAATCACATGGCAGGAGTCAGCATGCTGGCTCCAGCTGTGCTGCAATCCAGGTGTGTCTGGGTCCATCTCTCACAGTCAGTCGTGTCTGCTCTTGGGCACACCAGAGTATTGGCAGTTACGTGGGATGTATCATGACTGTCTCTTTGGAAAACAGCCAGCCAAGGATGGAAACTTTGGGTGTGTAGGGCAGTCCTGAGTCAGGGCTGAATGATTGCTGAAGTTTTTTTGTTTTGGTTTTTGGATTGGTTTTTTTTTTTGCCAGGATCTAGGACTTCAGTCTGGACTGTTTACAGGCTCTCATCTCCATATCTGTCTTCGGAGATGATCTGGTTGGCCAGCATATGATCAACCTGCTGTAGTCATCAGCAGGGCTGGCCCATCGTCTGCCCCTTTTATGTTGTGCATCTGCCCTCAGTGAGATGGAGCCCTGTCGAGGCACTGTGTCACTGCTGCCTCTCCCCTTTTTGTGAGCATGGCTACCAGAGCGCTTGCAGGGCCAGAGGGACAACCTTGTTGCCCCTGTAGGGGGAGTGTTTGGTATTGAGGTGCCCAGTAACCCTCTTCTTCCCTTCCCTTTGCCCCTTGGGAAGTGGTACAGTATTACAGAGGTTTCATGGATAGTGATGCTGGGATAAGCTCCCTGGCTATGATCAGCTACAAAATGTATGAGTCATCCTCAGCTGAATTTTGATTCTCACTCCTCTTTTACAGTCTGGGGCAATAGTAAGTTGTCCTATTTGTTCTAGTTTGCTGAATGATTTGCAACCAAAAGCTTGGCCTTTCCGACCAGCAATTTTTATGTTACATCTAATGACAGTTGTGGTCCAGAGTGGTGACTTGTGGTCTGCAGGAATGGCTGATGTTGGATTGTGAGCTGAATAATACTTTTGTGTAGTGTCATGGTGTCATGAGCTAAGAGGTGTTTTCATAAAGTGAAGTTGTTACTAGAAATGCTAAAAAAAAAAAGGCTGCAATGTATGTCCTACCCACAGGTACAAGAAGGTGTGTGTGGTTAGGGACTAAAATCATAAAATTTTTTAGATTGAAAAAGACCTTTAAGATCAAGTCCATCTGTTTGACCCAGCACTTCCAAGTAAGTCCACCACTAAACCAGAGCCATATCTTACATACGTGTCTTCTGAATACCTCCACAGATGGTAATTCCACCACTTTCTTGGGCCACCTGTTCTCATGTCTGAGAAAAAAGTTTCCTAATACCCAACCTAGATCTCTTGGCACACCTTGAATCCATTTTCTCTAATCATCTCACTTGTTTATTTGAGAGAAGGGACTAACCTCCAACCTTACTACAGCCTCCTTTCAGGTAGTTGTAGAGAGCACTAAGGTCTCCCCTAAGCCTTTTTCCCCAGGCTAAACAACCCCAGCTCTGTCATCTGTTCCTCGTAAGACTTGTGCTCCAGATCTTTGACCAGCTCCATTGCCCTTCTCTGGACATGCCCCAGCACCTCAGTGTCTGTCTTGTAGTGAGGGTCCCAAAACTGAACACAGGATTCAATGGTGTGGCCTTCACCAGTGCCGTCTGCTGGGAGGGGACATCAGGCTCACAGCCAGGTATTGATCTGCTGGCTCTTCTTGTGGAAAGAAGTCTCACAAACCTTTTTCACCAAAATAACTTTTGTTTAATCTGCATTTTATTTGTACCCTGAATGCACAGCCAGGCAGGAAAGGACCAGCTGCAGTGGCAGCAGCACTGTGACCTTGTTTTGCAAGTTCTTCCAAGGATTTTCTTTCCCTTTTTGTTTGCCATAACTTGATCTCTGTGTTATTTAACATGGTGGTGAACATGTTTTGACTAGTTTTTGTGAGGCACTTGGTGTATTCTGGAGTACTCGATAAAAGGTCATTATTGGAGAACATGCAGGCTCCGTTTCCTTAATGCTGTTCTTTCCCATAGATTAACCTGTGAGCTGAATGTGTTGCATAATGGCTTTTCTGTCGTGTGGCCCTTTCACATAATGAATATGTTTGCCACATGCTTTGGGGAGATGCATATTAAATACTACCCAGGTAGGAACTGACAAAATTTGTGTTCATTTTGGTCCTTCTTCTGATAAACAAACAAACAAACAAAAAAATTACTGTCTCTGCAACCTCTGAGACTGGAGTTTTGTTGTTACCAACTCTGGTACAGAAAGGGTTGTCAGTATAGGCTATGATTTCTGAGTCGTGCTCCCATGCTGATAAAGCAGAAATAGTTTGAGGCCTCGAAATACTGCCTATTTGAAAATAGTTTGTGTGGACACAAAGCTGTTTACAGATCACTTGCTGGCCACCAGCCAGTTTGTCAAGGACAACGTGGTTTGGATTTTTTTTTTCCCCTTTAGAATCACAGATGTACTTGGCAGGTTATCAGAAGATAAAAATGCTGGAAATAGTCTCCTGGTGTGAGTCCTCATTTATTTAAAATACATATAACTTTAGGCTAAATGTGTGTTTTGCATCTCACAAGCAAGTTGGCGAAATATTTCTTGATTCGTTCTTATGTATGCGGTTATCCTCTAAAACAGGGTCCCCATTCTTATCAAGAATGCCTCCTCTTATAGTATTCCTGCAGCATACCTGGGGCTCTAGAAGACATATTTAAGTTTCACCAGTTCCTGCCAGGTAAATTATGGCTTCCACCGTAGTAGTAGTGAGGAAATGTGACTGTCTGGAAGTGGCACTGATGATGGTGCCTATAGGAAAGAGAAGAGAATAGAAGAATAGAATATGCTGTGTTGAAAGGGACTCATAAGGATTATTGTAGTCCAGCTCCTGATGGCAGTCAGTGTGTCTCCTGAGTAGGAAGAGCAAAAAGCTCAAAACCACACAGTTCCAGCTGATCTTTGTTGTGTGGTGTAGCACTGGAGGAATATTGACAGTTGGACTGAAACTTATGTTTTGTATGTATATATATAAATAAATGTATGTTTAAGAGTTCATTCACTTTTCTTCTTTAATGCTAATGTTTGGAATTTTTTAAAGGCTGCTAATGTGAAATCTTTCATTTTAATCATGTTGAAATAAAATTTGTTGCACTGCCTGACTCCTCTGCTCTGCTCAACTGTATTGTTCTACTGGGATGGTATTCATGGAAACAGTTCTCCTTCTTGCCTCTCATTAGTATTAAGCTGTCCAATACTAGGAGATCTTTCCCAAAGAGTGTGTTAGCATCTTGTGATACAGCTAGACAGAAGATGGGACTCTCTTGATGGGGACAGGTGAACATGGCATTTGTGTTTGGCTCCTCTGTGTCTAGTGGGCTGTATCAGCAGCAGCAAACCCCAAAACATACTAAAAAGGGAAGTAAAAAGCAGTGAAGTCAACTGTTCCCCCTTTTCCTTTCCTCTCTCACTATGTCTTTTGCATTTACAATGAGGTTTTATGCCTTCCAAAACAATTGCCCCATCCATGTAGCTAACTTGAAATTAAGAAAAAGTTGATTTCTATTTATTACCCCTCCTTGCTGCTCTCCAGGAAACTGGTGGACATTTCCAGGTGGTGCCTCAGGCAGCCTGTCTCTGAAGCAGCATAGCTGGGCACATGCTGTCTGTGACTGCTGGGTGCTGCCCAGTGAGGGACACTGACCTCTTGCTGCCTGGTGGTGGACATCACCTGTTTCTCAGAGCTGCTGATTTTTGTCAGTAGACGGAATGCAACAAGGCTTGCAAGGGCTGGTAGGGTGTGTGTGAGCTTGGTTTTCCTTCTGTTTTGGTGTATGACTTTGACAATTCACCCCAGGGGAGTGCAGGCTGCTTGTAACAGTGCTGCTGCATGGAGAGACATGGACTAACCAAGTTTTGATTATTTCCATCCCCTCTCCCCCCAAGAAAAGTATGAATTTGTGGCAGTTCTGGGTACCTAATGCATAAATACTTAAATTTGTTGATGGCATCTCTCCTTCTCTTTCGGAAGGGGTGTTCCCAGCACTGAGGTGATTTCTCAGCAGCTTCTTGTTGGTGCGTGGAGGGAAATATGTTTAGAGTTGTCTGGATATGCAAGGGGGTCTTAGTCATAGGGTATCAATAGCTCATTTCAGTTGGAAAGCTCAGCTTTACATGTCTGGAGTGATGAGTTAAATGTCGATATGAATCCATTTAAAGAGCAGTCAAAGAGAGGCAGCCCCAGGCTTTTTTCATATAGGCTTATTTTGATGTCACTCTGGAGGAGCAATGGGGAGACTATGCTCTTTGTCTGCTGTCTCTCTTGGCTGCAGAGGTATCTGCATTGTTTCAAAGCCCCTGTCCACCTGTGTGGGGATCCTGGCAGGTTGGTTTGTGCCACGCTTGGTCTGAGTTAGGAACATCTTGTGGTGCATGATGTCTCTCTGAAGTGACACTGGGTGGTTGTGATGCCATGTGGCAATTATAGGGCTTGCTCTGGTGACCTGTGGTAGTCCCCTCAACCTGATTAACACGGCCCTTATTGCAGGCCATGTTGTTGGCCATGACATCAAACTGTGCCTACTGGTCCTTCAGGCAGTGGCAGCAGAAAGTGTTTGGTAATGAAAGTGCCTGTCTGTCTGTAGACCATGTAATTTTGTACCTACAAGTGCATGTTTTATCATTCTGGTCTAAATTCATTTCCTGGTGTTCTCCATCTGGCTCATTTTTAATTATAGTTGCCAGAAAGAAACTGTTGTCTATAAGAGAGACCATTGCAGGGAGCCTGAAGAGACCAATCAGTGTTATGAGGGATGGATTTAGTGAGTGGTAAAGCCATTAAAGTAGGGTGAAGAACTGGTTTGAATGAGAGCCAGACACAGCCGATTTTACCTGATGTTTCTAAAGGAAGCCAAATGTGCTCTGAGCCAACTGTGTCCATGTGGGAGGTATGACTCTATTCTGCTTTAATTATTTTCTTTTGTTTTAGTTTGGGGTTTTTTGGGTGTCTTTCAGTAGTGTACCAACGAAATTACCTAGGCAGATTTAAAACCAGAAAAAAAAAAAGTGGAAGGATTAGAAAGGTCCTTCTCTTTTTGAAGAGGGCTGAGGGCGCAGACTCTATCATAAGAGAAAATGAGTCATGGTGTTTTTAGAAAAGATACCTAAATCTGGGCATACCATGATGGTGATTGGGATGATGATTTCAAGGAGGCTCTTGAATAGGGTATTTTTCAGGCTCAGGTCTCAAGCCAGTTAGATCAAGTGTCCCTTTAGAAGAAAGGTGTAACCTGAGCAGGAAGCTCTAGGTGTGCACACCTACAGAGCAGCAAAGCTTGATCCAGCACACAGCTGATGACTAGGGTTTCTGTCAGAGGGGCAGCTTTCAACATGGCATATCTTTCAAAAATTTTTCAATGGCCTGAAATTGAGACCTTGTGGGGAAACACACGGCTCCTTTGCTGCCAGTGTGGCCAGCACACCCTAGTTTGTCAGCCTTTCCTGATCAGTATTTGTGAGGAATGAAAAAGAGAGAAATCTGCAGGCTCCACTTGATAAGGGAATGTTTTGTGCCATTTGAGCCTGTACTCTTGAGGGATGCCAGTTGGCTGAAAGGACTGCAAAGGGCATGACTGGGTAATGAAGGGCCAGCCATAGTCTTAAACTGCACCACACCTAGACCTATTACCTTCCCCCTCCCCTGCAACAATCCCTTTCTTTTTATATGTTTTTTAATCTCTTGCCCAGTCAGATGTCTCAGTGGCTGTGAAATGAAATGGGCATAATCATCAGGCCTCACTTAGGCAAATCTTTCAAAGGTCCTGTGGGAGATTGGTGTTGTTTTCCATGTGGATTGTCAAGAGAACTGTCTGCCATTGCAATTTGCTTTCTGTTCTCTTCCATCAGACAAAAACATCTCCTGCCGATCAGTGGGGTGAGGTGAACTGCTGGGCAGGATGCTGGGAATTGGCAGAGATGCCTTCTAACTGAGCTCTGCCATTGACCTGTTGTGTTCCTGGGAAAGTTAGATTGTGGCTTTCTGCCACGGTTTTCCCACCATAATTTTTTTTTTCCTAAACTTTTATTTTTCCACTTTGAGCAATAAGCTGTTTGGGAGAAGGAAATGTCTCTGATAATGTATACCCAGCATTTTTCAGAGTGGGAAACCTACCACAAAACTAGCAATCAAAATGAAAAATCAGTGCATAGAACTAATTTTTTTATTCTTCCTAGTGGGTAACATCTTTTCACTCTGTCCCATGAAGAACAAAACTGATAGTAACTGTGCATCTTTCTGTGCATTATTTCACAGAATGTAGTTCTATGGATGAGTAAATTGTCATTATTATTTCTTCATAGACAATTAGTGAGCCTGTGGATATCTAAAGCAAGATAGATAGTATGTTGTTTCCTATTTTGTTTTCCAGGCATTTGATGTCAGGAGTTAGATAGAGGGAAAATACAGAGCCCTGTTTTGTCTTTGACTTAAACAGTGCATGTCTTTAATGGCTTCGGTTTATTTGGATTTAGAAATCATCTAACAGGATGACCCTTTGTCATGAATTTCTGCAGTGATTTCCCAGGCTTTTGTATTGAGGTTGTTTTTATTCTAGAAGTAGTCCTCATGCCACATAAACCTTGTGCCTTTTTTAAAAATTTGTCTTCATCACTGGAAACTACAGAATGCTAAATCAGTGGGAAGAGCATTATTTTGGCTACAAATGCAATTAGGTAGACTTTTTGCTTAAGAACACTTCATTTTTAATTCTTTGGTTTTGACTGGGGAAGTTGCTTTCACTTTGTGGCATTCTGTCTTTTTGCCTGTCAAAATGTGTTCTGTTTCCTCCACAAGCAGTACTCCCATCACTCTTCACAAGGTAGAACTAATCTTTTCAGGGAGTGGAAAGAAGTGTCTTATGGAGTCCAAGTTTTCACACTGCAGAGTTGGTTGGTCTGCTACTTTCTGTGTTGGCAAGTGACAAAAGGAGCAGATGGTGAACATGACTTGGAATAATAAGTTATCATTTATTGCACTGGTGTGTGCAACACAATAGCAGAATGTTGCTTCATGCCCTATTGCCTCAGGCTGGTAGGAGTTGAGTCAACTGAATGAGAAGCAAATTGGGAAGTTAAGTTTAGCATGGGGGCATTGTACAGCGCTACTTAGACGTGGTACTGTGGTGAGTTTTTATTGGATAGCATGTCTAAATCTGGTCTGCTGCTTCCGTGTGCATTGTGGCAACTGAAATTGAATTAGTAGATTTTTTTTTTTTTCAAATCAGTTGCTCTAATTTCTACAACTGTCAGTACAGAATACTGGGAGCTTGGAGAAGTTTTCCAAAGACTTAATTGTTTACAGTGCACAGGAGAATCCAAGCTTGCCAGTCATAGTCACATATGCTGTTTTCCTTCCTTAATGTGTGATGTTGCCCCATATTCTGCTTTCTTGCCATTTAGCTGGGGACAAAGCTTCCAGGAACATTCTCCCAAAGGCACATTATTACCCAGGGCTGAAACTGTGTTAGTAGGAGAATTGCATTACTGTGAAATACATATCTTGGATAATCAGGAGAAGTTGGAAGTAAATGAGCTGGTAGGATTTCTTTTGCATTTAATTTGCATAGTTCTTTGATAACATTAAGGCAAAAGAAAAAAAAAAAGCACCATGGAAAACAGCACATAACACCACTTGCCTTTGAACCTTTCCAAAACAAAAATTTCACAGTAATAATGTGTGCCAGAGAAGAAAGAAGCAAGAAGTAGGTGTATTAACTGACTTGGAGAGTGTGGGTTGGCTTGAAATTTATAATGTTCTGCAGATCTTGGCAGTCTACCAAGGATTCCCCTCGTTCCCTCTGCTTTTCAACATGCATAAAGCCCACTGAGATGAGAAATAAACAGCATATTGCTATCAGACATGACTGAGGAATATGTTTAAGTAGTGGATTCAGTTTAAGATGCAGTTAAATGCTGCAGTGTTGCCGTGTTGATAACAAGAGCTATAGCCCTATGTAAATGAAATTTCTGTCATCTGCATGAGAAGAAACAGGACAATATTTGGGGCTGACAGTCTCAGCTCCACTGATCCCATTTAAAAATGCAGTGGTGCAAGTAGCAGTCTTAGAAATATTCTTATGCTTATTCCTTGGGAGGATAAACAAATGCTTTAATATGAATAGAACCATGAAATAAGGGAAGGAAAAGTAGGGAGAATGCATAAGAAATGACAAGTAGTTCGAAAATTTGGATCAATAAAATCTTACTGTGGTCTAAATAAGGGGAATGTATTGGTGGGCTCATTCCCATGGGATGAGCTTACAGTGCTGATGGGTTTTTTTTGGCCCCTATGCTGAAACCTGCTAAGAGGCAAACTCACTCCCAGGGTGATGTAGCCTTTTCTACCTGTTGCTACTACTCTGCAGTGAATCCTCTGCAGCTTTCTCAGTCATATGGCTCTGGAGATGGTCATCTGAGGCTTAGCAAGATGCATCTTTGTTGCTGTTGCCTCCACTGCTTATTTCACATCCACAGTTAACATTGTGGCCATGGGGGCCCCAGCTTCTGATATTTGACATGTAGCATGATTTAAGGAAACTGCTGTTTTCAGTTAGCATGGGTTGCATCTTGCAGGCTTGCAGAGTTTTTCAGATATCCAGATGGTAATTGACAACAATTTTCCTGGAGAAACAAAGCTGCAAGAACCTCTGCTGTGCTGTGGGTGATCTCGTGATGCCCTGAAGGGGGCCATAAGTCGACACTGCACTAAAGCAGAAGCCTCATTCCATATGAAAAATGTTGTCCCAGCAGAGTGATGTGGCTGAGATATGGTGTCTGGATGGAGCCTTAATGGTTCTTGCATTTGTGAAGTGTCCTGTGAGTTGGATTTGAATAAATTTTAATCCCAGGAGATTCAGAGGGTTTCTCCCATCTATGATTTCTGCAGTTCTTTCTTCATGTTCAATCACTTTGCAATTTGATTATTACTCTTTTTAATGCAGACAAATTTTCCCAAAGCAAAATCTGTCTATTAAAATCTGAAGATTGGTTTCCAAAATGGGAATGCTTAGCCATTTCATGTTACGAGCAAAATTATTACAGCATGCTAATAATTTGGCAAGCCTGTTTTTGAACAGAGCTGTGAAGCAGATAAACAAATAAAAACTCTGTTTCTGCTTATATTCCGTGCTTGTGATGTTTGCTTTTTCCCTCCCTCTGAAAATATTTTTAATGAAAAGAATTTGGCTTCAAAATGTCCTTTTCCTTCTCTCATATAAATTAATGTCATACAAGCCCCCCCTGCCCCCACTACGTTGTAGATCCTTAGAATATGAGTGCTCTATACATTACAAAAAGGGTATTTGAAGTAATTTTAAACGATATTTTGGAGTGACCAGAGTTTAAATTTGGCCTGGGATTCTGAGAAGCCCACACTTCCCACACTGCAGTTCCCTTGCTTTCAGTCCCTTAGGAGGGTTATGTAGAAGCTTTTCCTGTCCCAGAAGAAGCGAAGTGAAACATGAGCAGTTGCTGTGCTCCGCTGTAGCTGGCCCAGGTTTTCAAAGGGACACTTGTGGAGGCACCAACAGGATCCCGTAAAACTGCAGAGGAAGGATGGTTGGGCTGGTGCACATTAGTCATCCTGAGTGGGCCAGTCTCATAGGGAGGAACACTGACTTCAGAAAAAGCTCTGAAGCTGAGCTCTGGGAAATTTCAGGCGTCTCTCTGGAAATAGCAAGCCCACCAGTAGTTGGTAGATTTAAAGAGACAAATAGAGCAAAAAATTCCATAAACTGTGGATCCTGTGAATGTCTTGCTACTTTTGTCGTCTGTGTGCCACATTTTCTGCTTGTGTATATTCTGCCACCATTTCAGCATCTCCACTTTGCTGCAGAATGAATGGTGAGCTGTATTTCATTGTTTGTTTTTTTTTTGAAAGTTTCTTTCCTCAGATGTCCTTAGTGTTGTGAGCTTTTTTTTCCTCTGAGATGTGCTTGTTACTCTCTTATCTTTAGCATATTCCTTTTGTACCTCAAACTGTGCTTCCCACGTCCTTGAGTCTTCAAGTTCCTTTGACAGAGCTATGGAAAATAGAGGCAGAGCTGAGGTTGGGCATTTTTCTGCCTTGGTGTAAAGTATTTCCCCCTCCTTCTTTGTGGGATGGTAAATCTTGAGGAGAAGATCACAGGCGTCTGTCATTAGGCAGAGGTCCAGAGTGGGAAATTGGAGCTGGAAATCTCCTGGGCTTGCTGAACTGCTTCGGTTCAAGAAGTAGTAAGGTCAAGGTGAGGTCAGTCTTGGCTACTGCACACATGTTACGACCCAAACTTTGTTTCAAAATCAAAACCAGCTTGAGAGCAAGCTGTAAAAAGAAATGCCTGCAGTAAGAGAGTTTACAGAGCAAGCAAAAGCCTTAGCACAGTAATGTATTTATAGAAAGCATGTGGGGATTGGTTGGTAAGGGGAGAGTGCAGCACAATAAGAGTTGTGAAAGAAAGCTGAGGCAGTCAGTTCTGCAGCATTTCATCCTTTTGAATGCACCAGCAGTGTCTCTATGGAGAGCATCACAAGGTGTGAAAGAGTCATGATTTCTCCAAAGAGACTAGTGGTTTGGGGTGCTTCAGTTCTGGCATGCCAGTCTTGAAAGACTCTATAAAGATATTAATAAGTTAGTCCAGGGAAAAAAAAGATACTGGTGATGTCCATCAGCTATACTGTATACTACATAGAGATTTCTGCCCAAGAAATGTAGGAATTGGTGAGGAGAGAAATAAAGGAACTGTGACTTTAACGAAATGTTTTGTTGTGTTTTTATCATTACTTGTGATAGCAGTGAAGAAATGTAGTGGGCATACCTCTCGCTGGAGAGCTTGACTGATATAGACAAGAGCCTGTAGGGATGGTGCTTGTGAAAGTTGTTGGGAGATGGGCTATTTAACTGGAAGTCTCGAGGCAGACTGCTGGTTGTTAAGTGGAGAGCTGGAAAATACCAATATAGGGATAATTTCTAAGTGCCTGTTTAGAAAAAAAAAAAGGCAAAACAGCTAATTGATGTGTCCCCACTTCATGTAAACATATAGTGGAGAGAAAAAGGTTTTTGTTAGAAGTCAGCTGAGGGGAATTACAGCCCACCAGTGCTGGAGGGACCTGCCATGCCACCTGCCTCCCAGCCCTGCAGTCTGCATCCTTCCACCTCTGTCTATGTTCTGACTGCACAACAAACCAGTTTAATTTCCTGGACTGCAATCCCCTGCCCCACCCTGCAGTTTGCGTTTTCTATGTTAACTTTCTGCCATTTTAGTGATCTGAATCAGCTTATCATATGATACAAGGAGTGCCAGAAGGAAGGAGCTCAGTGCTCCTGGGAGAAATATGTGACAGGAGGCAGAGGAAGGAAGGGTAGGAGCTCCCTGCTGCAAGAGCTGGGATCTATTAACTAAGCTCCAGCTGTACTGACAAACTGTACCCTTATCGTGGTGTAGCTGAAGATAGATGACATCTTGCTCTTGTCCAGCTATTGTGAGACAAGTGAAGAGACCTCTTGCAGGTCTGATACATCACTAGCAGAAACTTCACTTTTTTTTTTTTAACTATTGAAGACCAAAACAAAGAGAAATGTCCTAAGCCATAAACCTGGGCTAACCTCCTAAGCATGCTTGCATTTACCTGGTACTGTGTCATCCAGGTACCAGGCACTGGTGCATTGAAATAAAATATGCAGCTTGTGGAGTTTATCTATTCTGACATGTTAATAAACTATAATTACTGACTATGAGCTTTGCTAAAGTTGACAGAAGGGAAGCTGTGAATATAATCTGTCTGTACTTGATAATCATAATTTTGATGTGGAGAAAAAGAAATGGCTTCTAAAATTTGTGTGAGAGCATTTTATAAAGAAATTTTCTTTTAACCACCTAGAGTATTGATTTTTCCTAGGACTTATCAGAATGGTCCAGCACATTTGCAGAAAATTCAGTGACTGGAACTTTTGTCCAGATGTTTTGCTCTGTGTGTGCTGAAGGGATGGGTGAGATGATGGTACTGACAGTTCTCTCTCTCTTATTCAGGGTCGTCATGTCAAAACGGGTCAGCTGGCAGCCATCAAAGTCATGGATGTTACTGAGGTGAGTAGAGGAACCTTCTGCTTTATTAACAACATGGGAAAAGTTTCATAATGAGAGATGCTATATGGCTTACCTCATGTTTGTATTGTAGGGCATGATCTTTGGATGTGAATGTTTGCTTTCTGCTTGCAGGACCTGACCTCTCAAACCCATCTGCCCTTTACAAGATTTCTGTATGCCAGGTGCTCTGGCCTTCACAAATTCCTCTATGTCCCAGGCCATAAGAGCACACGCAACACTCCCTTTTCAGGAATTTCTTAAAAGATTGGAAAAAATTCAGATTTCATCCTTCCCACTTTTTTCTCTTAAATTTATCATCTTGCTTTTACTGAAAAAGAAGGCGAGGAGGCTACTTGACGTAGAGGACAGTGTTCTCCCTGGTACATTTTCAGCCTACAAAAGGGTTTATTCAAAGGAATGGGTCTAATAAAGTTCCAAGAAGCCTGAAAGCAGAAACATCTGCAGGAATGATGAGCAGATTGCTAGCAGAATTCAGCAATGTAAAGTAGTAGTAGTAACTGACCCAGGGGATTTACTGTGGAGCTTTAGATGGGAAAGAAAGGAAATTAACCCAGACAAAGAAATAAAAAATACGTGTTTGTTTTTGAATCCTTAGATGTCTTGCAGTTTATGGTGTTCGAAAAGCAATCAGTTTAAATTAAGTCTTCAAAACAGATCAAGAAAAGCATGGGTTTCTTCCTATTGATCCCAGTTGTGTTGTGTAGAGTTGCATCCACTAATTAACACAACAGCTTTGGATTTAAAGTTGAATGAGAGCCTCCCATGTACAATACTTGACTGATACCACTCTTCTGTAGAGAGATTGTGCCTTTTCAAACTGTCTTATTCGTCTGAACTGCTCAATCTTGTATAGGTATTAGGGTGAAAATTAAGTTAATGTGTGTGCATTGTATGGAGAAAAGGATCTTTGGCAAGGCTGGTTATATTAAGCAAAACTCCTCCAGGAGTGTTGCTGCAAAATATTTTACAGTTTAGTGTGTGTATAGCAATTAAAAGTGGCCTTGGCCACAAGGTTCTAGATGAGTGGTAGGGTGTAATGGGTAAACAGGCAGGTGAGGAGGAGGAAAACAAGAAGACAGGGCTAGGTCAACTGATAGGACTTCAGTCTTATCTTCAGATCTCCTAGTGATCGATGGGCAGTGTGACTGTTGCTCTCTAACTTAAGCTGTTGTGTTCTGCCAAGAGCTAGATGTTCCTGCTTTGTAAGATGGCCTGATAAAGATCAATTTTCAGCTGAAGTTTTTCAAAGGTTGCCTTCATGAGGAGGCAGTTCTTTTTTGCTGCAGTTAACAAGGGGAGAATACAGAGAAAAATGAAGGTATATTGACACACAGTGAATATTCTTTGCACAGCAAATGTTTCCATTTGTGCAGCAGTTTTACACAGGGCAGCAGGACATGCTGGCCTATGCCTGACGAAGGCTTCTTCCATAATATAAGATGGGCTATTCTGCACACTCCCTCTGTTTTTAATAGCATGTATTAATTGCAAACAATTGTAATGGAGAGGTTGCACAGAAGGACAACAATTGAAAAATGCTCTCTATGGTATGGCTACGCTCATGTTGCAGGAGATGGCTTAAGTTTTGGAACTTCCTGTAATTTTTGTCTTGTTTTGAAAAGCGAGTTGTATATTGGCACTGTGTCTCCTAAGTGCAATGCTTTTTTAGGGGATGGAGGGCAGTCAGAGGGAAGAGTTTGAAGATATTAGCCCCTTGCATCTTAAAAAATCATTGTCATTCCTACCAGTGAAGCTCATGTGTTTTGCTTCAAAGTAATGAGCCTGTGGAGGCTAAAAATGTGTAAGTCCTTCCAAGTTGCTCTAAGTTAGCTCCACTTTTTAACACCAGGCATGTGTGATACTGTTGCATATACCATTTTCTCAGTGGCAGATGTGACCATGGAATGTTCTTGTGCAGTCTTGGTTCCTGATTCCTTGTCCATTTCCCAACACTTGCGCCAACACAACTGCCCCAGGGCCAGATGGTGACCTGAGTCAGCGAGCAGTTTAAAAATACCCTCACTTCTCTCCTTCCCCTGGTTATTTATAATCTGGATTGGTTAATTGATCCAGTTTAGCACATGATGTTACAAACTGTTGTGTGATTGCTGTGAAGAAGGTGGCATGAGACCAGAAAAGAGCCACTGCTGGCCAACAGGGAGAAGGGGCAGTAGTTCAGATTAACATTTCTGCTAGAGATGGGCATACCCTCAAGCCCTGGTTTCAGTTCCTCAAGGGATGATTTCATGAACACCTCTTTTTGCTGGCAAACAATGCAACTCCATCCTGGCTCAACCTCACCACAACTTATGGGGACAGTGGGAGGCCAGAATGTGGGGACTGTCCCAAAAGAAATACTGAAGAAACCACAGCCTCAAATTCATCTTCTCCACCTGATATAAGAGCTACAGTTGGATGAACTGCTAATGGTAATACTTACTGTGTCCATGCCCATGGAGAAAGAAACTTCAGTGGAAACTTTCACAAAAGTGGATTTGTGATTTTCCTGCAGGTGATTTGTGCTTTTGTACATATTTTATTGGCAGTGTTACGCTTTTCTACTTAAATTCAAGCAGTACTGTGGGGGATATCTGATTATTTTGACTAACCTGAGTTGAGAACAGACACAAGACTTTCTTTCTTCTGGAATATCTGTGATTCAGTGCTTGCTTTGCCAAATGCTTAACAAATTAGAAAACCTAATATGTTGGCATGCTCTGTGGGCACACCCCAAATGTTCAGTTTTCAATGCCACGATTCTGCAATTCACACATTGCTCAGGATCAGCGAAGTTACATGAGCTCTGGGCTGTAAAATTTTTACCACCCAAACGGGAGGGATGTGAAAGTCAGAGTAAAGGCTTTCCTTTAAACATTTTTGTTGGCATGAAGAAAATGAGGTAGTATAACCTCTGGCTAGAGATATTGCAAGAAACACAGCTCTGTAGTGTTCATGGCACTATGGAAATGCTCTTCATCTTTCTCATCTTTTCTTGTGGTTTTCTCTTTAGATTTTAATTTTGAAAAGAATGGTGGCAATCATGAGAAAAGAGGAGGTGGGCTGAAGCTATCAGCTTGATCTTTGAATATATTATGACTAGTTAGTACTGCTGCCTTAAATGTTGGAGGGGTGTTGATGTGCATAAAACTTTCCTGCCTCTTCTATTTTCCTCTTTTCGAAACAAATTAAGAAATTACTTAGAAGACTGTGGATCTTTAGAGGTCTTTAAATCTACATCACTAAAGCAAGCACTAAGGGATCTGTAAGACCTAAAGATCTGTAGATTTTAGTACAGAATGGTGCATATATAGGCCCTATTTTCACTTTCTGAGGGCAAAGCATGAGGCATGTAGGCTGAAAAAATTTCACTGGAGTGTAGAACAAATAAAATCAAAAAACCCACCAATCTTCATCAATGGAAAGCTATTCTCATTTCATGTTGGAATGAGCCCAATGACTGTAAAAGGGGAATTATCAGCGTACACACACTTTGAAAATTGTTTTACAGGATGCATATGTGTAGGATGAATCTCGTGCTGCACGCTTGTTGTGGAGGAGGCACTATTTGAGAGATTCCTGTAGTCTGTCATTAATCTTTTTATTTATAAAAGAGCCTCTGCTCTTTTTGTGACATTGTTTTGGAGAAGGTGATGATCAGTCCATGTTAACCGCTTCCAGTCATTGACCATGCTGTTAGGTTTCCATGATTTTAAGATTTCCGTGATTTGTAAGATTTGGTAGTCAATACTCAGAAGAATCTGTTTTCTTGTGAAGTAAGTAACATTTAAAACCCTAGCAAAGCTTACTTGGCAAATCTGCCTGCATCCAAGCTGTTAGCTTGCATTACACCCTAAAGCTTGACTCTGCTTAACTCTTTTGGAAGCTTTCCTTGCAGCTGCACGGTTGTTTCCAGTGTCACTCCTGTGTTCCGCTTCCAGCGATGCTTTTCTCTTTGAAAGGTTTAGTAACTGATTTTGAGGGAAAAACACAATTGCTTCTTTTCTGTTTGTTATAACCCCTGACGCTGCTGCTTCTTCCTCCTACCTCTTCCCACACACACACTTGGCATCCCTTGGGAAAGTTTTCCGCATGCCTTTTTTAATAGCAGCATTTCTCAGCTCTTGTGCCCAGTGTTTCATGACTTGTCCAGTCTAGTCTGTGTAAATTATGCTAAGTAAACAACTGGATACTGTATCCTGCTGCTTTATGAAAGAAGCTGGATTGCTTTTAGAGTTTGCCTGTCTTGCTGTTTCTGGACGTCCTCTGCAGAAAAATTAACAACTTCAGACCAAAACCTCCAGGCCTGCAGAGAAACATGGCACATCTCCCATACCTAGAACAGGAAAGGTTACCTGAATTACTCATTGTCTTCTTCCTGACTCTGCTGACTGCTTTCATCTGTTGCAATAGGCAAGTCCCTTTGATTCTTGTGAGTCTATATGGCCTACGTGGTGTTATAAACTGCAGTCATGTGGATGATCTATCCATTGTCTGTAGGACATCTCAAAAGCAGTCTGCAGAAAAACTGAAGATAGATGAAACTGAGTGTATGTTCCCATACAAACTGTCAGACAAAATGAGGGAAAAACAAAATACTGAACACCAAAAGTTTGCCCTAACTATTATGTATGTTCTTTTATTCCCCATGATAAGCCAAAGACAGTCCATGGGTTTTGATCTGTTTGGAGGGGGAAAAAAAATAAAAAGTTGATGACTCCAGAAGATTGAGAAATGGAGATCCTTGCTGCTCTGTGTAAGAGAACTGGATCAAGTCAGCCTGGAGAAGCTGAACATGGGCCATCCTTTTAGTGCGGAAATATGAATGCACTGCCTTACCTGGCTTAGTGCTGCTGCCTGATAAAGAACTTATATACCAATCCATGATGGTACTTACTGTGAAGTTAGCCAAAGCAAACCTGAAGTCACTAGAGTTACCAAAAACATTGGCCATGTCACTTCTTCTTATGAGTCACTTCTTAATATGAATTGGGGAAAATGGATAAGGGATCTAAAAATTCTGATTGTTTCATGGAGCATACTTGGCACCCTGCTTGCTTGTCACACAAATATGAGCTTGCTTGCTACTAGTCTGTACAACATTTTATAGTCTTTGGTTAAACTGTTACCTGGCCTAACAAAGAATCATTCTGTGGAAAAGGAATAAATAGGAAAGGTATTTACAATGTGGATAGCCCTGCTGCCCAGTCTGTCCTGAAGCTGATTAACCTTTGATCTCTTCTATGGATTGGTCCCTTGAGTTCTAACATCTGGTTTGGGGGGAGGTCAAAAAGAACTACAGTAATCTTGCAACCAGTAGGGCAGCCTATTTTGAGCTTCAGAGCATTTGTGTAATTGACAGTTTCCCTTCTTAACTGAGATCCCTCACCTATCTCTGCTGCATGCCCTTGCCCAGCAGCTTGGCACAGTTCTTCTCCCTGCTTTACCACGGACCTGATGCTGAGTGGTTCAGCCCTGGATTCTGTCAGTCACTGTAGTGCTGGCTGATGACTGTGTGAGACCAGGCTCTCCTGCAGCTTCATGCTGCCCATTTTTCTGTGAGATCCCTATCTGGGTCAGGCAGGGGTGGTCCTGTTCGTCCTCAGGGTGATGTGGTGCAAAGGGCCTTGCTGGGGGCGCCAGATACGTCACAAGACCCCTGTCCTTGGGTGAGTGGGCAGGGCTTAGCTTGCCAGATGATAGTCCTGACAGAGTAGAATAATATTTAACTCTAAAGAGCCTTTTGTTCTTATAGTCATACAAGGAACAGTGGCTTTACCAGCAAGGCAAATACATTTAGCAGCTGGCTTGAGTCAGATCTGCAGGTTTTGTATGTGATCCAAGAAATTTCCTGGAGCAGTGCTGGCACCAGTTTGGATAAAGGGCAAACTTCCACTCTCTTCGTTTGAGTACTTAGATGGTTAGCAAGACTGCCAGGCTGCAGAAACTCATTTGGGAAGGGGAGGATATCAAGTTTGATGCAGTGGTAAGGAAGAGAGTGAATAAGGAGCTTCACAAGCAGTTTGAGGTTAGGGAAGAAAGCTGTGGCTGTTATCAAGGAGCTTGGGAAATTATGCTACTGGGGAAAGCTGTTGTTGAGTGCTAAGGCTCTGCATTGCTGTGTCCCAGCAAAGAACAACTTCACACTAATACTGGGTGATTGGAAGAAAAATGGACAAGAGGAGAGAAGAAAATGTATGTAAAACATTCAGACACGCTTGTTTCTGTCTACTTTTTTCAACATATGTTTTCTCCTTATGCAAGATTTCCACCTAAGTGCAAGACTGTTTGCATGCACAGCCTATTGTCAGTTGTCCTTGCAGCTATTTTGGAACCTGACTGTTTCAAGGCTGGAAGAAACAGATGTTTTTCTTTTGCCATGAAGAGCCTTGAGGGCACCACTGCTGCATCACCAGCATGTGTTATCTGTCAATAGCAAAACAGCTTTGGCTGTGAAGGCTTCATGGTGCTCCCTTAATAGAATTCCTGTTGCATGGCTGTTCAGGTGAGGTTGGGAGATGGCTTCATACTCAAGGCTGATTGTGGAACGCCGTGTTGAGGAAGTGTAAAGAAAGCTGTGTTGCCTTTACCTTCTCCTGGTCTGTATGCTTATGTCAGATCTGACATGCAAGGTGTTTGTCCTATCTAGCAGATGTTTTGCCAGTGGTCTGTAAATTGTAGTGTAGATTAGATAACACATCTGAATTTATGGCCACATAAAGGGAACTTCTATGGAGCATAGAAGAATATCCTTGTTTTAGGGAAACAGCTTTAAAATTTTGCCTACCTGGCTTTAAGAGAATCAGAGAACACTCTTTTGTAGCATAACAGATGATGCTCAGGATATACTCCTCAGCTCTGGCACCGAGATCTGCTGCTGCTTTTCAGTATGTGAGGGAGCATGTTTCATACTAAGGGATAATGGAAATGGCTACACCTGACTTCCATTGGCAGAGGGGTAGGATTGTGTATTAAGAAGATTTCTCTGCAAATCTTGAGCTCTTTGGACAGGTCTGAACTTTTTCTTTAAAAATGTCTTTCCTTTGGTCTGATGGTGTGATTCCACTGGCACTCTCAGAAGGAGAGGAAAAGTCATCTAGGTGAACTTAGTGACATCTATTTCCACCCTCAGGCACTGTTTATTAGTCCAGGTGGCCAGTACTCATGCATTTAGCTCTAATCCCGTGCCTGTTTTTCTTCAGTCTTTAAGCTTGGTACCTGCAGTCACGTAAAGACCTACTGTTATCTGTATTGACAGAGAAGTCACTAATGACAGTGTGATTTCATGTTTCTATGAATGACTGCTAGCATCTATCTATGCTAGGGAAATCTTGACCCTAATAACAGTGGTGAATGCTCAGTATGGGTAGCGTGCAGATACTTTCACAGTCGTGATATTTTACTTACTAGTCATACCTGCACTGACATGCATTTGAGCAACAATAGCATGTGCAAATTCTAGTGATGGAGCATTCGTGCAGGTGGCCTCAGTTTGGATGATTTGCTGCTGCCTTCCCCAGTGCTGAGCTCTGTTTGTCTGGGCTGTCTGAGGAGATTCAAGTTCTGATGAGAAACAGAAATGTTTTCTGTGCAGATAATAGCAGAAAGTATGGGGCTGCATTTTATATAATTTCTGTCAGGCACACAGCACAGCTCAATTTACCCCCAGTGAGTCAGACATATCGTCTACTCAAGGAAAACAAGGCAACCTTGTCAATATAGTGTTAGAGCATGTGTGCTCTTGCCAGTTTGGGCAAAGTAAAACCAACAAGGGTTGTGACAGAGCATTGTGCTTTTATTTTAGCAAGTTTCTAGGCTGAACTCAGGTCTGTGGGGTATTCCTTCTGCCTGCAGAGGCAAGCAAAAGATCCTGGGTTCAGTATGAACTGCTGTCTTTCAGAGGTGCACTTTAAAATCTGGCTTGGGCATTAGGATCAATGTCAGGGGAATTAATTCGCTGTTTATGTTTAAGGGGATATATCTACTTGAAATATAATCTTTCTTGAGTGTGTTTAATTGTAGTTTCATAAACTGCACCTGCCTGTGGGCTCCTCCTGTTTTTGATACAACATTCCATATTTTTATCTTGACTTCCTAAGGAAATGAGGCTTCTTGGTGGTACTGAGTGTGTTCTGCCTTCTTTTCCACCAAATACCTTTTGGATCTACTGGTTGACTTTAGCCAAGTTTAATGAGGAGGAGAAATTCCAAAGATACAAAGTCCTGACATGTTGTGTGAAAACTGGCAGGCTGCACAGAGAAGGGAGAGACTGAAATTTATAGCCTCTCCTTTGAAAATGGTAGGCAGAGCTTAGCCACCTTCCATTATCAGTCAGCTGGCCACTGTTTTGCAGTAAATAAAGTGAAGAAAGTAGGTTACTTCGTTTTTATTTAAGAAGAAAATTGTGATGCTTCACTTCTCAAGTAAGTGCTGCAGCCATAGGAATGTGTGCAGAGTAGCACATATAAACTACTTTCACGTATTTTAAAGTCTCCGTCTGGTTCTTTCTTTAGTTTATGGGCCCACAAATCTAGTACTGTACATTTGAGATTGCCCTGTGTGATCTCTCTCCCCTTCTTTCTTAACATACATATGTATATATAAACATAAAATAGCAATGTTATTCTCCAACATTTAATGAGACAAAAATGTTTTCTTCTAAGTTCCTCAACAGTGCTTCTTTTGCAGGACACAGTTTGACTGATTATGCATGAAGTTGTTGGCTAAAATAGTCCTAAAGCCCATCTTCTAAATCTAGAGATTATGGTAGCAAGTGCTAACGCTCAAGGACCTGGGAAGTTGTTATACTGTAAGCTGGCTTGTAACCGCAAGAAACGCTGCCCTTGTGCCTAACAGGAGACCAATCTCCTGCTGTGCCCAATCTCTTAAATATGCAATGGGAAGCACACAGCTGAGATAGTGTTAAAAGAGCCCTGAAGATGCTGTGCAGACTAGTTCAGTTGATCAGTGGAGGAGAAGATGCTGTTTGTCTCCAGGGCCTTTCCAACAAGGGTCTTATGTTCATACCTCTAGAGAGAGTAGCCTCTCAGTCAGAGAACACTAAATAAGGTGGAGAGAACACTCTACATAGAAGTACAAAGGTGTTGTCATTAAATTGCAAAGATTGATTATGTTTCATAATAAGCACACAGTTTAGTTTTGTACCCCTGTGCTTGCCAGCTCTTTTAGCATTATTAGAGCCATGGGAGTCTGGCCAAGGAGGCATCTTTTTGCTTTGATGTTTCCCTGTTGATTTTTTTTAATGTCAGGCTTCATTTCTTGAATGTTTTGTTCTGAAAGGTGTGTCTGTGAAAAGTGAGCAAGTTAGCGGCAGAAGTGCTACTGTTCCTGTGTGACAGCAGGCACATGGGCTGTTGTGTTTTGCCTCACATCCACCAGGTAAAATGGCAGTTTCTTTACCCAGGACATCACTGGTACAAAAGATGTGGTCAGAGTTCAACAGCCTGTTCTCTTTTGCACCTTGTTTTCTGGGATTATGGGAGCCTTCACAAGTGTCTGTCTCTCCACTTAGTGGAGTGGTCAGTTCCAGAAGTGAGCTCAGCTTTTTGTGTGTTGGTTGGTATGTGAGGTGTTTCTACAGTGTTTCACTTCAGCAGGGATATTTTCCACTCTAGCACCTCCTTCCTGAACTGAGTTTTAGTGTTTGATTATAGGGCTAGTAAGAACTAAGTAGAAATCCTAGCATAAGTGCAGCAGCCCATGGACCTTCAGATAACTATTACCAGGCTGGCAAAGCACTTTGGCTCTGCCTGCAAGAACAAGAAAGGAGAGTGTCCATGGTCCTTGAAAATAATTTTCTTATGTGGAATATTTTACAGAATGGAAATATAATTGGGCAGGGAGACCACAAGTATCAGGGAGAGAGAGCATTCCCGTGGCTGGCAGCTGGCTGCTTGACTCCCCCTGTACCAACCTGTCCTCCTGGCCAGGGCTGCAGGCAGACATGCAACCCTGAGTCACTGCTGTGGAAAGACTGAAACAAAGGCAGCATTATTAAGGAGGTTTTTATGTGTCTCGTATATATTTTACTCAGCAGCCTTTTCCACTAGCATTTATTGGTGTTGTCTCTTTGAGCCTGTGGGACAAAACTGTTTTTCTAAATGAGTTTCTTTTGTTTTAATTCTGAATTTTTCTTTTTGCTTCTCTGACTACACCCCTTTGCAACAATGTTTTAAATGTAAAGTCTTGCATCAATTATAAAACGGTAGAGTTGCACTAATTTATAGATCAGAGGGGGCTGCATGATCAAACAAGTCTCCATTCAAATTCAGTCCCTGAGGAAGAGGTTTATTCCTAAGTCAGAGCTGCTGCTGCTTCCCAATTCTGACTAAAAGTACCTAGCTTAGTCTTGATTTGCAACACAAATTGATAGTTTGCACTGTTCGTGTAAAAGTGAATGGATCAGCATGTAAATGCAAACTCATTCACTGGTGCCTACAAACAAACTGTGTAAATTCAGTAAAGGATTTCTCCCACTGGCAGGAAAGAGAAGAGGAATAGTTGCATTTTCTATTTTTAAATGTTCAGATGGCATCCTGTTGTCATAGCAGTGCATCCTCCTGACATAGGTGTCTATGATTCTAGTTACTTCTGTCTTGAGAGCAAGTTTTACTATACAGCAAAGATAATTTGATGCGTGGCTGCTCCTGCAGGGGCAGCCCTGCCTCTCTTCCCCTCCTTTCCAAGTTCCCTTTGTACCAGCATCTGTCTGATCCTGTCCTTTAGAGCTCCATTGGAAACAAGTTGAGGGCGGTTTGGTGGTGTTTTGTTTTGTTTTGTTTTTGTTGTTGTTTTTTTTTTTTTTTTTTTTTTTTTTTTTTTTTTTTTTTTTTTTTTTTATTTTTTTTATTTTGTTTGTTTGTTTGTATTTTTAATACAGGTTATCTTTCTACTGGTTTTGCCATCCTAAAGCTGGCCAGGGGATGGGTGAGAGGGGTCAGGCAGGTCAGGGAGTGAGAAAGGCAGCATTTGAGAGCTGGCCTGCAGCAGGTCTGCAAGGTTGCAGTCATCAGGCTGCCTGAGGAACCCACAGTCATCCCCTTTGCAATGCAAACCCAGGAGGAGAGCCAGCTGTGCAACGCCTTTCCAACATCCTGCCTGCACCTTTCTCAGCTACCTGTGGTGGCCACAGAGGAGCTGTTTGTAGTGTTCCACACTTGCAGATTTAGGAATAAAGAACCAAGTGTAAAGGTCTTCTGCAGAGATTCCCTCGCCCTCTAATTCCTTCCACTGTGCAACAGGCTATTTTTAATTGGCTTGCTTGCCTCAGAAATGACTTCACTTTCTTCTTTGGATCATTGCCGTAGGATTTATTGTGATTCTGAATTCCAATGTTCAGGATAATGTCAGAGGAAAGAATCACGGTATGGCAAGCTCAGTTCCAATGCCAGAGACAGAAAACCTGTGCTGAGGACATGTGATGCCAAGTGCCTCCGATTTGGTGACCCGTGGGAAACTGGCTTTAGCTGAATTGCATTTTGCATTATGCCCCATGTTTGCTAGCAAAGAACCTTGTTAACCCTCAATTTAATGGTGCTCTGGTTACTGAATGGCAAAAGAAAACAACCCTTCAGTGGGCTAATCTAGGTAGCCAAAGTAAGTCTACTTCTGAAAGACATCTGTTTGCTTTAAGTGAAGTCCGGAATCGAAACCCCAGCCTGCCCTCGCTGTGTATGCTTGGGTGGTACCATTGCTATTTCACTGGATGCCACTCCTTCTTTTAGTTAGGATTTAAATCAGCAGTTTCCTTGGCAATAAAGTGGTCTTATAAGGTGTTAGAGCAGACTTCGCTGTGGGAAACAATGCTTATTTTAACGTATGATGCATCTGATGATTTTCCCCCATTAACATATAGAAAATATCATAGCATCATAGAATCAGCAAGGTTGGAAAAGATCTATGAGATCATCCAGTCCAACTGTCCACCCAACACTACTGCTGTAGCTCCTAAACCACTAAACCATATCACCCAGTGCCAGATCCAGATGCCTCTTGAACGCAGCCAGGAATGGTGACTCCACCACCTCCCTGGGAAACCTATTCCAGTGCCTGACCACTCCAACAGTGAAAAAGCTTTTACTGATATGCAGTCTGAATCTCCCTTGTCTCAAGGGAAGGCCATTTCCTCACATCCTCTCACCATAGACAGGCAAGAGAGACTGGCCCCCACCTTACTACAACCTCCCTTCAGGTCACTGTAGAGAGCAGTGAGGTCACCCTAGAGCCCTCTCTTCTCTAGACTAAACAAAGTCAGCTCCCTCAGTCATTCCTTGTAAGACCTGTTTTCTAGACCCTTCATGAGCCTTGATGTCTTTCTCTGAACACAGTACCTCAGTGTCCTTTTTATACATTTTATGTAGCTAGTTCTGTAATAGGTGAGTTTCTTACAGCTGGTTGATAAAGCGGAAGAATGCAATTCAGTGGGTTTAGGCAGCATTTTGCAGTTTCATAGGAAAGACCTCTAGACACAGCATCCCTGAGGCAGTGTGAGATCTGGAGGGAGATGAAGACTGACTGGCAGTTAAAAGGAAATTTTCTTAGGAAAAAAGGGAGATGTTTCTTCCACTCATCTTCTCTTCAGCCTGATATTGCATGGGAAAAATACACGTGTGGAAACTCAAGTATTTGGAAACTGTCTATTTGCTGGAGAGCAGAGGTTGTGCCTATTGCTAAGGATCAAAATAGATCAGAAAGTTGGAATTTGGTATTTGAGATTGGGGGGAAAAAGACACATAGTATCAAGTCTATATTCATATGAATTTTCCACTTATTTTTTTCCTTGAGTCTTGATTAAGAACAGCTCAGGATTGATTGATTCCTGTTTTGGATTAAACGTCTAATCCATGATTGTTCACAAAAATACCGACATTCATCCGCCTTTGGAAGACAAATGGCTACTTAGAGTGTGGATAAACTGTCACAAGCACTCTGCTTAGTGTAGTTCCACAAACTGTTCTGTGGTCCTTGAAACATGGCCATCTTGAGCTGGTGTGGCTGATGAGCAACGATCTCTTATGCATGTATTTGTCTGAGTTTTGACTCCTGATTGCACTCAAAGTGAATACTTGTGTAACTGCTCTGCTTTTGGCCATCACTAGAGGGCTTCAGAGGGACAAACCTGCCTGCCTTCCATATGATGCCAAGAGGGAGAAGTTCTTTGGCATCTGCCATTCAGAGAGCTTCTTTCATAATTATTTATTTTGTCTTTTTTACCTTCTCTTTTGCAAGAGAATGCAAAATGCAAGATGAATGGTAAAACAGGGCCTTATCTGGCCCTACAGGTGTGAGGTGAGTAGGGCTGGTGGGCAGATAGCAGCGCTTAAGAGGTTTTATGGTGCTGTGCACTTCCCTGAAGGTGATGCAACTGGAATGTGCAGGTTCTCAGTGTGCATGGGCCACCTCCCACTCTCCAGCCCAGCACCACAGTGTTGGTGTTGGGAAGAGGTGGCCAAAACCGGGTCGTGACTGTTGCATGGCTGTACGTGCTGTGGTTCCTGGGGAAAAGTGTCTGCTCACAAATCAAAGGCATGAGGGAATAAGGGTTGTATTGTATGAAAGACAACCATAGCTGGATGTCTTGCTTTGAAGAGATTTGCCAGTGAGTTGGAGAGCTGCCCTCAGCCAAGCCCGCTTTCAGTCAGTAAGTTTTATAGGTCATGAAAAGCAGCAATGTCCTTTTTTTCCCATCGTGTCTTGTCTTTATATGCAGCAGCACACATGCTCTGCCATCATCCCTTGCTCTTTGGATCAGCAGCTCAATGTTAGCTCAGGGAGACTTGTGAGAGCCTCTGATTTCTCTCTGTGGTGTGGTAACGCTGAAGCACATAATGGCTACGATTCAAAGAGAAATGCTAGCTCTTTGCTACTGATCACTGGCAGAAACCCTCAGATGCTCAGAGACTACAGATGGAGCTGTTTTGGGGAGAGTACTTTGTTTAAAAAAACCACCACCACAACAACAAAAAAGGCACCCACTACCTTAGCATTTTCTATTATTAGTGATTGTACTAGTACTATGTTTTTCTATCTTTCTATTAGCCTCTCTGTCTTCCCCTTTCCTTTTCTACACCCCCCCACCACCTCTCAATTCATGCCAGCTAAAAGCTTTTCCTAGTGGTGCATTCTTTGTTAGTAAACCAGCTAAGACAAGCTTAACCAATTTAACCAGCATTTTTTGCAAGACTTTTTGTTTGGAGTGGGCTTTGGGATTTCTCCATGTGTCTATTGGAGGGACCAGTCTGCAGAACACTGCAGGAGAGGAGCCTCCAGCCATGATGGGCTTTGTTCAGATGCATGTAGTCTGGCAGAAGCTGACCTCTACAACACATGGTCTTTCACTTAGCTGCCTCTCTCCAGCTATTGGAGAGGTCCTGTTTGCTGTGTGTGGGATTTCTGTTACTTCTATGCTGCCTGGTAGTGTTTCCAAACTGAGCAGTAGATCCTTGCCTTGGTGGTGGAGCTGGAGCCAACAGAGTTGCTGCAGCCTGTCCCTTTGTGCATGACTTCATTGTCCCACAGCTCTGCTCTGAGCAAATCCGGTGCCTTGAACCGTATCCTCCTGAATTTCGATGTTCTCCAAACAATCTAGGTTTCCTCCTTCGGATGTAACTGCTTCCCCCCACCCTCCCCCCTCACGCTTTGCCTGGGCTAATTGTTCTTTGTTTGGTTTCAAATCAAGTGTGATTAAGAGAAGATTTCCTCAGACTGTCACTTCATCATGTTACCAGACTAGCATAGTAAAAAGCTGTAATACCTGTTGGGGTGAATACCCTGAGCACAGAATTACAGGCCCTTTCCTGCTCATGAGTCATCTTCCCCTGAGACCCTGTAGTGATAGCATTGCTTTTATTTGAACAGAAAAAAGCCACTGAGAAGACGACCAGTTATTTATCTGAACAAGAGAAACGGTGGTGGTTTAGTTTCTTTGTTTGTTTTGTTTTTAAACACCAAAATTTTGTATGTATCCTTAAGGAAGGCACTACTCTGGGTTTAGCTCACATGCAGATGCTGGCTGGTGGGCCTGGCTGGGCTTGTTGGGGGCCATGTGTGGCATAGGAGATGTGGTGTCTGCTGCAGGCTGGGGAAACCAAGCCAATATTTTTCTGAGTGAGATCAGATTATATTATGTATTGGAGGATTTCAGTAAAACATATTACGCCTGCATTTATTTTACAGGGAAGTTGCTGAGTATCTCTTTAGCAGGGGCTTGTGCTACAGGAGCAGGCTGTGCCTGTCTGAGCTGCCTACCTGAGAAAAGAGCCCCCAGAGTAACTCAGAATGCAACCCCCGCCCCTACCTTGTGTCACCTTTCTCTTTGAATGTGTACAATGCCCAGCAAATGGAATAAGCAAAGAAGTGAGCCCCTTGCTACAAATATGGAGGTGAGGTGTTGCCCCCCATCTCTGCCTCAGGTTTAATGTCAACTAGTCTAAAAAATCCGTTCATGAGGAAACAAAATGGATTCTTCATGTAGAAAAATTTTCTGGCAAACAATCATCTCAATTCTCCTAAGACATTACAAATTAATTAGACCATTTAAATTAGCATGTCTCCTGCAACCTGGATGAAGTGGTGGCTGTGCTTCCACCTCTTCCCTGATTGGTGCAGGACTTTTTCTTTCTAGGTGAGGTTACCTGGTGTCTTGAGTTTCTCTTACAGACTTTGTTGTTAATACAGGGCCTGTCACAGGAGAGTTTTGGACTGAGTAAACCTCATTTTCTTCTTATCAGCACCCAGGTGTTGGTGGCTGACTCCCCTGTTCCTGTTCGGACTGTTTTCTGCCTGTTCTGCATACACATCTGCAGTTTTAAGCAGCTGTCTGACAATTCAGTATTTTGGCCCCTGCAGCCCTGCAGATCCCCTCTGCAGACAGACAAGGCAAGGCTGGCAGGTCAGGGTCTGGCAGGAGTCCCTGCTTTCCAGCATGGGGGGGCAGCAGGGCAAAGAGCAGCTGGGCCTCCTGGGGGGCTGGTGTTGGGGTTGTGAAGTGGACTTGTGCTCTCAGGGTTTCAGCTCAAGAGTGAGAGACTTGTGCTGGGAGCTGAGTTGTTTGTTTTTGAACTGGAGAGTAAGATGCCATAGCAGCTCTGATTTTTTAGGTGAAATACCTTTTAATAAATGCTTGCCTGTTTATAGCCCAGCAGCAAAACCAAAAGTGTACTACAGTATTAGGACTGGTTTATATTTTCTACAATTGTATTTTCTTGGCTGTTAATCATGGTCTCTTTGTCACCCGCCCAACTAAGGGAAATTCAGCTGGGGTATAATATTATTTGCAAGCATTTGTTGCTTTTATTTGTCATGATGGAGGCAGAAAGGCTTTTTTTTTACAGATAGGTAAATACTTAGCTGGCTATCCGCAGCTTCCTTGCTCAGAGAGCAGGAGGAAGGTGGAGAGGGGACTGTGACATCCCATTTAATAGATGGACATGAGCATCTTGTGGCTCTGTTCATTGTTAATTCACTGCTGCAGCACCACTCAGCTGTGAGGTTTCCAGGCGTGTTTGGCAGCACCGACAACAAAAACATCTGGTCCAAGAATATAGCTCCCTTCTGCTGGCAGCTGCATGAAAATGATTTTGTACATTGTGGCGTAATGCCAAATGCACTTAACTTGTACACTAAAGTGCACAGCCTTTATACAGCTTTGGCAGTGCAGGGTGATTTTAATGCTGTGCATAAGTCAGCATTAATCTACCGAAGAAAATCAAAACCTCAGTAACCAATTTTATAAAGAACTCGCTTATCACGCTTGCCCAGATGTGGCTATATCTTTGTACCTGTCTAACAGCTGTTCCTGTCTGAACACAAAGGAAAAGCTTTTTGGTCACAGCCCTGGTTGTCGTGTGCCCTCCATGAAGGTTTGGCACAAACACGAAGGGAAATTTGCCCCTCTCAGACATCCCTGAATTCCTCTCATCAGCAGCTGCCTTTGTCTGTTATTGATAGAGGCTGCCTCCCCTCTTGTTTCAGAAAGGACCTGGTGTGTGCTGAAAAAAAAATGCTAACTGTGAATCAAGTAGTTTTTGTGTCTGCTGGTATATTGTAATTTGGGTGATTGGACCTGATAATTACAGACATCATCATCATCTTGTCAGTCAGTTGTAAATCACTCTGTAATAGATTTCCCTTTATAAAAAGAGCTGTAATTCTGAGCACAAGTGTATTTTAGAGGCAAAATACAATATCCTTATTCCTTCTTGCTTTGAAAACCCTTAGGGTTATAAGCATGGATCTCATTCGTATGTAAACAAGTAAGTTGGAGAGATTTGCTCCAGAAAAGCTGCTCTCAGCCTATATATTTCTAGTTATTTATTTTCTGTTTATTCCCACGAGGTAGCTGAGCTTGGTGTTGCTTTTTCACACCCCACCCCCACCCCCGAACCGCTGTTAGGCTGTAGGTTTTGGGATTACTGCAGAAGAGTGGAAAGGAGCACAAACTGAGGTCTGCCATCAGTCACGAGCCTGGATTTACACTTTACAGAAGCAGCCCATTCCTCCCCAAGAAGTAGCAGGTGGTTTGAGGGCTTGGTCAGGGTGTTTCAGTGGGTGTGTGCAGGGCTGATGGTGTCACAGATATCAACCTGATGTTAATTCTCTGCTTTGTCACTGCTTTGAGGAACAATTCTCACCAAACTAGGGAAGGAAGAGAAAGGAGAGATGATGGCAAAGGAAGGAAGAGCAAGCCCTCCTGCTGACTTTTGAAGCAGTCTTTGCTTGCAAAGTTGGAAAAAGAAACCAAAGATATTTTCTGGGGTATTTTTAAAATTGAAAATGGAATTTGACAAGCCTGTAGGGCTTGGTCTGTTTCCTCCCTTTTCCTCATCCCAGTCACCCTTACTCTGCAGGGACAGTATTTAAAATCACTCTGTTTCTGAAACACACAGTGGTGGGCTGGTGTCACAGCTTTCTTTGCAATCCCTTCTGTCCCTCAGCAGGTGAGAGGAACTGGCCTTTGAACCTCTTGCATCGCAACTCCCTGTTTGCACCTGGCTTTTTGCATTTGCAGTACTTTATCTGCATAAGGCAGGGAAGAAGGCTGCAGGTTACTGACAGAGGCTGAGCAGTGACTAATATTGAACCAGAGGAGCTGAAGTGTTTAACCTTTAGGCAAAGATTACCTGAAATTAAAACTTGTAAGGTCTTGTGTGCTCTGACTGTGTCATTCAGTAGTGTTTGTAAGACACATGTACAGATCGGATGATTCCTTTTATGCTCATGTAATTTACATATTTTGGCTACTTAACAAAAGAAACCTCATGTTGAATAAGTCAGATCATGATCTCACACTGGTCCTTGCTTACAAGAAGTTTTTTGGAAGTGTAGCATAGCCCAAAATTTTGAGTTTTATTTTTGTGGGTGTAAAACAGAGCATAGGTTACCGGCAGCAGTAAACCCAGGGATTAAGCATGGGTATTGGTTCCTAAACCAGCCTTTGATGTTTGGGGATGTGAGGCTGGCTGTTAGATGTTGTTTCGTCTGGCAGGGTACCTCAGACAGAGGTACACCACTTTAGAAAAGAAGCATTAAATCTATTCCTTCATAGTAGTGGGCTATGGTAAGTATGCCACTTTATAGAAGTGGATTGGTGGGCTGTAGAGAAAATGTAGTAATTTTATTTTCTGGGCTTTTCTTAATATTCCTTTTCTGACAAAGTGTGAGGCTTTGTTAGCGTTGAAGACTGAGTTTTAAATTTTTGGAAGAGAAAATTGCTGCACTTGCAACATTTTAATGGAGAGAGTTTCCGTAATTAAAGGGTGGAAGACGTAGGGAATTTGGACAGCTGAGGGATTAGCAATATGCTACAAAGTTCCTCTTCCAAGTACCAGTTGATTTGGGTTCAGAAGCCAAAGGCCGTTATAAACTTCTAGTCTTCCAGCAGCTGTTTGCTGGCTGTAACCATTGATGCTACTAGTGACCAAAGCCTGGATTCAATCGGTTGAATTTTAGGCACACAGTGGTTGTGCTGATGTCTAGAATGTAGGGGACCTGGGCATCTGAATTTTAGCATGAGGGAAAAGGTGCCTGGGAGGGGACAAGTCTGTCCACCTGAGTTGGTATTTATCCTATAGAGGGGTAAAGATCACTGGTGAGACTGTGTCTTCTGGAAGTACAAAGTACTTGCTTTGTGGCTGCCAGCTACTCGCTGCTGGCAATTGTGATGGTTCTTGTTTGTGCTCCTCCCCTCCCTTCCCCCCGAGGTGGTGTTTTACTTTTTAATGTATGATTGATTTTGGAGTACCATTGCCAAGCTGCCCTCTCTGCTTTGCAAATCTGTCTGTTTGCTTTTGGCCTATGTAATATCATGTACTGAGCAGTGCCAAGTCCGTCATCACTGTTGGGCAAAGAAGTTGTGACACGTGATGGAGTTGCTGAATTTCTCTTTTAAGCTACTTCTGCAGACCCATCTCTTTTTAACAAAGGATCCTATGTGAAACAGCCCCAAGGAAAGCCGAAGTGGAGTGACTTTTCCTTCCTCACGTTTGTTCTGTTCCTATTTGCGTATGCATAGCTTGTGTTTTTGTTATCCCAGACTGTTGGGATATTTTATTTATCTTGTAGCATTTGTGTTTCTTTCAATGCATAAAAAGAAAGAGGGGTTGTAAATAGTTTCCTCTTCCCTGTTCATCTACAGGGTTTGTTGGTGAGTGAGGGTGTGAGGCTGTATACTGAATGAATCTGTCCTGTGAGGGAATTAATGTGTTTATGTAATTTTAGGTTTTCACGATGCATGTACTAGGAGCTACACTAGAACAGCTATTTTTAATGTATTTTACCTTCTCAGTTTACATTTTTGCTAATATAGTGTCTGTGTGACATTTGGTACATAGGAAATCTGTTTTCCATCAGAAAACCTTTTGTTTTCTCCTCTCAGATGTTTGCCTTCTGCCCCCCTCTAAGTTTAAAGCCTAGTTTCAAACCAGAACTTCAGTTTCTTGTTGAATATGTCCAGCTGCATGAAACCTGCAGGACTTGAGAGCCTTTTCCATCTCTTCGAACTGTGGTCCACCAGTGTCTGGACTGCACATTCAGGGAGGGACCCATATGTTGATACCCTTTGGGAAGGAGATCTGCCCTTCAGGTGGGAGCAGTGGAGCTTTACATTGCCCAAAGGAGAGCAAGGACCACGCAGTGGGCTAATGCCTCCCCTGGCACTGTCACTCCTAGAGGTGCGGCTTTCCCTTGGCATCAAATGCTCACTGAGATTAGAAGTAGAAAAGCTGTGCAATTTTTTGCATTGTGCGTTAGCCTGTTTTCTCTCCAGCATCTACATCTCCTCTTATTGTCTGAGCCTGGAGCTTTGGTTGTAAAGGAGATTGCTATAGTTTCTTTCCTTCACATACAGGCTTACTTTTCATATCTGCTAGCAAGGGTTTGTTCTGATCACAAGAAATCTGAGACAGGATGTAGAACTGTATTGCAAAAGGCATTTTTAGTGTGAATAATTGTGATGAAAGTAGGGTATTAAACCTTCCCTCTTTCATGAGAACTCTGAAGATGTCATTATAAGACTAGCTTGTTGCATAACCTGTAAGTAATTTAGGTTTGATGAGGGTGGACAGTTGAATTGTGTAGCTGGGACAAACACACAGTCTGAGCAGGACACTTCAAAGTATCTAGGATTGAGACTAGCCTTAGAAATCGTTGAAGGGATTTGCCTTTAGGAGGTTTCACTCCTGTTTGTCTTTGGAAAAGCCTGTGGCATCCTGCAGTTTTACTGTGGGAGATCAGCACTGGTGCAGTTTCTGTGCCTTCAGAGCAGCTCGTTGAGTGACCTGTGAAGGCACTGGAGGCACATCAGGCAAGAAAGAAAATACTGTTGTCGGAGTGACTGGCAGCGGAGGTGGTCTGGGGGGAGACAACAGACAAGTATTGTCTTCACGTGGATTTTGGCTCCTTCCTGCCTGCACGTGATTCCATGTCCCGTGCCTGCACAATGCTGCTACACAGGCTCCTTCGGGCAGTGCTGGGACCCTGCTGAAGAGCTTGCCCTCCCTTACGCCTTTTTGTCCAGTTAATTTGACTGTCGCTTTATGGCTGCTGCCTCAGCGATGGAAACAAGTTGGCTCGTTTACTCTCTTGCTTCAAATGGTGCCTTAGCATGCAGTAGAGAGGATGTTGTGCCAAGGGGAGACAAAGCAGCTTCTGTTTCTGTGTGTGTTTGGAAGTGTGTTTCTCACCTGCTTGATGAAATGTTGCCACTGAAGGTAACCGAACGTGGTCATAAGGACATCACTGTTCTGCCAGCCAGCCTTCACAAAACTAAGGGGTTTTTTTGACCCTTGAAAAAGCTTCCCAGCTGTCTTCTGCAATTACTCTGCCTGAGCAGTGTTGCTGATTTGCTGTTTCTGGCAGCATGGCTCTGTGCCGGCAGCAGCAGCAGCTCGAAGGCTGGTGGGCAGCTCACAGTGACAGGTTGGGTTTGCAGAAAGCTCACAAATGGTAAAACCCATGAAGGGCTTTCTCTGCATGGACTGTGAACGTGGACAAGGAGCAAAGTCTGAGAGGCACCCTCACAGTGATGGTGGGGGGAATGCTCACCACCCACAATGTGGCATGCTGGATGTCACTGAGCGTGTGGCATGATAGATGCCTTTTCTTACGAGTGAACAGTCTGAAGGCCTTTGAAAAAGTCTGTGGTAGGGAAGGACTTGAAGGGCAGTGCAGAGAAATTAACGTGCTGATGCCAAGGTGGGAAGAGTCCGTGGGCAAGGGGTATGTGAAAAAGAGACCTTGAACACAAAGTGAAGCAGGCACAGGGAATGCTGGGAGTGAGAAGTTAATAGAGGAGAGAGGCAGAAGGGAAATAAACTTGCATGAGGTCTTTAGCTTGGGGGTGACAATGCTCAGAGGCTGTAAAGTAAGGAAAGATGGTATGTAGTAAGAAAGTTGGAGGCTCTTGTATGTTAAGATTTAGGAGGACTTGTATATGGACTTGTTAAATGTTTACTGCACTTCTTGATTAAAGTATTTTCTTTTAAACAGTTTAGACTTTCCCTACCAAGAAACCTGTGTTTGATATTTTCTCTTAAGATCTATTTGGTGTCATATTCCCAATTACAACACTGTTCTGGTGTTGGAGAGGATCATGTTCTTCCGCTTTGCACTGTCTGTACTGCAAGCTGCTTGGCCTTATACAAACGTCCCTACCTTGGCAGTCACTGGCAGAGATTTACCTGGCACCAGAAGTGTTGTTGCTCTTGTGGTTTGGTTCCTCCCAAAGTTACAATCTCCTTTCTGGCTTGAAGGCAGCACTGCAGCTCTTAGTTCAAGTACCGTGCTGTGTGCAATACTGCCCCGAATTTCCTTGCCAAAATATCTCCCTTGTGTGTGAGAACTTTATTAACGAGTGTATATATTATGGAATTCAGCAGCAGAAAAGGTCACCTATTGTGCTAGGCACTATTCAGACTTTCCCTGTCCTGGATAGATTGTGCTGCGAATGGATGCCAGCCAGGTCTGGTGTGTGAGGAGTAAGGAGGTTGTGACATTCAAGTAGAATGGTTGTTTGCAAAAGTTGGTGCATAGGAAATCTGCATTGTGATTTATCAAGAAATGTTTTTCTTTGTGTTTTTTGTGTCTTTCTGGAGATTTTTAGTTTGTTGTTGAGGTGGGTTGTTTTTTGTTTTGTTTTGTTTTTTTGTTTTTTTTATTCATGTGGGTAGAAGGCAGAAATGAAAAGTGAGGGGAAGCAGAAAAGAAAATAAACTGCATTTCTTGTGCAATTCTCATGTTTTTCTTCAACTTTTGTGTTGGGGCATATCATGAAAGAAAGGGCAAGTCATCATCATTTTGGTGCCTCTGAAAGCAAACAGGTTTCCTCACCACCACTCTGGGTGTCTGTGGGTTAGCAGTCCCTTTTCCCTCCCAGCATTGGGCTAAGCCTACTGCCCGCCCCTCCACACGGATCCCAACTCTCCAGTGATCTAAAGAGTCCCACATTTTGCAAGTTACCACTGGAGCTTGTGATCCTCAGCAGCTCAGCTTACTCTGAAACTCCAGACAGAGCATTGCCAGGTGCCGTTCTTCAGGTGGGGCAGCTCCCTGGGTATAGAGCTTCATGAACAGCATAGGGAAAGCGAAGGAAGAGATTTGAGGCTGCTCTTTCTCCCCCCTCTTTGCTGGTGTGATTCGCTTTCCACTGTTTGGTAGTGATATTCGTTCTTAAACCCTTGGTTGTAGCTTAAAACGACTGTATACCATTTGTGCAGGGAGAGATGAGATTTGTCACTGTCTCATTTCTTAAATCAAAAAGTAAAGTTACTGAAGAGGTCAATTTATATTCCACTTCTTACTGATTTAGAGCAGCATATAAATCATCTGACAGGATAGTTAAACTTGCTTTTACATTTATCACAGAACATTGTCTTGCTGTACTGTGTTTTCTCATTTGGATTTACCCTCATTATATTACTGGGGTAAATAGAATCTTCTGAGGTTGTCCTGAGTATCTCCTCCTCCCTGAGCAGTGCCAGCCCTGAAGAGGGCAAAATCAACAACTGGCAAAGAGCAGTAGGCAGACTGCTCTCCCACCTGGGGGATTTTGGGTGGAAAGTCACTGCTTACATGCCCTGGGACAGGTCTTTGCTCTACCTTTAGATGGCTGTGGGTGGGGTTTTTTTGTGTGTGTGTGGCTCCCCCATCCCCCAAGTAATTTCATTTTGCTATAGAGCTTGGGAAGCAGTGTTTATTTCTTCCTTACTCCTCGTGGTGTGTTTCTCAGAGACAGATTCTCATAGGGATCTGGTACCAGTTTTTAAAGCTGGAATAGGTCAGGACTGTTGTGCTTGGTCTCCTGAGGCATCTGGACAGTGATGTTTAGGGAAGTATATAGAAACAGGAGAGATATCAAGTGATTTTTTTTTTTTTTGTTTGTTCTCACCACTCCTGTCACTTCTAGAGCTTAATTCTCTTCCATCCCTACACAATGTACAACAAAGCGTTTCTGCATTCCTCATCTTCTAAAAATTTGTGTAAATAAGCAGAATTTTCTTTCCATAATGATGTGGGGGGTGGGGTGTTACCTTTGGAAAATGGGCTGAAATGGAATAATCAAACCATCCATATTAATCTTCCATATATGAATCTACTCTAGTAGCTTTTATTTGACTGGGAGTTACTCCAATGGCAACCGTGGTCAGATACTTAAATCATTAGCTACTTAAATCATCACAGTTTTGTAAATGCTGATGTAATGAAAATAACAAGTCATTGATTTGCCATCTGCGTGCAGAAAAACCTGTACTGATATTTAGCATGCAGTGATGAATGGAAGAGCAAGCGGTGCTGAGATTTTTGTGCTACAGCTATAAGCAAGCTGATCAGGTGCCACTGGGTCATATGCTGTGAGGTGACATGACTGGTTTTATTTTTAATGTTCAAATTAAATGGCTGAAATTATTAGAAGTTATCTTAGTGTACATAGGTGGATTTCTATGTAGGCATCATATGTAGGTTTTAATCTTACAGGCAGAATTATTTTGATGAAAGAGCGTTGCAATTAGAAATCCCTTGGAATGCTTTCACTACACGTCCATTTAATCTCTGAAGGGAAACACACGGAAAAGGAGAGAAAAGCTGCTCCGAGCTTGATCTAACCATGTGAGTCTTGCAAAAGTAAAGCTTACTGCAAAAATTACTGGTAGTCAGATGTGCTGTCACAAACAGACAGCAAATGTAGAAGTATAAAACACTTAGACGAACCCAATCACAGGGAAGACAAAGAAGGTTTCAGTGGGAATTTGTATCCACAGATAATGGCTTAAAGTGGTAATTGATGCCAGCTGCATAAAATCACTAGGAAGGGATTACCAGCTGCCTCTCTCCTCCAAGGAAAAAGGATGTACTTTTGTATTACTTCATGAGAATGACAGTCTCTTGCCTCAACCAGTTTTAATTTTCTGCTTTTGTGATACCAGCGCCTCTGCAAACAGAGGGACTGTTAGTGGTGGTGGTGTGGTGCATGTGTTGTCAGGAGAAGGTGAGGGACCTTGTCTGGCTCCCATGTCCAAATCCCAGGATGGCTGCTGAAACACCTTGCTCTGCACAGGAGGATCCCTGCTGCAGGCTGCAGTGTACCCTCCCTGAGTCACATGTGTCCATGAGGAGACCTGTGCGGAAATGGTCTTACCTGGTGAGATTTTTTTGGTGGGATTCCTGTCATCCTGATGCGAGACATCTGCAAGATTGGTTTCTGCATATTGGCTAATGACCTCGCCCTCCTTTTGTAGTTAGTGGCAAGAAGTAAACACCGGAGGGGTGCACATTGTTTGGCCTCTTTCAGATATCCATATTGGAATGAAATGAGCTGTATCCTGAGGCAAAAAAAAAAAAAAAGGCTCCTAAATCTGGAACAGACCAATTTTGATCTGGCCAACTTTTTTAATTTCCTTTCTTCAAAATCTTCCACTGATTGCTGTACTGCCTCCTTCCCTGTGCTGATTAATCCTCATGATAGTACCTGTCGCCACAAAGTCTTCAGGACTCATTGCCAAGGAGTTATTGATCCACACTAAGTAAGTGGAGTCCTCCAAAAGCTGGGAAGAATTACTGAATCCATTTATTTTTGCAGAGTGGATTTTGGACTGAACTGAACTGTAGCTGAGACTATTTGTGTTGTGTACAAATGCTCAAAGGCGGCTTTGAGGAGGAGGACCAGTATTAGCCGTAGTTGAGGGAGGTGCTTGAGGTTGCTGCAGGCCATTGAGCAGGTGCTGTGACACAGTCTCAGTGAAGAGCTGAAAGAACAGGAACTGCCTGCAGTCTGCTAGGTCTCTGTGTGTCTTTTTTTGTGGTTAGTTCTTCAGGTATTTTTTTTCCTTTCTTTTTTTTTTTTCTTCTTTTTTTTTTTTGTTGTTTGTGTGTGTTTGTGTGTTTATTATTTTATTTTTCAGAAGTAGGTCTTGTCTAAGTATTATCATTTTGGCTGCTATTACAATGGAAAAACATGAGCAACTTTTAGGACATCCTGCCCATTGCATTGTAGAAGCTGTTGTGTTCATGTGCTGAGAGTAGGAAATAATTTTTATCTAAAAAGCCAGCTCAAAATAGTAGATTAATCCACATATACATATTAATCTATCAGCAATCAAGTCCCAAACTGATAAGTTTAGCAAAGCTTCTATTACAGATTTTGTTGCTAAATGCCGAAATGGAGTTTAGAGATTTCGTGTAGTAGTTTCTAGTATAAACATGTATTATTCTTCTCTTTTTTTTTTTTTCTGCATATGGTCTAAATAAAAAATCATGCAACAGTAGAGGACAACAGAAGCAGCTGAGGAAGCACCAAGTTAGCTTTTGCCTTGAAAAGCTGTTCTGACCATGCTTTCTCCCAGGGCTGCTGTTCACTAAGAACTTTGATTTACAAAATTCCTTTACTATTTTGTTCAGTGTTCCAGAAATACATAGTGATGCATCTTTGAAGTAAAACATGAGCAAATATAAGAATGGTTTATCCCTGGTGCATTTTATGAATTCTGTCATAATAATTTACGACTAAGCATTGCATCCTACCATCAGGGTATTTGAAACAATTGTCTGCTTTGTAGCAGAGAGCAGCTTCTTTTGCTTAAGCTGTGTGTACCAGTGTATATAAACAGTTAACATGTAGTTAGTATTAACATCTGCATATGTCAGGAATAGCATATTTGATTGCTAGCATGGTACAAATTGCAAGGAAGTTTAAGGCTTCAAATGTTATCATGCAATCAGCTTTGACATAACAGGATAATAAAAATATGTGCTACAGTTCCCATCAGACAGCAACCCTAGGGAACAGAAGTTTTGGGTTCTTCCTGGAATCAGTTTAAGGTAGATGTCTTCTGTTGGGATATCTAAGGATACAAAATTGTGGAGCAAATAAAGATTGTGCCTAAAGGGATATCCATCTGCCTTTTCATTTGTTGCCTTGATAGGTGTTTGAAGAAGACTCCCACTGTCTTAGATATGGGAAGGGAGAGCTGGGGGGTGGGGTGTTGTCTGCACCTTCTTCTTCCGTATCTGCTCTCTGCTTGCTCAGACACCACCTCGAAGTGTGTGGATCCTTCCATGCAACATGTCCTACTGTCATTTCAGAAACAGATTGTGGGTGTTTTTAAGGAGAGATTTCATAGTGTTACCCATTTCAGCTCTTTGAAGACATGACCTCCCTTCACCTGAGCTGCTCTCTGCTCGGCATTTTGCTGAAGCAGGGGGAGCCGGGGAAAATCCTTCCTCTGCCTTTGTGTCCCAGCATCCTGTTTACTGCCTGGGCTCCTGGCCCATTCTTCCTGATGCACTTGCTCTTCCTCCACAGAGACAGATGGAGGAGGAGGAAACTTGTGCACGCGGCAAATGCTTTGTCCTTGCAGAAAGGGGAATTCCTGATCTCCACCTCTGTTTTCCTGTGCCAGTCCCGTGCTGGCACCGAGATGGGAACCTGCTTCAGCAGCTGCCTTGCACAGAGCCACTGTCTGGCAGTTTAATAGAACTGTTTTTTCAATTTTCAAATTTCAAAATTAAAGGAGGAAAAATGAGGAAGATGGAAATAATACTTCTCTACCATAAATTCACAGATTTTTCTAGTTTTCTAGTTCTCTGTGTTACATATAATAAAAGTCTGCTAGATATGTATTTGCTTACAGTATTATAAACATAGGTTTTTTGGAGCAGATTGTATCCTTCTCTGTTGTTGGATCAACTCCAGTGCCTCCTTCATTTGCTTTTTTGAACTACTGAAAATTTGTGAAAGTAAAGGCCTGTTTGAGACCATCTCAATAAAGAGGATTTTGATGGCATGAACATAGGATGAGTTTCCTGAGCATGATGCTAGTAGAAATCGAACTTTAAAAAAATCTACTTGTGTGAAATTGAAGAATAAATAAATAATATATGTGGTATATTAAACCTGTGGGGGATTTGTTTTGTTTTATTTTTTTTCCAAAGGATGAAGAAGAAGAAATCAAGCTGGAGATTAATATGTTAAAGAAATATTCTCATCATAGAAATATTGCAACTTACTATGGTGCTTTCATTAAGAAAAGTCCTCCAGGACATGATGACCAACTGTGGGTAAGCAGATGTTTTTCAAACATATTCATAAGTCTTTCCCTATTGGATATAATTTGAGGATGACAGACATACCACATTATGGAAAGATAAACTAATAGAATTTGGTGCTTGCCTGAACAGATTGATAAGTGAATCACACATCCTTAAGAGGATGGCTGAACTGAAGCTTGCTATAAGCAATGGATTTGTTCTTTAAGTAATGTTTTTCTCCCCACTTTCCTTATGGATAGTAGCATGTTTTTTGGGAACAAGACAGCTGAGGAGGAAGAATATGCTACTCTGAAAAGAAAGCTGCACTTGAGAATCATACCCATTACATTTCCCATCCTACCTCATCTACACCCTCTAGAGGACTGAAGTTTGGGTTTGAAATAGCAGGGTATAGTCATCAGTACATGTTCTTCCATAAATAAATGGGAATTAAAGGATAAGGTGTGTTGCAATGGTGTGATCAGTTCGATTCCTTCAGCATTGGATGTGCTCTTACTGCTAATGCATTTTGTGTAGCTGAGCAAATCCAGATTTCTAGCATTAAATTACAGTGATTAAATCAGTCCTTGAAAATGTGGTAACTAATGTGAGACATATTCCATATATGTCTTGACACACATTGAAGACATTTGCTAGAATCCATTTACTAGGCAAATATGTAAAATAAATTCTGTTCTCTGCTTCATAAGGATTTCCCAAATCAGTGCTGCAGCCTCATTATTTTGCCTTGCTTAACAGCTGAGAACTGTGTTTAATGTTGGTTGTACACTGATATTTGTTTTACAGCTTGTTATGGAGTTTTGTGGAGCAGGCTCTATCACAGATCTTGTGAAGAACACAAAAGGGAATACTCTGAAAGAGGACTGGATAGCATATATCTCCAGAGAGATTCTCCGGGTAAGGAAAATACTCCATTCCATGCAGAAACAGTCTTAAAAGATGTAGCACAGCTTGAGGTTTTTCAAGAAGCTGCTTCTGATCAATCCCATTAGCCATGTCATCACTTGGAGAATGCGTAGGAGCAGATAGATGTCTGCTCCATATCATTTAACTGGGTGTGAGTTGTACTGTATTGTAACAGCAGCCTTGCAGAAAATAGCAATTTTTAGTCATGACAAGCCAGAAGAAGAGTCAGTGACCTTACCTATTGCAGAAGCTGTGAAACAGTGTCTGTAAAACCTGAGGCTGAAATAGTATTGTAGCCCAGTAGGGTACTGAGTGGGGTTTTCCAAATGTACTTGCAGCTTTCTCTGCTCCTAATCAAGTCTATGGAGGAAGGGAGTTGTTGGCTCAGGCCAGCAGTCAGGACTTCTATGCTGTGCTCTCATATTGTATATTCCTGCAGCTACATCATGTGTGGCTGTGCGGTGCTAGCAGAGGGCGTTGCAAAAATTTTTCAGGAAGAGGGCTGCTACTTACCGTGTTTTCTAAAACTGAGACCTTAACTAGTTATTCTTAATATTTAATTTCCAGTTGGTACAGTTAAAGTGCTTTTTGAATTGGCATTTGTTTGCTGCACTAAGTAAATCTAGTATGGTTTTCCTTGTGCTTCCTTGTAAGACAAATTGCCTCCTACCCATACCACTACACCTTATGTTTATTCAATTGCCTAATCATAAATGTAGTTCTAAAGGGCTTTATGTTAAAGGAAACCAACGCTGGCTCTTGCATAAATCAATGCTGCTGTTGTCTGTGTTGCACATTTGCTCTGCCTTGGCAATTTTTAAGGTGAGAATGGAGGGAAACATATAATTCTGGTCTCTTGCTCTAATTCCAAATGATAGAGAGCCCAGCTGCTGGCATTTAGGCTGGAACATTTTAAGTTGTTAACAAGGGAAAAGTTTTATTTCAAATCAATTAGATAACATGCATTAATATGAGGAAAGTCAACTTCTGCAGGACTGCTACTATACTTGATTTGAGAGCTGTGTGGCCTTGGGGGTATTCATGCTATGGTGCATTCATCCTAGGTTCTCCTTAGGTAAAGCAGTCAAACACTTGCTGAGAAGAGGAAAAAAAATTATTTACCTCAGAAAATAGTTAGGAAAAGCTATTTTCTAATTCCAGGGAAAGATTTGCAGAAGAAGCCTTAATTACTGGCCAGGAAGAACTGGAATATCTGGAAAAAAAGGAATGCTAAACTCACAATGCTATGAAACATTGCAAAAGCTGACTGGACACAGAGTTTCTCAGAGATGGAGGAGAAGTTGTGTAACACAAAGTTAAGATGAGCTGAAGGGCCAAAGATTCGTTTAAGTGGAGACACAGGTGAAGATTGACCTGGTGGATCCTTATGTGGTTGGACAGGTCTGGGAGCTGCAGAAGAATGGAGATGTGCCCCTCTGTTTCCTCCCAGCTCTTTGCAAATCCGAATTTGTTTTTTCAGTAAAGTTAGATGGTACTCTGGAGAGGACAGACTATTATCTCTCTGGCTGGGTCAGAGTAGCAGAAGGCTTTAAAAAATATCCCATGTGAAGCTGTGAAAAAGCCTTCATTCCTCTAAAAAGTAAGACCACACTTAGCATTAGCAGTCAGTGAAGAGTCTCAGGGGCATCAGTCATTCACTTGATTTGCTTGTGACATGTGGAGAGAAGCTGTGGACGGGTGGGTTTTTTGTCACACTCATTAACTGTTTAAAAAAAAAACCAAAATAGACCAATGGTTATGTAGGCAAATTGGTAAATGATCATTTAATGAAGAACATGTGTTAGGAAATACTTCTCTACAGCAAATGCTACTCTCTTAACCTCTTGCAGCTATAAAGGTTCTATTTCTTTATTTTTCATAAAACATTAAAAGCCTGTGAGGGCAACACAAACAGGCAAGATGATCCCACTGGAGACTACAATTTTCCGAGCACAAAACTGAGGAGAAACCAAATTACAGGCAGTTGCTAAGACAGTTGCCTGTTATTCTCCCAATTACATTAGAGAGTAAAATGCAACATATGTCTTTCTCAGCCCTCCTTCCACATGGCTAATGCTTTGGGGCATGCATCCAGGTGCTGTCTCAACAAAAAACACCGTATGCCAGGAGCTTTTGTTTCCTTTGGAAACTATAACGCTTATGCTTTTCTTTNTTTTTTTTTTTTTTTTTTTTTTTTCCTGAGGAACAATTATCTGTCTTCATATTTATAGAGGCTAAAGAAGACAACTGTAACTTTGCAGCAGAGCATTTCTTTGTCATCTGTCATCTCTTGTCCTCAGATATGACTGCAGTCATCCTCCTCCCACCCCCTTCTTAGGGGTGCATATATGCATTTGATGCTGCCTCCTTCTTTCTTCCACCACCCTCCCCCAGACTAAATTCTGTGTGACCCTATGCATGTCAGATGTCAGTGATGTATACTGATGCTGATGTCACTTACACTGTAATTGTCTGGAGACTTTCTCAGAGATGAACTTTTCACACAACAGCTGAGAGGTGTTTGCACATTGCAGATGTTGGGCTGTATCTAGATACAGTGTGTGCATGACCTGGGACCTGTGTTTCTGCTCCATTACCAAAAGCTGTGTGGGTGCTGTGCTGCTACAAGGCTGTTGTGGTTTCCATTGCACTGAGTTACTGAGCAAGAGCCCAAGACAAGTGCTATGACCTTTTGAGGCTGCTGGATATGAGTGGTCTGTACTAAACCAAAAGCCTAACTCTGAACATACTCTCCTTCCTCTCTTCTCCTTATTGCAGGGGTTGGCACATCTTCATGCCCATCATGTGATTCACAGGGATATCAAAGGACAAAATGTGTTGTTAACAGAGAATGCAGAAGTGAAACTTGGTAAGTAGGTACACATGTCCACTTCTTCATTCATTCAGTCCTTGGTTTTATGACATTCCAAAATTAATTTCATCATTTTGGAGCCCCACAACATGTTTTATAGCATGAGTACTCTGTCACTAGTTCCATGTGGATTGACAGCCTGCATATATTTCCTCCTGCTTTGGGAGGATGGAGCGCAGGTTGTTGTTGAATTTTGTTAGAAGATGTTGACTTTTGTGCCAGAGAATCAGCAAGGAGATCATTTTGTTTACCCCACTGAGCTGTGTGTGACTTGAGTTTTTTCTGATTCCCTTTATTCTGGACTCAGGAAGTGACAGGAGTCTCCCTTGTATTTGTCTTTAATTAAAATAGCACCTGCTGTTCAGATTCTGGACACAAAAATATGATCTGGACAGTGCTCTTGAGGGAGCTGTGGCATCGAGTTCAAAACACAGTTCCAGCTCTGGCAATGCTTGCTGAAAACCATACTCATCCCTGGCCTCTTCCCTCCCTGCCAAGTGGACATACTCCTTTTTTTTTTTCATTCCTCTCTAATTTGTCTCTTTCAGTTACTGCAAATGTTAACCTTCTCTTTTTGTATCACGCTACACTTGCCACCTTTTTTTCGTTAAATATAGAGTCATGCTGAAGCCCTCCCACCCAGCCCACATCCCTTCTGTTTTGCATTACACCTTCCTGCAGCACAAGGCATGGGAAGATGTCCCGGCTGCTGGAGAAGGAAGCTCTTGGGAGAGCGTTAGTTTGTTTGGTCCAAAATGGAGCACAGTATCTTCCAAGCCATTACTCCCACTGAGCTTGTCTACACCAGTTTGTCAGTGTCACTTGGATGATGGATGCAGTGAAGCTGACACAGCCCTCATAGATTAGATGCAGCTACTGGTATAGAAAAACATACAGAACTGGTTGTGAGCAGGGCAGAAAACACCTTGATAATATAATTGCCTTCTAATGAAATGAGCATCTTTTTCACAACTAATGTGCATATGTGCTCAAAATTAGCACTTCTTGAATAATCTTCATCTTTTTCTCCCATTGATGCTCCTATGCTGTGCATTGAAGCAGAGACCAATTCCCTGAACAAGAGATTATTTTTGCTGTCTGATTTTAAAGCAGTAAAAGGGGTGAACCGAAAGGGAGATGTGTTCATGCACATGGTTTTCCCACAGCAATGAGAGGTACCTTTGGGAAGCCGTTCTTTCTGTATAAGCAAAGGTGCTTGGCTTAATCATGTGGGAAGGGAATAGTGCTTTCTCAGCCTCCCAGGCAGTATGTTTTGCAGCTGTGCTCTCCCATCTGTCCAGGCAGACTGATGAGAGGTACAGGAGAGTTAGTTCTTTGACACTTGTGGCCCAAGCATGTTGTGTGTGAACCTCAAGGGCTCAGTTGCCTCAGGATTAATCACTGTATTTCTCCTCAGGATGGTCCTCCCACGTCAAATATCCGCAGGGGAGATCACTTTATGAAATCACTTTATGAAAGTAATCACTGCATTATTTTCCCCCTTTTACTTTATTTTACTCTTTTCCCTCTCACAGTGGATTTCGGTGTGAGCGCGCAGCTGGACAGGACAGTTGGCAGGAGAAACACTTTTATTGGGACTCCATACTGGATGGCTCCAGAAGTTATTGCCTGTGATGAAAATCCAGATGCTACTTATGATTACAGAGTAAGGGAGACCTGTTCAAAGAAAAAGTCTGAAACATACACTTGCAATATAAATGTCCATAAATTATGGAGGATTTGGGGGCTTTTTATGCTTTGTAGAAGTAATAATTATTTTGTGTAGTTGCATTCTTATTACAAGGAGTACAAGATATGGATACTGTCAAATTGTGACCTCTAACAGTTGCTGTTGTTTGTATTATTGTAGCTTTGAGACATAAGGAGTATAGGATTTCAGGGTACTGTAGGTGCTTAAAGAAGGCAAAAAAGAGTTTAACTGGAAATGCTGATATTCTCAATTTGTATAATGCTTATACTTTAAATTGTGTTAGACTATGTCCCAGTTATTGTAGTAACCCAGAACAATACATTTTAGGTGTTGCCTTAAATAGAACCACTGTCTGGAGAGCCAGTGAAGTACAGAAGGAGCTCTTAAAACTATTCAGGATACATGTACAAGTTGAAAAAAAATTTATCCATCACAACATCTTAACAAAGACCATTCTCTCCGTAGTTTGGTGCAAACCAAAGATTTAATTACTGCAAAACTGCAATTTTCATGATGGCATTTGCCCTACTATGAAGAATAGGAAGTATATATATTTAAATTTATCTTGAAGGCATACTGTAATCTTAAAAGTTCTTCTCAGCTGATTTTAATGAAAGCACAAGGAAAGAAAAAATGTGAAAATTTGCTTTGTTTAGAAATATTTACTTACACTGACGTAGTGTTCCAACCTTTAACCAAGGCCAACAAGAATATCAAAAAGCCAGGGATTAAGGCCTTAGAGCTGAATGCCAATTATATCAATTGAATATCAATTAATTATATCAGCTTACTGAGGCTGATTGTGCTGTTAGCTATCAGTATGTCTGTGTATGCCTAATCTGTTTAAAAACCAGATTATTTGAATTGGTGTTTTTGTACCTTTTGACTATGATTGATCCGATTTATTCTATTTCTCTTGATTTAACTGTTTTTTTGCATTTATCATCCCATTGTTACTAAAGATAATGCTTTATATCTTTGCAGATGGAGTTACTAGTGAGAAAGTTTTGCTATTATATGATCTAATAAAATGGAAAAACTCCCTGTAATACTTGTTAATGCAATAGTGATGTGAAAAATAACTCCTTCTGCCTATGAAAACACCTGTTTATTGTTACTGGTGGAGCCTGTAGGGCACTCTGTCCCAAAAAATTAATGTTTGAAAGATTTTGTAAGGTTATAAGGTTGTGCAATTTAGCTTAAATGGCTGAATTTGACTAAGAGAAAAGATTGGCCCTGCTGTGTCTGAAAATACAATTGTTAGAAATGCTTTTCTGCTTGTAGTATGTGAAGAGCTTATTTGCTCATTAGTTTGAAGTAGTTTTTAAAAAAAACACCATTACAACCAGAAATGAAGACTACTTTGCTCAAGAGCAGCTCTTTCACAGCAGCCTCCTCCAGCACTTTGCCCATTAAGCTGTGTCAGTCACTGGAGTTGGTTCTGTGCCAGGACTCTTCTATCTCTTGCCTGTGTTTGACCTTCCTGCCTCTGGTTCAGGTTCTCCCTAGTCAGAGGTGCTGGCCAGTGGTGGTACTGTGGAAGGTTCTGCTGAAGGACTCTTGTTCTGTAACATTTCTAGCAAAGCTGAGATGGTAGGGGAGGAGTGTTGGCTTTGACTGTAAGCAATGTCTCTGGTACAGACAGAGGTGAAGTAAATGTTGAGAACCTCTGCCTTTTCAGAAAGTAGTGTTGCTGACTTAGTCACCTCTCCAGTTTAACAGTGGGCAAGTATTTTCCTTCTATTCCTACTTGTTGTTTATATACCTAAAGAGCCTTTCCTTGTAGTTTTTAATATCTCTGGCCACTTTTGATTTGACCTGAGCTTTTGCTTTTATAACTGCATCTCTACATACCATGGCAATGCCCTTATTCAGTTCTTTTTAAATAAGTGAATATTGGAAACTGTTGTTTCACAGACTTGTATTTCTGGCAAATGTATTTTCCATTGTCATAATGTGGATATATTTTTATGTGTTGTTAGAAAGGGTTGTTTGCTCACTCTGTAAGAATACGTGCATGTGTTTCTATATGTGTATGGATTATGTGAAAAGTAGGATTTTATGATACTGTTACAAGAAAAAAGTGGCTTGTATTGTTTAAGTAGCGACAGTATTTGGTTTCAGCCTCACCTACAGGGCCTCTCTAAATAGTACTCTCTCTTTGAATGGGCAAAGCCACCTACTAACATATGGTCTCTCTCTTTTTATGCAGAGTGACCTTTGGTCATGCGGCATTACAGCCATAGAGATGGCAGAAGGAGCTCCCCGTAAGTGATACGTGTTTCTTCTCCAGTGGGCTGATTAAGACCGAAACATACACTTGGGTGATGCTGGTTGTAATCTAAGCCTGGTTTTGAGGTTTCTGAAAGTATCCTTATGTTATTTCTGTTCTGTTTGGTTTTGCCAGCTCTATAAATATAAAATCCCATAAATAGCAATGCTTTTGATAAAGATAGGATTGTGTTTAAGCACTGTAGAGCAGACTGCAGTAATTTAATTTCTATAGTAGGAATATTTGGAAGCTAATCGAGTGTCTGACTTCCTTCCTATGGGTAGTATATTGTGTTTTGGAGTTGTGTCCCAATTTTTTTATGGCCTGGCCTGGAGTACTGAAACCTCAGGTGGGGACAGGGTCAGTGGGGCCTTGAGGAAATAGGCCTTAATGACAAAAGCATCTGTAACACTTGTTTCGGTGTTGAATTTCTGTCCGTCTGGATAATGCTAACATTTCTTCTCTTTTTGATTCCACTTGTCAGTGGGTGGTGTTGGTATTCCTTAGCAGTGACATGAGTTAAACTGTAAATCCATCTTCAGCACAAAGCACTGAACTTAAGTATTCTCAAGCAGGGATCATTGTCAATTCATATGGATATTTTTTGAGAGGGAAATTGTAACCAAAAACACACAACTTTTTAACAGCTTCTTTTCCTTTCACATAGTTCTTTTGGAATATCAAGGCAGACAGCAGATATATGTGAGGAGGACAGAAACATTTGAAAAGAAAAGAAGTTAGACATGATGTTTTGGCTTTTAATGATCATATTTATGAAAGTCCTTATTGAACTTGCAAATATACTTACCTCTCACCCTCAGCTGGAGCTTGGTATTTAAAAAATAACAGCTTAAGGTACCTAAGAGTAAGTTAATTTTTTTTTTTTTTACACATAAAAAGCTACCACCACACCACAGCCCAGCTTGAAATATCTGTCTTTGAAATAATCATGTTGAAATAAAGTCTTGATATTTCCTGGCTAAAAATTGGTAATTTCATTATATCTGCTGCCTGATGATGTTGTTGTTGTTGTTGTTGATGTTGATGTTGACTTTAATATAAGATTTATAAATCAAATCACAATGGTCTTGTGTTGATTCATATTTTAGGAAGTCTGATGGTTTGGTTTGTTTTTGGGTTTTTTTTCCCCCTTCCTAATTTGCATTAATGCCCCATGTGAGAGCTTCTCGCAGGACATCCCAGTCAGTGCTATATTAAGTGTTTGAGCTACCCTTTGACCTCCTTTTGGCCTTACCTTTTTGTTGATTGCATTGAGTTGGCTGGATGTCTTTCTGTTAAAAGTTGTGTCTGTGAGCTCTGTAAGCCTAGAATTGGACAGTATTTTTTTTTTCATTTCCAAACCAAAGCAAAGCTTGGCCCCTCTTTGTGTAAAAGCACAAGAGGGACATTTGAGAAGTAAGCAAAGATCCAGTGTAAATGCTGAACAGCTCTTTTGCTCTGGCATGTGGGCTCTACCTCCTCCTCCAGTGGCAGCTCTTCAGTCCGTCTTTAAGCTTGGTGGTCTGCTGGGATCCACAGGCATTCAAGGGTCTTCTTGGTCAAGACTGTGGCTCTTTATTTTTGAATCCATAATTCACTTCCCATCAGTCTGTTTCTCTTGTTGTGTGGAAAATGTCACATCTTCCTGCAGTGGATCACTCAGTAAGACTGATGGTGCGAAAGGTCAAACATATGAAGATGGTGCTCCTAGTGACCTTTTTTGGAGAGCCTTTCTCCCTGCTCCTCTGTTTCCCTATGTTGCTTTGCTGTGGAACAGGAAGAAAGGCTGTGTGGCAAAGTTCCTGAGCTCCCGCTAAATGTCTGCTGAAACAAACAGAACTTCTTTTTACGAAAGTTATGGGTTTGCATTTCAGTTTTGCAGGGTATCATTTTTTGTGATACGGACCCTCCTGTGCTTCAAAACTGTCATGTCTTCAAGTAAAGAAAGTATGCAAGTCTGGAGAGTAAAAATGAATTGTCTTCCATAATGGGAGAGAAGGACAGGTGGAGGGAAGATTTTGTGAAACAGTAACTGTCATTCTTCCCTTCTGCCATCATCATCTCCCTGTTTTATTGATCAGAAAGTCAATACAATAGTTAGATGATTTGGTGCTGAAGGAGGGCCATAGTCAGGTGTTCCTATCATGTTTAATTCTGAAGGTTAATCCATGCTTCTATCTCTTTCTCTTTTTGGGCTGCCATTGGCACACTTTGCTGTGGAATTGCTGTAATTTTGGGCTAATTCCATTTAGCTGTATTGCTGTCTCCACCTGCTGTGTGTACTTTTGGGATGGTGGGAATGATTGCAGAAACTGAAGTCATGGTATTGACAGAGAGCAACTAAACCAATGTCTATATGTCTCTGGTTTTGTTTTCTTCCCTTCAGCACTTTGTGACATGCATCCCATGAGGGCACTCTTTCTGATACCCAGGAACCCTCCCCCACGGTTAAAATCCAAGAAATGGTATGTATTAGTTATATCTTGTTTGTAGTATTTTTGTAGCATGATGTTTTCTTGTGTTTTGTACAGTTTTGTTACGGCTTCCACAAAACTGTAAAACAATTCAAGCAAAAATCGCTCTGTTATCTTTTGTGCACTGAATCAAAGCATGAAATAAAATGCTTGTGTTATTTAGTTCTGTTTGTCTCAGAGAAATTTTATCTTGAACTGTGTGAAAATAGCTTCTTGACAGAGCAGCATCTGTATTAAGGTGACAAATGGATCCATATTTTAAGAAATAAATTCCTTCAGCACTCTTAGTAGGCAGTATGTTTTCTCAGATGTATCATAACACAGAAACAGAACAGTACTATAGTGTTCTAGTTGCTAAATAGAAAGGGGCTATTAAAACTAATGAAGGCTTTTACTATAATTATTGTAAACGGTTGGAATTGAGTGTGCGCTTCTTGCCAGCTGAGAAGAATCCATTAGTATCGGAGGATTTCCTCCCAGTTACTGGTTACAACTGGCACATATGAAAAGAAATAGTCCCTAGGAAGAGGTTTCTTACAGATTGAATGTGATCATGGAATGCTGTGATCCTGTCAAAATAATGAAGTGATTTGACTACCTGTTCAATATCAACATAATATAAACTTGGCTTGCTTGCTGAGCTTGGTCTTTACCTGGATTGACTTATTTATGCACTTGTACTGTTAAGGCATCACTCTCTCAATACTTGCATTTTATTAAAGGAATAGAGATGCATATACAGTATTTGCATAAGGCTTGCATTAACCTTTTTAAGTAAAATGATGACGTTTCAGGTGTGAGGAATAAAAGAAATATGAACAACCAAGTTACCTTGAATACAACCTTTTTGAGTACTGTAGGAAGGTGAACTAATGCATGGAAACCATTATTTTTACACTTTACCATGCAGTGGGGATGTTTGCTTTCCAAACACTAGAGCAGGTTGAGAGCACCTACCAATTAAAATTTACTATGGTCAAAGCCAATGCTGCTGTGACTCAACTGTTTTGATGGTGTGCTCAGTGGCAGGTTATGAGAAAATAGGCCAAGTGATGAAAAAATTGTAGATTCATTGTAGAATGGCTTGGATCGTAAGTGACCTTAAAGATCATCTAGTTCCAAACCCTGCTATGGGCAGGGATGCTACCCCGTAGTTCAGGTAGCTCAGGACCTCATCCAATCTGACCTTGAACCCTTCCAGAGATGGTGCATCCACAACTTTTTTTGGCAGCCTGTTCCAGTGCCTTACTGCAGTTTTGAATATTTCCAGTATTGGCATTTTGCAAGGTGGCTTGTTAGTTGACTTCTTTCTGGAGAGGTCCTCTTCCAAGTGTTCAAATGAAGTGCAAATTTAGGAAGGTGGTGCTGCAGCTTAGCTAACTCCCATACCCTGTCAACATGCTGTGTGCAAGAGGAGCTCAGTGCGGTTCATGCCCTTAAATGTCAGGGTGAATTCGGCCCGAAGTGCCTGTGTTGAACAGGCAACACTGATCAACAGCCACTTGTTTGTTCTATAGAATTTTTTTTTGTGTGACACTTCAGGATAAAAATAATCTCAAATTCTAGCAGATCTAAATATGTGAGCCCAGCTGTATGCAAAAGCAGTGTGGTGCTACTTGTGTCAGGAGTGGCAGACACAGTTCTGATTTTTGCCATGGCTGTCTGTAGCAGATGTCCCCTTAGATGGCATGGGCAGGTAGAGACACAGCAGAGCTGCCCTGCCTCTGCTTCAAGCACACTGGATTCTATCCAGCTCTGATCCAGAAGTAGCAAAGCTGGGTTTGCATGATTTACCTTCACTAATAGGTCCTGACTTTCAGAGCAATTATGCCTGTGAAAGAGGGCACATTACTGTGAGGCTGTGCCTGAGCACTGCAGGTGTGTTCATGTCACCCTGTGTCCATCTGGCCCAGTGCTTAGATGGGACACACTCAACCCTGTTTAGGAGGTACACTTGCAGGCAGCACTTGTACTCTGAGATGTGATGTTCTTTGAGGAAAGGAATTTGACTTTGAGGAATGACAGAAAAATGTTTCTGCTGAGTTTTACCTGCTGTCTTGTTTTGTTTTTTCCTTCCTGCTTTCTTAGGTCAAAAAAGTTTTTCAGTTTTATAGAAGGTTGTCTAGTGAAGAATTACATGCAGAGACCTTCTACAGAACAACTGTTGAAACATCCCTTTATACGTGACCAACCAAATGAAAGGCAAGTCCGGATCCAGCTTAAGGACCACATAGACAGGACCAGGAAGAAGAGAGGAGAGAAAGGTATGCAGCTTATGAAAATCATGCATTTCAGCTTGTCAAAAATACTTATTTTTGTCCTGCTCTGCATTCTAAATCCCCACCCTTAGAAAAGATCTAAACAACCCAAATCCTTAAAGGTTCTTTTTTAATTAATGATATGACTGTCAGCAGGCTTGTATGTTTTATTCTGTCCTTTACTGAGAAAGTATCAATTTCAAATGCCGTATTTGCCGATACGTTAAGTTTACTTGCTTCTGGGCCACTGCCTCTTCCATACAGGTGTTGAATGGTATTTAGGAGGATATTGGCATATATGCCTTTCCCTTTGTTGATCTGTGGTAGTTTCATTTCCTGGAATGGTGCCATAAATCAGACTTGCAGGAAATAACTCCTCACAAGAGCTATGAAGCAAATGTTTTGAGTAGCCTTTTCTCTTTATTCAGATGGTGCGGAGGTTCTCCAGGTGTCTTGTTTACATATAAAACCTGGTGTTATTCAAGGAGCTTGTTGAAAGTCTTCTGCAAAGTACTGTACTGCTTGCAAGTCTGGGAAGATGGGGTTGTATACATAGAATGAGTTCTAGGGTCTGTGATAGATCTCACTGAAGGGGACAGGAGCTGGTTCACTGAGGTCCTACTACAACTCTACACTGTCCTAAAATTAAAGATTAGGCCTTTGTTTCTTTCCTGTTAGATGAGACGGAGTATGAATATAGTGGAAGTGAGGAAGAAGAGGAGGAAGTGCCTGAACAAGAAGGAGAGCCAAGGTAATAACTGCTTTTGGGATAGCTCTGGGAAGTCCATGCCAATTAAGTCTAAAGGTCTGTGATTATGAATCAGGAGAATGCTAAATTTCTGTCTCTCACTTAAGTGAATGCACAAGCCACATAAATCACTCAGGGGGTTTGAATACCTATGTTATGACTGCAGAAGGCTTTAAAGCTTCCCTTCGTATGGCTTGGAGCTAACAACCTCTGATTGGAAGGCGATTTTTGGTAAATATGATTGATCAGGTTCTCCACAATGCCAGCGTTGGTCCATATTTTGTTTGGCCTCATTTCACACCTTCCACTAAGAGCATGTGTTTGACATGCATCCAGTGTTTTTGCTCTGATAGAAATTAGATTAAACTTTAACATCATGATGTTATTTATTAATGTTCCCCTGCTTTGGGAAAGCTATGTGTGTAGTTGCCCATCAGGCTTTATTGTACAGGAGGCTTTAACTTCCTCTTGTTGCAGTTCCATTGTCAATGTGCCTGGAGAGTCAACCCTCCGACGTGATTTCCTGAGGTTGCAGCAGGAAAACAAGGAACGGTCCGAGGCCCTTCGGAGACAGCAGCTGCTGCAGGAGCAGCAGCTCCGCGAGCAGGAGGAATACAAGAGGCAGCTTCTGGCAGAGAGGCAGAAGCGCATCGAGCAGCAGAAGGAGCAAAGGAGGCGGCTAGAAGAGGTAGAAACAGCAGACTGGAATTTGGGGAGCAAAAGCCCCTCTTCCTCTTGTGTTTCCTGTTCAAAAAGAGTTCCCTGTAGCAAATCTTTCTTTCCCAACACATCTCAGGAAAGAAAACAACTTGTGAAAATCCACCTGCAAACATAGAGCAAAGCACTTAAATCCATGCCTGGCTACTTGAATATAAGCTGTCTACCCATATATTTGAATATCCAGTGGTTCCAATGGAGACAACAGGAGCCAGAGCTGGGTTGTTTGAAGGTATTTTTTGGGGGAGAGACTGTGTCTTGATCTCTGTCCAGACTTCAGGTATCTGTAGAGAACAGGAGACTTTAATTATTTCCAGATGGATTCTTTTCTCAGGAGTATTTTTTAGAGGGGGCATAACATGTTTCTAATTTCCCTTTAAAGCTTTCTCAAATGTCTGTGTTTGGCATTTATACATGGTAGGTAGAAGCCTATTTTTTAGTGTGATACTTTCTTATGCATAGTAGCCCAATGATTAAAAGCCACCTCGATCATAGAATCATAAAATGATTTGGGTTGGAAGAGGTCATTAAAGGTAGATTTATAAATATGTTTTATAAATCAATGTTAAAATTATAATTCTGCAAGAATTCCAAATATGGAAATCGTACTTTTGTGATACGAAAATCCACTGTACTCTACTGGAAGATAGAAGAAAGTGAATGTACATGTTCAGTATTGTTCTGTCATACTTTTCGCCTCTTAAGATCTCATGTGCACTTATATATATGTAGATGGAATATGCAGTGTGAGCTTCAGAGGTAGGAGGATTTCAAAACAACTCTTCAGGCCAGATCTGGGCATGACACAGAGCTTAAGTGAAACCGATCTTCTGGCTCTTCAGGAAGTGCAGGGTCAAATTTCAGTTGTCCTTAAAGGACCTCTTGCTTGAGTCTGTTTCAACTGTTCTCTTAGCAATGATGGAAAAACTACACCCAGTCTGGTTTTCCAGATTCTGGTAATGTTTAATGAGGATGCAAGCAGGACCAAATGTTGATTTGCATCCCGTGATGTGTTTGCGTAACAAATAATACAAGGTTCCAAATAGCTTTCCAGGTCACATTATGCTTCTTATCCCTCTTTTTCAGTGTGCAAATGAGTTTAGTGCTACCATAAGGAGGGATTGGTAGCTAAGATTCAGCCACACATGAATCCAGGAGGAGGCATATAAAGTCCATTTCTCTTCTGTTTCTTCCCCACCCTTCTGAGAATGCCAAGATAAACATCATAGCACTTCCAAGTGTTTTCAGACTCTGTAGCAGTTCTGTGGGGGGAGCTTCTAATAAAAAAAGACACTAGAAAAATATGAAAATAAAGATATTGTCAAAGGTGGGTGAAAGTTGAGATACTGTTTAGCCTCTAAGATTTTTCTTAGTGCGGGAGTCAAGGATTTCATTTAAATGCCCCTTTAATCTCTAAGGTCCTACAGGCAGTATTTTTTTGTTGAGGAAGAGGATTACAATTAAATTATCTAGGTCATTTAACTTTAGTAATCAGTACAACTCTTAAAATCTGGATTTTCTTTTTAAAATAAAGGAGCTGTGGCTGCTAGTAGTGAAAACAAAGCAGCGCACTGTTTCCCTTGCATGGATTGAACTTTCTGGGGATGTTGGAGGTATCATAACTTAATGAGCAACTAAAAAGAAAAGGTAGTTACCTGAAAGTTATGTTTAAGCAGTCCTGCCTTTTAAAATACAAAACAAAACTGACAGCTTCCACAACCACGAGACAGCATGTAGTGTAGATTGTTGTATTACTGAATAAGGTTGCACAGTATACCATGTAAAATTTGTAAGATAGAAGCTTTTTACCTTGTATTGGTCTGTAACCTCTTTCTGGTTTTCCTGGAGGCATAAATATGAATGATGAGTTATAAAGGTTTCCTTTTGCAGGTGGTGGGGTGGGCATATTGTTCTTAAAGTGAATTTTTAAAAAGGCTCACATTTAGCTTTCAGAAAAAAAAAACATTTAGTTCGTTGGATCTCATGTTGGAAAAATGTATGATCCCAAGTGATTTTTAAGAAAATAGCAGCCAAAACAGGCTCTTTCAGATGGGGGAAGGGTGGTAGACACATATTTAGATAAACATCAGCGTTGTGACACAATTGAAGGCCAAAATATTGGAATGTTGTCACTTTGTCCTTAACTCACCCCCCTCTTTTGATGAAGCCAGTAAACAATGAAGAGCTTGGTAATGGGAGCTAAGATTAGTGTCAGGCATTGAATCTCAGAGCTTCCATAGCTTTGTTGATATTTTTATCAAGCCTTGTTTTTTTTTAAAAATTTTCCTTGTGTAAAGTAAGTTCATGTTTTAACATACCCCTTTAGTATTCTCTGGTAGAATTTTATGCATTAGATGATCTTCCTGGACAAGTTGCATATACTTCCCCCCCTCCCTATTTCCTAAATTAAAATTGAGGGCTTGTTCTTACAATGCTGGCACAGAGCCTAGACAGTTTTGACCGAGACTGTAACAGGAACGGTGTTAGGACATCTGCCAAAAACTGTAATTCTCAGCAGTACTAGAGAAAACATTGTTTTTTAAAAGGCATATAAGTGACTTCTAAAACTTGTTGTTGCAGGAACCTTATAATTTGTGTGTTACTGAGGAGGTGAAAATGGTATGTGGTTAAAGTACAGAAAATGACCTGAGACATTTTGGGAAGGGTATTATTCATCCTACCCTCAACCCTCCTTTAAAAGTCATATAAAGACTATCAACTGAAATGTTTCTCCAGCAAGGCACACAGCATGAAGAACAAACAAGAGGAGCTTGAAGTTTTGACCCAGTCCCAGAGATTTGACATCAGTGGCATAAGTGAAACCTTGTGGGATGAGACTTGTGACTGGCATGCCCTGTGGGGTGGTTAGAGGCTCTGCAGGAGGTTTAAGCAGGGCAAAAGAGTTGGAGGGGTGGCACTATATGTAATACAAAGATTAAAATGTATGGAGCTCACATCTGACAATGGCACAGTTGAGAGCCTCGGGGTAAGAATCAAGGGCAAACAAATAATGTGGATGTCATTGTGGGGAGTCTACTGTAGACCTCCCAGCCTGGACAATGACATTGATGAATTATTCTTTGAGGAACTAAGGGGCATTTCCAAGTCAACTTACGAGTGACTTCAACTTGCTGGAAATTAATTGGGGTCATCACACAGCTGGTACATCTCAGGCCAGAAGATTCCTAGAAATCTGGATGACAACATTATGGAACCGATCCTAAGGGAGCTGACTTTGAAAGGTGCTTCCCTTGATCTGCTGCTTGTCAACAGAGAGGATCTCATGAGCCGAGTGGAGATTGGTGGCCGTCTTGGCTGTAGTGACCATGAAGTGATTGAGTTTAAAATCACTGTTGACAGGAGGAAAAGTGCCAACAAAACCTCAGCTCTGGACATGAGAAGAGCAGACTTTAGGCTGCTCAGGGAATTAGTAAGCAAAGTCCCCTGAGAAAATGTTTTTGTGGGTGCTGGAGTTCATCAGTGCTGTTCGCTTTTAAACATCGCCTCCTAAGGGTACAGGAGCAGGAAATTCCCAAATGTCAGAAGTCAAGAAGGTGTGGCAGAAGGCTGGCTTGGCTGAGCAGGGATCTTCTCTTGGAAATAAGGCAGAAGAGGAAGATGTATGCCCAGTGGAAGCAAGGTCAAGTAGCATGAGAAGAATATGGAGATGCTGCTTGCCGCTGTAGGTAGGAAATTTGTGTAGCCAAAGTTCAGCTGGAGTTGAAGCTGCCAGAAACATGGGGGACAAAAAAATTTATTAATGGCAATAGGCAATATAGAAATATCACTGGTCCATTACAGGATGAGAATGGTCACCTCTCAGTCAGGGTTAGAGACAAGGCAGAGATGTTTAATGATTTCTTTGCCTCTGTCATCAACACGGGNGCTGCTTGCCGCTGTAGGTAGGAAATTTGTGTAGCCAAAGTTCAGCTGGAGTTGAAGCTGCCAGAAACATGGGGGACAAAAAAATTTATTAATGGCAATAGGCAATATAGAAATATCACTGGTCCATTACAGGATGAGAATGGTCACCTCTCAGTCAGGGTTAGAGACAAGGCAGAGATGTTTAATGATTTCTTTGCCTCTGTCATCAACACGGGTGATGGACCAAGGAGGTCTCAGTGCCCTGAGCTGGAAGACCATGACTTCAAGAATGATCACCTCCCAGCTGACCCTGAAATTGTGGGATCTGCTGCTCCAGCTGGATCCCTACAAATCTGTGGGACCTGATGGAGTTCACCCAAGAATCCTCAAAGAGCTGGCTGATGTCATTGTAAAATACCTCTCTCAATGATTTTTTGAATGGCCTTGGGAGTCTGGAGAGGTTCCAGCTGACTGGAAGGTGGTCCTGAAGGACCAGAAGGGCAAGAAGGAGGATTCCAGAAACCACAGGCATGTCAGTCTCACTTCAGTACCTGGTAGAGTTATGGAGAAAATTTTTTTGGGAAATACTGAAAAACACCTTAAAGATAAGGCTGTCATTGGTCACAGCCAGCACAACTTTATGACACTGAAGTCCTGCTTCGACAAGCCAGTGTAGGGGTAAATAATTATTTTCCAAAAGATACTGCTACCAAGGAGGCAGTTGCTTTTGCTCTGGAAGCTTTTCTGCCGGAAACGAGGCCTCTTTCCTAGAGACAGTTTTAGGTGTTTCTCCATATGCACTCCACAGAAGTTGGCTTCCTGGGTATGAAAGAGAGAACACTCACAGATGTGCTACAGGGCCTCAGCAGCCAGTGGGGCTGCTGATGTGGAGAAGCGATGATAAAGCCAGGTTTGCCTTTTCCCTGAGGGCTGGTGCTGCTGCTCAGCACTGTGAGGATTTGTGAGTTTTTAGCATCCTCACCTCCAAAATGAAGCTTTTTGAATCCTTTCCACTGCTTTGGCATTTTTGAGGGAATACCTGCATATTTTTTGTTTTACACCTCTCTAGTCAATCAAATGAAACCACTTGATGTAATCTTTTTGGATTTCAGTAAAGCTTTCAATACTGTTTCTCACAAGATCCTTCTGGACAAAATGTCCAGCACACAACTGGGTAAAGACATCATGTGGGGGGTGAGCAATTGGCTCATGGGTCAAGCACAGAGGGTCATAGTGAATAGAGTGACATCAGCCTGGTGAGTTGTCACTAGTGGGGTTCCACAAGGCTCTCTCTTGGTCCCTGTGCTCTTCAACAACTTCATGAATGACTTGGATGCAGGACTGGAAGGGATACTAAGCAAGTTTGAAGATGACACAAAACTGGGAAGAGCTGTTGACTCCCTCAAAGGCAGGGAGGCCGTGCAGAGAGACCCAGACAAATTAGAGAATGAGTGATCACCAAGCATGTGAAGTTCAGCAAAGGGAAGAACTGGATTCTGCACCTGGGATGGGGCAAAGTGGAATGTTCATACAGACTGGGGAATGAGATGCTGCAAAGCAATGCCCTGGAAAGGGCCCTGGTGGTCCTGATCGATGGCAAGTTGAATGTGAGTCAGCAGTGCCCTGGCAGCCAGGAGGGTCAACCGTGTCTTGGAGGGCATCAGGCAAAGCATCACCAGCCAAATGAGGAAGGGGATTGTCCCATTCTGCTCTGGACTGGGATGGCCTCACCTTGGATATTGTCTGCAGTTTTGGGTGCCACAGTATAAGAAAGATATTAAGCTATTGGAGGACAGTGAAGATGATGAAGGGCCTTGAGGGGAAGCCGTATGACAAGTGGCTGAGTGCACTTGGTCTGTTCTGCCTGGAGAAGAAGAGATTATGGGGAGACCTCGTTGCAGTCTACAACTTTCTTGTGAGGAGAAGAGGAGGGACAGACATTGGATCTCTTTTCTGTAGTGACCAGAGGGAAGTTGTCAGGGGAAATTGTGATTTGGTATTAGAGAAAGGTTCTTCACCCGGAGGGTGCTTGGGCACTGGAAGAGGCTCCCCAAGGAAGTGGTCAGAGCATCAAGCCAGACAGAGTTCAAGAAGTGTTTGGATGATCCTCTCAGGCACGTGGTGTGGCTCTTTGGGATGGTCCTATATATGGCTTAGGGTTGGTTTATCCTCATGGGTCTCTTCCAACTCAGCATATTCTGTGATTCTGTGAACTATGTAAGTGTTTAGATAGTTAAGAAATCTGAGATGTTCTGGCTGATCAAATATGTATCCATGTTTTTGTTCAGCAGCATAGAGACAGCTGTTTTGGGATATTAGAAGGCATTTGCTTTGGTACTTTGCAAAACTGAGTCTGGTTTGGGAAGTTCAGAATTGTTTGTGCTGGAATCCCATTCTGTGTGGATCTCCACAGTTCAGGATAACTTCAGAAAATGGTGTCTCTGTCCCTGTCTATGAGACCCTAAGGGATGTTTTTGAAGTGGTAGGTTATAACGCTACTGGGAAGTACTACAGTCCTGTAGAAGCAGATTGTGGAGTACCACAGTTAAAGTGCTGAGGACATGAAGATTTCGTTCCATGTCTTTAAAGGAATGGAGGAATTCCTTTGGACTAACTGAGGTCTAGACTGCATGCCTGCTTGTGGTTGGAGTGCATCTGCCTTTTTAATTTCATCCAAGAGGAGTGGTTGGCACTCCAAGACATCTTCAAAATATGAAACAAAACTGGATAAGTGGAGATGATTGGATGATTCACTTCAAAAGAGCACTCCTGATCTGAACCAAGATGATAATGGGGGTGTACCTGCAGGCAATTTTTGCCAAGGCTTTGTTTCTTTTCCAGAAGGGGGGATTATTTGTATCTGCTTACTTTGAATTACTTGCAACTTGTATTGGTACTGAATTAGAAGTTCTACTTCTGGTTTATCTCTAGTGTGGACAAAGCAGAAGTCTCTTATTAATATCTTCATAAGCTGATACCAGGCTACCTAATTCTTTGTGAAAGAAATACTTAATATATGTATTTATCAATATTTGTCTGAATATAAGATGGAGTAATAATATTTTATGATTTTTAAATTAGAAGATCTGTATCTATCTTCATCATTTCACTGTATGAATGAGGGCCTGAGTTGATATACACCAATTGCATGTGTAGTTGCATTGCCCTCTCCTGGTAAATCATGCTCTACTGCCAGTTTGGAGATGTCAGGTTCCATTATGAGATCATCATTACTGCACCCTAGAACCAGACAAGAAGCCAGAGTATTGACACTGTGTTTTTTGTGTGTAGTGTTTTTTGGTTTGGTTTTGGGATTTTTATTTGTTTAGTGTTTTTTTTTGTTTTGTTTTATTTTGGTTTTGGTTTGGGTTTTTTTCATGTTGTTTCCTTGGTAAATGCCTGTTTTATGAAATACAGTAATTCAACAAAGTATGGGCTCTGTCAAAACTCTGTTTTGGCATGTCTGAAATTTCTTTGAAGAGGTCTTGCCCTTATCATCTGGTCTACAGTTAGCTTATTGGAAACAAGATTTTCATCTGACATGTGCAAGAAAGCTGGTAATACCATATCTAACTAAAGAGGATCTGGATATACATCTGTAATTTCAGGAATCTAGATCCTGCTGTTATTGGACAATGGTGTTTTATGTCATGCCTTCTTGGAGTACATAAAAATTATAGTATCTGACAATCCTGGAAAATTCAGAAGGCAAATTTTTATAAACAGTAATGATGATTTTAAGTAATGGTTTGCCCTTGTACCTCTGTCCTCCTTTGGGCAAGTCTAAGAAACATGGTGATCAGGTTTTTGGTGTGTCCTCATGGAGGAATTGCTAGGGGCACTCAGGATGGCATCCTTGTGCCAAGACAAAGACTGTAGGAAGTCAACTAAAGGGCTGCTTCTGAAGCCAACTGGGGTCAGTGCAACTAGCCACCAACTAGCTTTGCCATTGCTTTGACAAGATGTAGACTAGGACCCAAGAGATGGTTGTCACTGTAGATTTCCTTTCCCTGGGCTTGTTAAAAGTAAATTTCACTTTGTTAGTGACCAGTAGATTGACTCTGAGGTTTCAAAGCCCATGTGCAAAGGAAGTGAAGTCTTTCATTTACAGTTACAGCTAGGTCTGGGAATAAGGGGATCATGCAGGGTGTTCGTGTGGGCTCCTGCAGTGCCAGGTACCTCCTTTCCCATGTGCCTGGCAAGGGGCTGATGTAGTAGTGTCTGATGGTAAGGCAGAATTGATGCTGAGAAACCCCCATCTCTCTATGTACTTTGTCAGATAGACATTAGCACAATTGTGCTTTGGAGATTTGGCTTAAATGCATACTGGTGGCAGAGAATCCTTTTTCCCCACCCTTCTTTTGTTGAGTTCTGAGCTAGATATCCAGATCAAGGTTTGCTTAAAAGTCTCATCTTTTAACAATTGATTTTGTTTATTTTGTGATGTCATGGGAAACTGGCTCTCAATCAATTTGTAACTTACTTTTCACATATTAAGTTCAGTTATTTATAAATATTGCTGAATACTTCTAAATCAATTCAAGAAGCAATGAATTTACCCATCTTCCTTGTAAAGAGAATGATGCCATCCCAAGATCTGCAATATATCCACTTAACAATGTCAACACAATATTGTTTGAGTTGATAAATATGCGTATTAACCAGTCAACAGTGTGCTGTCTCTTGCATCCTCAAGGCAACAGTATTATTGTGCTTCACGTCTTAGTTTTGTTAAACAAAGAGCCTGTCAGACTTGATTAGCCAACAAGCACCTGAATATATTTACTTAAATGTAGAAATTGCTTGACACTGATGTGTACATTCAGAAATAAAAGTGCCTACGTAATCCTTTTACAGTCCTTGAAAAATGAGGGAAGTAGTGAAACCTATGAAATGCACCCTGTGCCGTAGCTGCCTTGCAGCGCTTTTGCTATTTTTATATCTACCTTCATTGAAGAGAGCTTTCTTAAGCATGAGCAAAAAGGCTGGTAAATGGGTTTAGTTAAAAGAGATGCAAGAGCAAGGAAGCTGTGTTTCTGAGAAGATAGAGAAAATGTGGGGGAGAGAAGAGCTTATGTTTTATGGCACAGGGAGGTGGTAGTGAACCCAGGATGGTGCTGTGGGCTAGGAAAGAGAGTGTCATTCTTATAGTGTGGGTATACTTGAGCAGTAGTCTTCAAGAAAGTTGCATCTTTAGTTAATTAAAGAGATTTGGAAAGCAGCCTGTATTATTTAAGTGCCACTAATTCATGAAACAGTTTGGGTTGGAAGGGGTCTTAAAGACTATCTAGCTCCAGCACCCCTGCCATGGGCAGGGGCACCTTCTAACACTCAAAGCCCCATCCAGCCTGTCTTGGAACGCTTCCAGAGATGGGACATCCACAAGTTCTCTTGACAGAAAAGCCCAGAGAACACCAAGAACCATGAGGGTTTTTTCACCCAGTATTTCTTATCCACTGTCATGTCAGTATCGATTCCAGAAGATGGAAAAACTGTTGATCTTTCAATTACTTCATAGTAATGCAGGATAATGTTCCAAGCAGGGAAAACTTGTCCCATGAAGTAACACAGTTAGTGTAGCTCAGCCTTTGTTTGTTCAGTTGAGCTGTGAAACTGACACTAGTAACAAGGCTTGTGAACCCAAATAAAAGCTTAGTCTGAGTGGTCTTTCTTGCAAGATTTCTTGGAGTGCCTTAAGACTGGCAAATCTATGACAGCTTTGCTTCAACAGAAATTGAGGACAGTATTAACCTTAACCTAAATGTGGTAGGGAATAACCAATGTAGGTTTTCATTTTTGTTCTTGGGATTAAATTTGTACATGCTGTTTTTTTGGCTTAAATTTCTTCTGTATTTTTTAGTATATTATAAAACCTATAATGGAAGTAAATGTTGTAGAGATATTCCCAGTTGATAGTTGAAAAGGAGGCAGCTGGGTCTTTTGACACTTCGGCAGTTGTGGGAGGCTGCCTGGGATTTTGAGGTAGGTGGAGTAAGGGGATGCTCCTGCTGAAGTGCATGAAGAGTTGGTCATGACTGTATGGGTATTTAAAATGTCTCCTCTGAAGTCATATGTGGTGCTCTGTAGACATAAATGAGTCAGCTCATGCTTTCTAGAGCTGTTTTCCAGGTTCTTTTTAGACAGGAACAGACTTATCAGTACCAATTTGTATTTGGGTCATGTGTGGAAGCTTATCTGTGGAAGTGTAAAAGCTTAGTTCAGCTGTTTTTCCTCTTTTACATGTAGTTGCTTTTGATGTTCTGGGAGGGTCTGAGATGCTGTTGGTCAACCTTCCTTCTCTCTTAGGCAGAGTTTTGGGCAGTCTATTAAATTGAGCTTGAATGTTGGGACAACACCACCAAATTCTTAGCAGACCATGAATTGTTTTAAGAGATGCTATTTACAGAAAGTTCGGATAGTTGTCATTTGAGTAGTTGATTCAGCAGGGCTGATAATTCCCTTTTGGCAACATGTTGATGTCAAGAAAGGTGTCACTGATTAAGATTTGAGTTCACCAGTTGTTTAAAGATTGAGATTTCATTATTAGCCTCTATTGAAGAGAGCAGTGAGCTTTCACATCTTGGTTGTCAGGAATATGGTATGTGACTTTGTGTGTATGCTTGAAGAAACTGGAGAAAGTATGAGAGACTGTTTTTGGAGACAGATGTGTGCTGGTATGAGTTAGCTTCCTGGTGGAACACTTGCATAAAATGTTTTGTCACTCAGTTGCAGAGCTTGCTGGTCCTGGTAAATCTCGCTCTTCACCATAGAAAACAACCCCACCTCTTTCTTTGATAACAACAAAAGTAAAACTTTGTGGTTTCTTTTCCCTTTTTGTAGCAACAAAGAAGAGAAAGGGAAGCTCGAAGGCAACAAGAGCGTGAGCAAAGGCGGAGAGAACAGGAGGAAAAAAGACGTTTAGAAGAAATGGAGAGGAGGCGTAAGGAGGAGGAAGAGAGAAGAAGAGCAGAGGAGGAAAAGAGGAGGGTAGAAAGGGAGCAGGTGAGTCCATGATACAGATATGTGATAGGTTTGTTTCTTATAAATTCTGTTTTTTAAAAATTAGTAAGCCTAAATCAGCTTAGAGGCAACCTAACACTAACTCTTTCATCTTTGTTGTTTTTGACAGCAAATGCACTAACAGATTGTGGGGCTTTATGGAAAATTCTGGCAGACTCAATATTCCCTCAAAAAAAGAAGTCTTGTTGCAGTATTCATTATAAATTCAGCTTGTGCCCCTGGGCTGGACTAAAAATCATCAGAATTGGCGAAATCATCACTGGGGCTGAAAATTGTTTCTAGGCTTGTCTTGCTGGATCAGTGGTTCTTGCAGGACATGCCCCTATTCAGAGGGCCTCTCAAGAGAAGGGCAACTCTGGTGCTTGTCAACTTCTGGCACCTAGAATTGGTCAGAGGCTTGTCATGAACTTTGAATACTCTGAATTTGAGGTGGAATCTTTGAGCTGCAGAGGATTTTCCTTCCTAAAACTTAAATATGCAATTTCCCTCTCTGTCTTTTTAAAATCAGCTCTAATAACATATGCCAGTTCAGGCAACAAGTATATCTTATGTCAATGTACCCTTAAAATACTGATACAGGTGAGAAGCCTGTTAAAATTTGAAATTCAGTTTCTATATTTATGCATGAAATCTGCATGTTTTAAAATCCTTTAATGACTTTAATCAGGGCAATACTTAATGCGCATGCACTGCAAAATACTGATCTCAAAGGTCAAAAACTTCTGTCCCAGAGACTGATTGTAAATTTCCCATTATCTTCAGGAATGCTGGGTTTAGCCCTGATATGTCTTAGTTTTTTCTTACATAAAGTCACTGTATTTGCGATCATTGATGATTGTGTTGCTGGATAATTTTATTGTGTTTGTGTATATTTCAAAGATTTTTGAGTCAAGGGGAGAAAAGACTAACCAATGGGAATAAATATATGGAAAATCTCTAATTACAGCATAGCAATTTGCTTTTGGGCAGACACTGGGTATTCTCCCAGCTGCTTTTTAAGTTGTTGAAATGCTAATTATGCACAGTGCCAATAATGACAAATGGTTAATTGACATGGTCAAGCTGAACCACTCTGAATTTTTCTTTTTTCTTTTTTTTTTTTTTTTTAAAGGAAAAGACATGTCCTCACTTAGAATTTTTGTTAATTCAAACTGTGCTCAGCCTACATGCATAACAACAGTATAGCGTATCTCATCAGTCCGTCACAAGACTTTCTATAACTCCCATCACTGTATCACTGATCCATCAATTTCTTTATGCATACACTGTAAATGTGTGCTTGTGTGTGTACGCATGCACATGTTACATACTTCCATTAATTGCATGATAGGATGTTACCAGCTTGGGTTTGATGCTTCAGAGTTTGAGTTCTTCCAGGGGGTAGATGAAGCAGTGGGTAAATGTCTCAACCTGTTGAGGCTGCAGGTGAAGAGATGGATAGATTGCAAGAGCAAGTGAGTTTGGTCTAATATCTGTTTCTTGGTGGATGTTTGTTTGTGTCATAACCATCGCATAATTCAGCAAGGCTGGCAGCATTTGCTCAGGAGAAGCTTCTGGTGAGGGCGGCAGAGGAGATGGCAGGGCAGGTCCCAACTGCACTTGGCAGAGCCCCTTTGGGGGAGCTCTCTCCAGCTCTGCCTACACTATGCCTGGCTCTAGCTGTTGCTAACAGTTCATCGCACCAGTGCAACACACTAATGTTTAATACAACTTGCATGTGACTTTGTATTGGCTGTGTTGAGTCAGACTTGCTGTGTTTTAACTTTCCAAAACCTTCAAGTGCATTTTGCTGCTTCTTGAAACCACTTTCAAAATACATAAACGAGCTCTGGCCCGTGCCTGTAACGTTTGCAGGAGCGCAAATTTCAGAACAGAAGGGACCAAAATCCAATGCTCAGGAGGCAGGGCTTCCTAAATTGTTCTAGAGGCACTAATCCATCCTGAAGTGCGTTTCTTGTTAAAGCTGAACTGGGGAAGTAGCGTGTGGTGTTCCACCCAAGGGGTTCTGATGCATTCCTTTTGAATAAATTTATTGCTGGGTAATTTCTATGTGACAGGAGTATATCAGGCGACAGCTAGAAGAGGAGCAGCGGCACTTGGAAATTCTACAGCAGCAGCTGCTCCAGGAGCAGGCCATGTTACTGGTAAAGCACTGTATCTGTTTTGTTCAGTAGCTATAGGATCCATTTATTCGGCCAGTCCTAGGCTTCCTTCAGTCAGGCACAGCTGCACTGACAGTATGACAACAAAGGAGCTTGATTAAAAGGCCATTTATGCTAGTGTTGTGGGCTGACAGGCACATATGAGAAGTGCTGTATGGTCACACTGCTTTCTGGGCAGTAAGAGGAGGCTTAAAGTGGAACAGTTCTGGTGTGGTGGTTGAGTTTCTGAACAGACCTTGGCATTCAGTGAAGAACCAGAGTGCTTGTGTTGCAGATCAAAAGCACACATGATATGTAAATCCACCCCAGGATACAATGGCCTACTGTGGGTCTAAATCACTGTTTTTTGAACTTTACACTGGATTTAGTGTAAATAACTTTTTTTTTCCACCCCCTTTAATAAAAATCAGTTTTGACATTACTCTACAATCATGTCAAGTTTAGCAGAACTCTCTTGACTTTCCCAACACAAGACACAAGCCATATGGGTCTAACTTAACTCTTGGTTACACTTTTACAATGAAACAAACAAAGAATAAAACAAACAATAAAATAAAGAAAAGCAGCTCAACATCAACCAGAAAGGTGGATTTTTAACGGGATGGTTAGGGGCATATCCACCATACAGTCAATGCCATGTCTTGAATTATTCACCTGTTCTCTCAAAGGAATACCGATGGCGAGAGATGGAGGAACACAGACAGGCAGAGCGACTCCAGCGCCAGTTGCAGCAGGAGCAAGCCTACCTCCTGTCGCTGCAGCATGATCACAGGCGGCAGCAGCAGCAGCAGCAGCAGCAGCAGCAACAGCAGCAGCAGCAGCAAGAAAGAAATAAACAAAGCTATCATACCCCTGAGCCAAAATCCCACTATGAGCCTGCTGAAAGAGCACGTGAGGTAAGTCCTGCTTGAAGGCAGGAATCTGCTAACTGCTTCTCTGCCTGTTTGCCTTAGCATGACTGTGGTTCTGCTACCATACAGTTGGAGACCAAAACATCAGTTGTAAGGGGCAGGATACTTTAAACTGTTGGCCACTGGTTTCCAAACCTGAGGGCAGTTACTTCTGAGTACTTCTGCCACACTCATTGAAGTTCAGAGTTTTGAGGTATAGAAGTTGGAAAGAAGTTCTGGAAGGCTGAAGGCTGAGGGGACCTGGTTTAGGAAGCATCACGTCAGAAATTTACGTCTGCGCTTCATCAGACATGTTTTTATAGGAAGCACTGGTGCAGTTGGCGATCTGTGTCTCTGCAAGTACTGGTGATTGGAAATTGAGAGGCAGTTGGAAAGCACAAACATATTAGGGATTTTGGCACACAGCATGTGTTTACATGTGTGATGTTTTAATATATGCTCTTCGAAATTTCATTCTCATGAACACAAACCGTAATTTCATTAGTTTCATTTTTGGAGTGTTAAGTATTTTCATCTGATATCATGTCCTGCTCCTTTGAAACTGTCGTGCTGCCTTCTTGGACTTCAGGCACTTACAAGTCAATCAAAAATCACCAGAGTGCTGTTTGTTTCAGTGAGTGGTCCCCTGTCTCCACTGGTCCATGGGAAAGCTAAGCAAGTAATTGCTTCTTTGATGCATACTTGGCTTTCTTTCAGTGGTCTTATTCTTATGTTTCCCTTGAGAACCATACTGCCCACAAACCACCAGACTGGGCAATGCTAGTCAAAGCTCTTAGTGGCATTCATCAGCAGCATGTGGAAACTAGGTAAGTATATTTTGGAACAAGAACAAAAAGTATCCTTGGGGCTGCTGAACATGATAAAATAACTCTTGGTTTGCCTTCATCCAGTAGTGCTTCTTAGTCTTTGAAGTATTACAGTTTGGGCTTGGTGCACACAAACTCTTTTTCTTTTAGATGCTGTTGCCCAAGTTCTTCATAAACCATGTTTGTGCTATTCCATCCATTCTGCTTGATGGTTGAAGTATATGGTATGTCTCTCTTGCTTGGAAGAAGTTCAGACTTATCTGATATATGGTGGTGCAGATGTGGAACTAACGCTCCGGTTCTTAGCCCACCTCAATGAAAGCATAGTCCAGCACTTCTATCCAGCCTGAATCCTTGCTCTGAAGGGGTGCAGAACTGTATCTGCTCCATTTTCCTTTCAGAGTTTCCTTTCAGAAACTGATGAAGATTCAAGTGTTACAACCTTTAGGAGTAACACTGACTCAGCTATTTTTCTGTGGTAGTCTTTTTCTTTTGTGAAAGAAACTACCTTCCCAGGTAGTGCTATGTAATAGTCTTTTTAAAAAGTGTGGTAGAAGTATAGTCTGGCAGTGGGAGTGACACCAGTTAATCTTAACAGCAGGCATTGACTCTGACATAATTCTTGACATGAAATAGTGAATTGAAATGAGTGTTCTGTGCCTCATACTTTCAGACAAACTTCCAGAGAATGTCTCTGTCTAAGGAGGGACTGACCACAGGAGTGATAAGCTGAAGTGAACTGACTTTCCTGTTCTGGCAAAGCCTACTGGTGGTCAGTTATTTTCCTCACTGCACTAGGAATGAGGATATAAGGAAAAGGACTTCTAAGCTTGGCTTTGGGAAGCAATGAGGAGCTTAGAGCTTAATACCATTGTCAGGTTCAGATAGATGACTAAAATACAGACTGTTTCTATCCAGGGATGCACTCCCTGCCTTCCCACTTCTAGCCTTGTTTTGAAGACATGTGGCTCATGCAGTTCCTGTGCTTTATGGAAGAAACCTCCTATCATCTGCAACTAGAGATGTGAAAACCTGCTCCTTCAGACAGAAGGACTTCGGGCTTTTCCTTTTTCTATTCATAACAAGAAGTCTGACCTGTTTTTTAAACTTTAAAGGATGAACATGGTGGTGAAAATAATTGTATGGTGAAGATGTCCATTATTGTTGCACTTCCCAAGACATGGTGTATTTTGTGTAGACCTGGCAGAAGCTTGTCTGCTTGTTCCCATAGGCAAACTGTTAATATCCTCAAATTTTGGAAAGCAGAGGCAGGTTGGGTTTGTAAACCAGTCCAGCTGAGGTGAGGAGTCCTGGAAATTTGCCTCTGTCTTCTGACAGCCAGTCTCTCCAGACTTGTCGCTGCTAGGAAACCACTCCAATACTGGTTTTGTGCTTCAGGCACAAGGGTTAAAGCAAATTAAATAAGCCCAATCTGCCAGTTTAATCTTTGTTTGACACTTTGATAAAATTATGGGAGTTCCTTGGAGACAACTCTGGCAGAAACACACATGATGCCCTGGTTCCAACAACAGGCCACTTTAGGAAATGGGAATATACTTCCTTTGCCTCACACTTTGTCTCTTGCCCTTCATACTTCCCATTTGGTTCTCAATGCTATGGCCTTGGAATAGGTGATGTTTCTGCATGGGGACCTTGCTTTGGTATTCTTCTGAGGCCTGAGAACATCAGGTTTAGTCTTCCCCTAACAAGCTCTTGAGAGTAATGTATTATCACTTCTACACCATCCTAAGAACGAGAAGCTACTGGGGCTGTCCTCTGAAGCCTGTGAGGTTGTGTTGGAATTATTTGATAAGGTAGAGGATGATCAGTCCTGCAGTTTTGTACCTAAAGCCAAACAGACTGCAGTATTATCTGATGGAGAAGCATATCCTTCTATCTCTTCTTCCACTGCCAAAGAGAGAAGCACAGGAAAGCAAATAATCCAAACCCATTGGTTTCATAAGATTAGTAACTAAAGTTAAGGACACCAGTGGGAAGTGTACTTTTATGTTATAAAGTTGTTTATGTTTTCATATATCTTTTTTATTTTCTGTGGGGAAAATAATGATGGATATTAATTAGTCTAGGCAGAAAGAAACCCCATAATAGTCTTTCATCGTATTATCTCATGTCTTACTGCCTCCTGTATCTCCTTTCTTTCTAGTATGTATTTTCCATACTGGCATACTTACCACATTGGTGTAGCTCATCCAGCAAACTTACAGTGCTGGCAGAAGTGGTCGGAAAAAATCCTGCTAAATCCCAAATGTATTTAGTTTATTTGTGGTAAAAAAAGAAAGGTGATACTCACCTTTGTATTTCTGCTGTAACTGGTTTTATTAACTCAAGGCTTAACCTCCATTTATTTTGGCTTAGGTGGAGGAGAGATTTAGAAAAACTAATCAGGGCTCCCCTGAAGCACAGTCTAAACAGATGGGCAAAGTGTTGGAGCCACCAGTGCCTTCAAGATCAGAGTCCTTTTCCAATGGAAACTCAGAACCTGCTCAGCCTGCCCTGCAGAGGCCAATGGAGCCCCAGGTAAGTGTCCGGGAAAATCCTGGTGAGCCTGGAGGAAATGCAGAAGTCCCAGCAGGTTTCCTTCAAATTTGCACGTCTTGGCATTTATAAAGTCTTGTGTAAATGGTAGCACTATTAGACAAAGTAACTTATTCAGTAGATTTACTCGTTGTCTATTTTTGCTTGTTTTATTGATAAACTCATGAATTTGTGGGTTTGGTGGGTGTTTTTTTTCGTTTGATTAGTTTCTTTAAAATGTTAAAACTAGATTAGAACTGTTGCATTCCGTTATCTGTGCAACAGTGAAGTTGTGGGCTAAACACTGGTGACAGTTGTGGAACACTTCTACAATTCAGAATGTGCTGTGTAGCTGTTTTTACTATTTAAAAGGAAAAAAGTGAGCTTGCTTGGTTTTTAGAATTTTTGCAGAGAGAAGCTAACTAAACAAGTGGGTTTTAATAGTGTGAGCACTGTTTCAATGAGATTTACAAAACATGACTAAGAAAAGCAAGTTTGTTGTCAGTTGGCCTACAGTTGCTAAATAGAGATCTGTACCACCCCTGGAAAATCAAAAAGAGGTTGAAACCACTGAGCTGCATGGCAGTTGTTGTTCTGTTGTTTTCTAATGAAGAGCCTCCAGATTCTGATATCTGATCTCCCAGGAATTGTGACATGAATTTACAAAGTAATCTTTGCCTAAAACTTAGACATAGCCCGTACATTCTGAGCAATTCAGGTATAATAAATTAAACAGTATAGTTCTGCGTTCAATTCCTCTGTTTTCTAGCAGAATTTTCTTCTTTCAAGTCAAGTCTGTTGATGACAGTGCAAGCTAAAATCATCCCTGATTGTCACTAGGTATTGCAGTTCTTTTGGGCAACTGGAGAATTTGAACAGACGGGAGAGTGGGAGAAATCAGGACAGAACTTCATCTCTTACTCATTAATTCCTGGCTTTTATTCAAACCTCTATATGACTATTTCAAAATATTGGACTTGTGTCTTCATGTTCTCTGTGCCATTTACTTTTAAAGTGTCTTCTTCCACTCATATTAAGGATAATCAGGCTCTTCAACAGCTGTGTGTATTAAAATTGAGGAAATAATAATCATTCAAAAACAAATACATCCAGCCTACTGAAACTGGGATTGAAAGCAAAGTTTTGCTTAATTATTAGGTGTGGAAACAGTGTGTTCCTCAGTTGGGACCTTTCCTCCTCAGTTTCAGAAATAACTCTGAAAGACAGATTTATGCACAAGGAGGAAATAAGCTGAAGGAACAAAATGGATTTCAGTGGAAATCCCAATGGAATTTTAACTCTGGGGTCACTTTGTGCCTTCTTAATGTTTGTAGTTGAATATGTGTGTGTGTGTGTGTGTACTTTTGTGTCTAAATATGTATATATGTACAATTTATGGTACATATATGGTGTAAGTATAATATGCATTGTACATATGTATACTATATACAATATATATTATGGGTCTTTTATATATATTGCAGGAACTGTAAAGGAATAAAGGCTTTGTGTTATGGTCTTTCACCAAAAGTTTGGAACTTATCTAGTTCCTAAATTTATTAGGAAACATAAATGTCTGTTGGTGTGCACAATTTAGAGCATTCTTTAATTTTGCACATTTCTTCAATTGGATGTCCACTTCAAATTTCCCAGCCCACTAGTGCTGCCATGAGACCTGGCCAAAGCCCATTGAAGACCAGGGAATGGAAGGTGACTTTTGTCTTGAGTGGCCTTTGGACTTAGGCTCATGGGGCAGATATTTAGTCCCATTTTCTTCTGGGCACCAGTATATGTGTATGTGGAGAGCATATCTCACAAAAAATGCATATGTGCTGTATTTTCAGTCTGTTACGTTCTTTGGGCGCTTGCCTTGCTTTTAAGTGCATTGATTTCACCCCACGCTTACCTAATGCCATAACCAATTTGTCTCTGCCCACCCCACCTGCCTTTATTCTGTGTTAATTGGAAAGCCGGTTATACTGAGCGCATTGAATGTTTTATGTTTTGTTTTCTTGTAAGGTACAGTGGTCCCATCTGGCATCTCTCAAGAACAATGTTTCCCCTGTCTCGCGATCCCATTCCTTCAGTGACCCTTCTCCCAAATTTGCTCATCACCATCTTCGTTCCCAGGACCCATATCCACCTTCACGCAGTGAAGTGCTAAATCAGAATTCTGACTCTAAGTCAGAGGTACCCGACCCCACTCAAAAGGCTTGGGCTAGATCAGACAGTGACGAGGTGCCTCCAAGGGTAAGAAGTAGAAAGACAGATGTGTGCTATTCTTTTATTATTAATTATAATTTTCTTAAGGATGTGATACCCTGGGCACTGGGAAGACCGTGCCCGTGTGCCAGCATTGGTAACAGTTTTTTGGAAGGCAGGTGTTCGTTCAGTCAATGGGTTAATGATAATCAACCTTAAGTACAATACTGAAGCTTCATATAAAATTGGCAATTATTTACAGAATGCTGCTGTTTCAAAGAAACAATTTATTATGCAAAGTTAACAAGTCATTACCATATTCAGGAAAAAAATATAAAATATCCCTGAGGTTATTGCTCAGAGTTAATTTTCCTCTTCATCTGTTAGCAACCCAAACTATGAATCATACACTTACTTAAAACTGAACAAAAAGGAAACATTCAATATATTTCCTCCTCCTCTCCCCCTCCCATACCCCCTCCCATCCATTGGGATGCTTCTTCTGAGTATATTCTTGCTCCCCCACCAGTCTTTGCCTTCTGCTGATCCATTCCTGGGCATTTGTTTGGTTCCCTTGAGCTTATTCTCCTAATTCTCATGCTGTTTCAGCAAATTGCTTTGTGCCTCCCCTGCTTCAGTCAAAATGCCATATTCTTTTTAAATGTCTCAGTAGTTGGGAGGGTAGTGAGGTGTGTATGTGTTCATGTGGTAATTATTAAATACTTTTTAATGTTAAGACTAAACTTTGGATTCTCTTCAAACTTTGAATAGCATCCCAACCAAGGCTTTTGGTTTTATGGGTGTTTGTTTACTGCTTTTAGTCATTGATGCTAGCTTAGACTTAGATAGTGTTAAAATCTTAAGAATATATTCTGTGGCAGGAGAGTTTTAATCTTCCTCTTCTCTCTCTCCTCTTCAGACATTTAACACAATTGTTTTTTCTTCCAAGGTACCTGTGAGAACAACATCCCGATCACCAGTCCTGTCCCGCCGTGATTCTCCACTGCAGGGCAGTGGGCAGCAAAATAACCAAGCAGGTCAAAGAAACTCCACGAGGTTTGTAAGCCTACATGTCCTCCCTCACCTTTCTTGAACTGGAAGGTGCTTGGGAAATCAGGCATTTCCAGACTGCTTTTGGCAATGCCAGTTGGATGTGAAAGGAAGATGATGTTGGATCCATTTTCAGTAATGACTAATATTAATTTTCCTCCATGTAGCACATGTGCCAACTAACACTGGCAAAATTTCTTCTTCCCTCTCATGCTTTGCATTGCCTGCCCTATACCTTTAGCAATAATTTCAATATCCTTAAGATTTTGGGAAAAAAATGTGGCCATTTATGAACATCTTGCCTTTTGATGCAGCAGGTCAACTTGGGCATATTGTGGGTATCGCTGTCAGAAGAAGTGTTTGTAATATCTGAAGTGAAGGGATCTCAGAAGCTTCCTGGCCTTTAAGCCAAAACCAGACTTTAAGAGGGAGAAAAGTGCCCATGAGCAGTGACCCAGAGCATCTGAGGTCAGGGAGGGGGATGACTGCTGAGCTCCACAGAGCAACATGGACAAGCCCCTTGGAACTGGCACAGTAGTCAGGGGTAAGGGTACTCTGGTATTATTTTTGGCCTGTGCGTGAGTACCCTGGGCACTTCTGAACCAATTTTAAACCTGCTGCATGCAGTCTGAGAGAACTGTCCACTTTGGGTTAGATACTTAAGAAAGGCAGGTAGGTGGCTCCGTATAAAAAAGAATAGCTTGTACCCAGCTAGACTTTTTTTGCCATCATAAATAAGGTAATAGGTATTTCAGAGGAACTCACTGGCTGTGTTATGAAACATCACTGATGCAGTTGCTCAGTGTTGTTTGAGATGAGTTATTAATGAAACACTGAGGAAGAGTGATTTTTTAGTTTAGAAACAGGAACCTGAAACTGAAGTGTGTGATAAAGAATTTCTTCTTCCCCTGATGCAGCAATATAGAACCTCGTCTGCTGTGGGAAAGGGTGGAGAAGCTTGTACCAAGGCCAGGCAGTGGCAGTTCTTCAGGTTCAAGCAACTCTGGCTCACAGCCTGGCTCCCACCCCGGCTCTCAAAGTGGGTCTGGAGAGAGGTTCCGGATGAGGTGTAAGTTCTTCTCCCATCCTTTCTAACATTCTGCTTCTAAGTTGTGAAACACTCAGTAATTAAGGATGATAGCCCTCACATGGAATAAAGTTTGAGCATGCAATTGCAAAGATGGGTTAGCTTCCTGTAACTTGGCTGTATGTCCTTGCTTGAGAAAGGCAATAGGCACACAAGTCATTGTCAAAGTGTATCATTGTTCTTTAATTTGCATTCAGTCACTGCTTTATTTTCCTGTGTGCAGACAGCCCAGTTTCCATGCCTTCATAGCTCTCTTCCTCAAGTGTGCAAGGGCACATTTTGATGGTTGTTGCCTGTCACATTGGTGGTTATTGACAGAGTGCAGACTGCTATGGACAGTCTCTGCTGGGCTATGTTGAATGCTGATGGAGGTTTTCCAGCTTGTGGCCACACTTGAGTCTTTAATTTACAATTGTGCGACTGTTTACTTTGTCTGCAGTCATGGTCAGTTGCACCTATACAAATCACAGCTAATGATGTTTTTTTGTATAGCCCTTAAGGGACAATGCAGTAGTGAACTACTGAAACTTAGGTCTTGCAGTCAGCACCACCTGATAGTCTTCTCACTTCTCTTCCCCTCTTCAAAATGAAGTAAGAAAACCAAATTTTAGCACCCTGCTTAATCTGTTTTGTTCTGTGTTCCTTTCGGGGTCTTGGCACATGCAGCATCATCCAAATCAGAGGGTTCGCCATCACAGCGTCATGAAGGTGCACCTAAAAAGCCTGAGGAGAAAAAGGAGGTCTTCAGACCTATCAAGCCTGCTGTAAGTTGCATCCACTTTTCCCTGTCCACATTCTCTTTCAGGTAGGCTCACAAAAACTACAGGGTGAGCTTCCATTCATGGCGCCCTTGGGGGTAAACATCATCTTGAGTTGATTTTCTAACTGGAGGTGTGGCAGCACATTCTCGGTTGTGCAACTGCCCATGCATATCTTAGTACTTTTTAAACATTAGATTTTTCTCTGCTTCTGGGATTGATTTCTGTTCTTTGGTCTTCTTGCTTCCTAACCTTTGCCTTTCTCTCTTTCAATCCTGTGCTTCCTTCCTGGTGCTGGACCAATGATCGTGCATTTGACCTGAATGTGCCAATACTGGGTTGAATGGTGCAGGGAGAAGTGGTAAGACCTTAAATTGTTGCTACTTTCCATAAAAGATTTCTGACATTTAATTTATCTGACTGCTATTGCAATTGATTACTGCTGTGAGTCCAACTGTATCTTGGGAAACTCAGTGGGTTTTCAAAGTATTTCCAGCCTTCCTTAAAACTTTCTTCTCTTGCCATATCCCTTATGATACTGCACTAGCATCCAAATCTTCCAGCTTTTTAAAAGAAACTTCTCTTAATAGGTAGATGCTATTTACTTGAAAAGTTTAGGAAAATAAAATGTGACAGTCAACCACTATGTGAGAGTGGGTTCTGGTGCTTGCATATACCCTTCAGGTTACATAATAGGATAAATTGAAGTCATAGTCAGGATAGTTGGGATTCAAGAGTATGTACATTTTTCTGTGATATGGCAAGACCCCCTTAGACTGACTCTTCTGGTGCTCTAATGTATCAGAAAGTGAGTTTTCATAACTGTTAGGAATGAGTAAGTCTGAGAAAACAGTGCTACTGGGGCAGTGGAAGCACGGCAGTGGACACTTGAACAAACTCATGTTCAGGTCCTAATCGTGCACATTTGTGTTGCAAACTGTTCTTCTCTCTTACTTGCAACTTCAGTGTTTTGTTTGGTTGTTTTTTTTTTTTCCCTCTCCCATCAGGATTTAACTGCTTTGGCAAAGGAATTGCGAGCAGTAGAGGATGTGCGACCTCCACATAAAGTAACGGACTACTCATCCTCAAGTGAGGAGTCAGGGACAACGGATGAGGAAGATGATGATATGGAACAAGAAGGAGCAGATGAATCTACTTCTGGACCAGATGATGTCCGAGCAGTGTTAGTTCTTCTAACAGTATTTTGCATCTGTTTTCCCTCATAGGGGATTGAAGGAAAAGGATGTTGGGTGTTTTGACTTGTATGTTAGTTCTTTCAGCTTACTACAATACTACAATCTATGAACAAGACACAGCAACCTTGTATGTTTGTATTTTCAAACACTGAGGGTAATCTTCTCAATGTCCTTTCCCTTTTCTCTCTTGATTTGTTACAAAATGAGAAGGAGTGTTTACCAATCTCCTGACTTTTTGTTTGTTTGGTTGGTTTTGGGTTTTTATGATAGAGAGGCTTTTCTAGGCCGGCAATATAAATGTTCCATTCTGGTCACAATACAAATTAATTTTCAGTGTGCCTTGATGCAGGGTAGTGACAGCTAGGGCGCTAGTGCTATTATCTCACTCCAAGTATTTCTTGTCTGACAAATAGGTCCACATTGAACTTGAGCAATGGTGAAACAGAATCAGTGAAAACCATGATCGTCCATGATGATGTGGAGAGTGAACCTGCCTTGACTCCTTCTAAGGAAGGCACCTTAATTGTTCGACAGGTATTGCTTTACGTTCCCTGTGCAGTGCTGCACCCTTTCTGTGCTCATTAACCCACTCGCTCATTCACCCATGCTGTTTCTACATTGTATTTGTTGTTCGTATTATCAAGACACAGCTGTAGAGAATTTCGGATACCCAAGATGTTTGATGCATGCAAAGAGGAGAGTAGCCCTTCATCCCTTGCTTCTGTTTTGCATGCTTTCCAGTGACACCCATGGCAACACCATGCAGAATATCTCAAAGTCTATGGGAGTAAAGGGTAGAAAAGCTGGAAGTGTATGGAGCAAGTATCTGGAGCAAGAACTTAGTTTAGTTTTACAACAGAACCAAATACGTGTCTCAAGAATGGGGCTGGGAGGGAGACTGGGTTGGGAGCACTCAGGGTGTTTTAAAATTGTTTTGAACCTGTAGTTGAAGGCATGGAGACCACACAGATAACATACGCACACATATACACACAAATTTGTGCAACAGTTGACGTGGAGAAGAATAGGTGGTGAGGGAGAGAATGTGGACACAGCTAAAGTGTTGTGTTGTTGCCTTTGATTCTGAAAACACTGCATTCTTGTGCCTCTGAAAGATAATGATTCCCTGCTTTTAAATGAGCTTGTGTGTTAATGAGCGTGCTAGCTTATAGGAGTTTCCTAAGTAATCGCATTTCTGAGTTTCACAACTGAATGCCAATTTCTTAATTGAGCCCTCTGATTTGAAAATTAAGATTTCATGGTTATTGTTTTAAATAATTAGCTGCAGGCATTTTCCAGAAAGTCCAAACTGCTATCTCTGTAGGATCTAAGTTAGTTTTTAACAAAACAATAGGGAAAGGAATCCTCACCCCACCCCCAAAATGTGCTTGTCCCTGTTGTGGTGTCGGACTTAGCAGCACAGTTACTGTTTTGTTAATTGGTGGAACTGGCTGTGCAAGTCAACCACACAAACCAAGCTTTTGCCTGCCAGAAGAGGTAGGAATTTGATGAATTCTAGTAGCTCTGCCCACTCTCTTTTTTCATCCAGGCATCAAAGAATGGATTATCAGTTTATTTTAAAAAATAAATTAAAAAATAAATGTGAAAAGGTAGGAAGTGAGGGAGAGAAGGAGAGAGGTTGTTAGGGATACAGAACTTTAAGCAGCACTTGAGCAAGACAAGTGTGCCTGTTTTTTCTACAGAGTACAGTTGACAAAAAGCGTGCCAGCCATCATGAGAGCAATGGCTTTGCCGGTCGCATTCACCTCTTGCCAGATCTCTTACAGCAAAGCCATTCCTCCTCCACTTCCTCCACCTCCTCCTCCCCATCCTCCAGCCAGCCGACACCCACCATGTCCCCACAGACACCCCAGGACAAGCTAACTACTAATGAGGTATGTCTTACACCACAGCTGGCTGCTTTCGTAGGGTTTATAGCAGCATTGCCTAGTAGCTAGTTTGCAAAGGAACTCCAGCCAATCTCCCCTGCTTTTTTTTTCTGTCACCTTTGTTCCCACACCCCAAATAACACATTTCAGTTCTGTGTAAGAAGCCCGTAACTCTAGAGCAGTCCCACGCCAAACTTGCCAGTTTACTATTTTTGCTTCCTGTTAGTGAGTCATTAATTGCATGACATTAGTTTTAAACTAAACTTGGCTACTGCATTTTCAAGCCAGTACTCTTTTTTTTAAAATTCTGTTTTATTCTGGGAGCAGGCTAATTGCAAGCAATGTGCTTCTTCAGAATTATCAGTTAATTTTGGCTTTGTCAGTAAAGGCTGGACTAGCAACTCCACACATATGAAAAGCTGCTTGTGAAAACTCACCCTTTGGGAGAGGAAGCGGCTGTGGAGCGATTTTGCTCTTTCAACCTTGCCATGTGGGTTGAGTGAACAAATCAGGTGTTGCCCAGGAGGATTGTAAAAGCCTGAGGTATTGTTATTTTGGAATAATGAATAGGGGAAAATATTTGCAGTTTTTTCCGAGTATGTGTCAACTGTGAACAGCAGCTGTGTAAAGATGGCTGTTCATCAGCACTGATTATGTCCAGGTAGAGAAGGCTTCACTGTGGGGCAATCTTCCTCTTGGTCTTCTGGGCTGATGATCCCACGATGGTGCCTTCCTTTACCAAGTGCTGGTGGGAAAGCCGGGTCCTTCCTGTGTGTGTAACCCCTCACAGCAGACGAGATGCATGTGTGTGAATGAACAAAGGGCATCATTTGGCCCTTACCAACCCTTAGCAGTAAGTGAAAAGCTTGGTATGGTGTCTCTACTCCTGGCTGGGTGGCCAGCCTGGCTTACAAGGAGACCCTCTCAAGTAGGGGATGCTACAGGGTAGAAAAACTTGGTGAAAAAAAGCTGTTGCTTCTCAGGGTAGACTCTTGCCATGTAGGTGTGCAAGTACAGTGATAAGAAGGAGAGGTTGCAGTGAGCTGGGTAGGCTCATAGCAATGCACTTTTTTACTGCATAATCAAAAATGCTTCTGAACCATATAGCAGGTGGGTGGGAGGGAGAGTTTCCTCCTGGAAATTCATTTAGCATAATACTTAATTTTCAGCTATGCTTCATTGGTCTTTGATCTTTCTAGAAGTGCACTCTTGTAGGTTATAGAGATCAGTTGATTGATCCAGAGATATGCTTGCTTATTACTTTGATCTAAGCAATAAGTAAGCAGGGTTCAATTAACTCAGCTTGGGAAGTGGAGGCTAAGGCAGTACCTGGGGACAAAGGAACCTATTGGTATTGAGCTCTGTAGTGGAGTAGTACACTCTGAAGGTCCATTGCTGGTTTTCTATGCAGAGTAGAGGCTTAGGAAGATCAGAAGTTAAAGATTACTTGATGCTAAAGAAGTGTTTCATAGCTACGTTTGCATAAAGCTGAGCAAAACCCCAGTACTGCTTGGTATAACTTATCCACATGCACACCCTTTATATAGATACTATTTTTCACTTGTCCCATTCTGCTTCAGTATGCAATGTTGTCACTATAATACTAAACTGGCAAGGGTTTTTCAGTCGTTTCATTTCCACTTTTAACAGTTCACTGTTTTACTTGTCCTCTTTCTTTCTTTATGTTTTTCATGTTTAGACCTCATAACTCAGCAAGCACCAGTAATTTTATCCACTACATATTCATAGTGTCATATCACCGTTTGCTACACCTTCCACACTAATAAGCGCCTTTGTTCGATACAGGTTTAATATGTTGCATTGTCAAATAAAGGTGGAAGAACCTGCTGCAGCTTTCTGGCAAGAGGCTCAGGTTAAATAAAATAGGGAGAATGAACAGTAGCAAACATTGAAACATAATCCATCATAGAAGTGAATGCTTGATCCCAGATGGTTCTGATTTTGTTGCACAAGTCAAGAGATCAAACTTCATAATTTACTAAACTAGCTCTATTTAGGAGATGCTTCGTAAATTAAAAAATTGTAGGAGTAGGCAGCTTGCAAATAAAATAGTATACTTACATTTAAGCAGATTTTTAAAAGAAGAGACAGTCTCTTGTTTTGTGTCTGATTGTAGTGGCCTGTCCTAAAAAGCTTTGCTAGCAACTGAGAACCAGGGATGACAATTTAGCTGATTATATTTTGCTATAACATGTGCAGTGTGCATATGTATCTAGTCAGGTGTGGTGCCTGTAGTGCATTGTACATCTATAAAGGAAGTGTAAAAGCTTGGGGGCGGCTCTGTAGCATAATTCTGTAGTGCCTTTACAATGTTGGTTGTTGTTATCCGTGCATTTTGTTGTCATTAATATTAATAAAGTTGAAATTTACATTGCAGACTCAGTCCGCTAGTAACACACTCCAGAAACACAAATCTTCCTCCTCCTTTACACCTTTTATAGACCCCAGATTACTACAGATTTCTCCATCTAGTGGGACAACTGTGACTTCTGTGGGTAAGTAAAGTAGCTGAAGACAACAATTGAAAAAGGGTTCAGTGACTTTAGTGGCTCTTTCAAGTACTTAAGAATGTTGCCATCATGCTTTTTATTTGATTTGCAATGGATTGCATAGTTTATTTTCTTTCTCCATTTACATTTCTTACAAAAAGAAAGACTTTCTCAGTATTCTCAGTTACTGATTTGAGTCGTATGATATAAAGAGTATATGGCCAGAATTTAGCTCCTGAGGGATATTCCATGAACTTTACTTTTCTTTTTTTCAGTAGGATTTTCTAGCGAAGCAATGAGATCAGAGGCAATAAGGCAAGACCCTACGCGGAAAGGATCAGTTGTCAATGTGAATCCCACGAATACACGGCCACAGAGTGATACACCGGAGATTCGCAAATATAAGAAGAGATTCAATTCTGAGATACTGTGTGCTGCCTTATGGGGTAATGCAAACGTGTTCTTCCCTTGCCTCCTGCACTCCTGAAGTGTAGATGTGCCAGTATGAGCTTGCAGGCTTTGATAATATATCTCTGAAACTGCAGCTGTTCCTCTGCATTTATTTAGTACTTGTTTACATCTTGTTGCAAGAGCTGATTATTATTCTGTTGTTTACAGTATGTTGCTTCTTCTTTGGTATAATTTCCCACTGGTATACATATGGTTCTGATGGCACAGTTCAGACTTTGAATCACAGACTCCTACAACCATTACTATTGGAAAAGGCCTTCAAGATCGAGTCCAACCTTTGACTGAACACCACTGTATCAACTAGACCACTGTGTGCCCCATCCAGTCATTTTTTGAACACTTGCAGGGATGGTGACTCTACCACCTCCCTGGATAGCCTGTTCCAGTGTTTAACCACCCTTTCAGAGAAAAACTTCTTGGTGTTCATCTTGAACCTGCCCTGGTGCAGCTTGAGTCCTCTTGTACTGTCACAAGTTGCCTTGGAGAGTCTTCATTCAATTGATCAGGGTGTTCTTTTTCAGCTCTCTCTAAACCCTGTTAATACATCTCTTGCAGCTTTTGGGAGCTTGCAGTAGTCCTTGCATTGTACACCTGGGACACACGTGGTATTTCTTTTGAAAAATAATGATCTTCTTGAGCCTCTTGCTTAAATATTGTGCAGAGCTTGATTAAGACGTGTTTTGTAAGGTCACTTGCCACCTCAGTCATCAGTTTATGTAGGAAGGAAGAGAAAAAAGAGAAAGGTAAGAGGCACATTTTCCATTCTGAGACTGGCTTGGCTTTGTTAAAAGTGGTTACTGCAGAGACAAGCTGGGCATGAGATGTCAGCTGACCAATTGTGTCCGATCTTCTTGTCACAAGGGATAATTCGTGTTGGTGCCAGACCAGTTAGTCAGGATCCCACACTTCACCACACTTAGAGCAATGCTTGTTGCCTGCTACCATGTGAAATCAATGCTGCGACACCCAAGGAAAGCTTTTCTCTGCTATGCCATTTCTTTCTTGGCCAGAATCATGTACCATGGGGCACATGATTTTTTTGTTATTTAGAGGTTAGTAGTTGATGCTTGTCTATGTTACATACGTGTTTGTCTAGTATGCCAAAACTTGGCAGACTGTAGTAAATGCACGTGCATGTCATTTTAAAAACTATGAAGATGAGAGTTGGCCATACACCTGAGTCACATGGTGATTGTATATGTAACACACTCCACTTCCCTTTTCTACATTTTCATAGCTCTTTTCAGGGCTTTAGTTCTCTTTTGGGGTTATTTCCAGCATTTCTTGTTTCTCAGTATTGCGCTGTTGTCCCAGTCTTCTTGCCTGCAAAGCTGTGCCAGTTAAAGAGCTCTCCCAACACCTTATCTTCCTATCTGCCATTTTCTTTATTTCCAGAATTTACTGGTAAGAATTTTTACCCCAGTGATACTTCTGCTTGTATTCATTCTCTGATACAATGAGAATTTGTGCAAATGTAAACTTTCAGGCTGTGAGAGGGCAAAGGCAGAGAGAAATCATATGGTATCAGTAAAGATGATTGATAATTTCTCTAATCTGCTTTGTTTTGCCACCAGCAATTCTTCTAATGGCTTTATATTTCTTTGGTCTATATATCTGACTGTTAGAGTGATTTCAAAAAAAGGTGTAAAATCCTAGAAGTGTGTTACAGCTGTAACACAGCCCTACCATGTTAAACATTTATGTGATTAAAGCTGGTGCACAAGCTTATTTCTTGATAAGGTTTAGCTCCCTTTAACCTTAAGCAAATTAAACCATTTCATGTTGATGCTTCTTATTCAAAAAAAAGGAGGACTTTCTTTGCTTTGCTTTGCCTTTAGTAGTGGTAAAACCAGTAGTATCTGGCAGGCTGCTGATTGCATTAGGTCTATGATGCTGTTTTTTCTAGTTCTGAGTGATGAAAGTCAGTGTTAAATGGCATGGATGCAGCAGCATAGACTTTTACACCCAGCCTCCACAGACAGCTTGTACTTTTTCAGGAAGCATTTCCATTTGTTTGAAAAAAAAACTAGAACTGCTTAATTGTAGGGTGGCAGTAGAGGAGCTCTGCTGTCTGTGGGTAATGAGGGTGCCTGCATTTTAAAATACAAGCACTGCTTGAACCAGCAGTACCTCATTAGTTTAATCTCAAAATGCTTATAGCTAAGGGAAGGGATCAGGGACAGGTGTGCATGTGAACTTGAAGCAGAAACAACTGCACCACAAAGGCAGCTGAAGGAGAGATGGGGGAGGAGGTGGGAGCAGTGGAGCCCCGATGAGCAAAGGGGGTAAGGGACCCTGAGGGAGCAGTTTGCATGTACCTTGCTTTGAATTGTAATCTACACTGGAAAAAATACAGAAGTACATGTTGAAGCTGAATCACTCACAGAATTAGTCAGTGGGTCCTGGAGCTGGTTTGGTGCTGCTATAGCATGTGCTAAGCCTGGACTTGTGTGTGTCTCATTCTCTCTGCTTCCTTCTGCCACTTCCCAATTTGAGGATGTCTCCCAGTATGAGAGAGAGTCTGTGTGAAATGCTCTCGTGGTGAAATGTCTATGGGGGCTGTGGGATGGGATCCAGTGAGTGCAAACTATGTGGGAGATGCAGAGGTGGGCAGGATGGGGATGAAGGAGGTGTCAGCAGCTGAAAGAGAGCCTGGGAGAATGACAGGCCTCTCAGGAGAAGTAGCAGAGCAGTAGATTTATCAAAGATATGTGATTGTTTCTGAGGACTGCTGTGACCTCTGAAGTTTTCTTACTGAAAAGGCAAGAGAGAGGAAAATGGAGATGCATGATGGTTTCTGACCTTGTCATGGACTACATCTGTTTTTCTCATCCATCCAAAGGCTTTTCAGGGTGCTCCAGTGCCTGCAGGTCATCCCCTTTCCCCATCATTACTTCCTCCTTGCTGCTGCTCCGCCCCCCCCTAACACCCTCTCCCCTTTCAGAAACACCTTGTGTCCCTGGGTCAGTTTTAATGTGCCCTCCCTTTTGCAAACCACTCCCATGCCTGGCAGCCATGGTGTTGTTAAGATGAGCAATGCCCTTTTTCAATACTGTGAGAAGGCATGTCACTGCTATAGATGCAGACCACACCAAGGTACACACCTGTGCAATGGGCCCACCTGTATTATAAAAGGTTCATTACGGGGTCAGCCCAGATGGCCCTTTGGCACCAGTGTAGTTGTATGTGGAGGTTAATTGTTTGGCTAGGGATTAAGGCCATTAAGCAACTATGTAACTATGATAATCTTGTGTGAGTTTCAGTTTTCTTATTTCATACATTTGGTTTAATTTTCATTCCCTGTGCTGTATCTGACTCATCTCTGCAGAATTTGTGAGCTTCTGAACTTAAACACTATTGCAAAGAAATAGTAATGAAATTTAAGGGTCATAATATATTAATAGATATTTAAAACTTAGCCTCATATATATTTAGTATGTAAAAACTGTAATTGATTTTAAATGAGGAGATTTTGTGTACTCTTGGAAAGTGTTCCAATGGAGCTTTGGAACTTTGTGTAAAGAAACTCCCTTACCAAATTTTCTCAATTGTATTTGCTTGATCTTTAGCAGAAGCCTGTGGCAACTCAAGATTACTGTAGTTCCTCTAGTTTAAACAATCAGATGGAAAAGATTATTGAGAAGTTGAGGACCAACCTGTTACCTATCCTTTTACGGGAGGGCTGCACCATAATCTATTTCTTCCAGTGGGAACTGCTTTTGTTGCCATGTCCATGTCAAGAGCATCCTGTAACCAACTGCCCTACCAACAGCTAATACATTTTGGAATGCATAGGCTCGTGTACCATTTTGTGCCTCTCCCCTCCTCCAGCATTAGTGTGCCTTTTTGTTTGGGAGCTGGTGCTCTGTCCAGCACACAGCTGGATAAACAAATCATGCATTGGGTGAGCAATTGGCTTACAGGTCGAGCACTGAGGGTCATAGTGACATCAGACTGATGACCTGTCACTAGTGGGGTTCCACAAGGCTTCATCTCAGGCCCTGTGCTCTTTAACAACTTCATGAATGCCTTGGATGCAGGACTGGAAGGGATATGAAGCAAGTTTGCAGATGACACAAAACTAGGAGTTGCTGTTGATTCCCTTGAAGGCAGGGCGGCCCTACAGACCCAGACAAATTAGAGGATGGGCAATCACCAACCATAGGAAGTTCAACAAAGGGAAGAACTGGATTCTGCACTTAGCATGGGGCAACCCTGGATGTTCATGCAGACTGGGGAATGACATGCTGGAAAGCAGTGCCACGGAAAGGGCCCTGGGGGTCCTGGTTGATGGGAAGTTGAATAGGAGCAGCGGCGCCGTGGCAGCCAGGAGGGCCAACCGTGTCCTGGGGGGCATCAGGCACAGCATCACCAGCCAGTTGAGGGAGGGGATTGTCCTGCTCAGTTCTGCACTGGGGAGGCTTCACCTTGGATATTGTGTGCAGCTTTGAGCACCACAGTATAAGAAAGATTAAGCCATCAGAGAGTGTTCAATGGAGGGCTATGAAGTTTCCCCCTTGAGGGGAAGCCGTATGAGGAGCAGCTGAGGTCACATTGTCTACTCAGCCTGAAGGAGCCTGAGAGGAGACCTCATTGTAGTCTACAAGTCTCTTTGTGAGGGGAACAGAAGGGGCAGACATCTCTTTTCTGTGGTAACCAGTGACGGGACCTGAGGGAATGGCCTGAAGCTGTGTCAGGGGAGTTCTGGGTTGGATATTAGAAAAATGTTCTTCCCCCAGAGGGTGGTTGGACACTGGAACAGGCTCCCCAGGGAAGCGGTCACAGCATCAAGCCTGACAGAGTTCAAGAAGTGTTTGGATGATCCTCTCAGGCACATGGTGTGACTCTTTGGAACTCGATGATCCTTGTGGGTCACTTCCAACTCAGGATATTCTATGATTCTGATTCTAGAAAACTCTCTCTGATCTACCAGTCTCTTACTCTCTTGAACACCTTTCAGTGTAAGTAGTCACTGTGTAGTAACATTGTCAGCCTCTACATCATGAGATCTTTTAGGCTTCAGGCAACTGAGATCAAACCAGCAGTGGTGAGACCTGCTTGGAACAAGACAGTTGCTGTATCAATCATCAGTTCATCAAAATATGTGGATAATGGGCCTACTAACTTGAATCTTTCGTTTTGTTTCTTCTAGGAGTGAACTTGTTAGTGGGCACTGAAAGCGGTCTGATGCTCCTAGACAGAAGTGGGCAAGGGAAAGTTTATCCACTCATCAATCGAAGACGATTCCAACAAATGGATGTACTTGAAGGCCTGAATGTGTTGGTGACAATTTCTGGTAAAGTTAACTGTTGAACATTTTATTTTTCTTCCATATGCCATTGGATGGAAAAAAGCTTTTCTTGGTAGCCTTTTGAGGGGGAAGTCCTAATTTGACTGAAGTCAGTGGGTTTTCCATCATTTCACCTCTGAATTTGCAGTTTATTTCTGCAAGTGAATCATTTTCCACACAACACCCATGCCTGCTTGCCCCCTGTTCTTCCTTCTGTAGAGTGACCTTTAAAAATGCTGTGCAGAATTTGGGGAAATGTCTGTCTGTGTTTGCTTCTTCAGTATTTGAGAGCTGGAAATTAATGCTTTATGAAGTTTGTGGAAATAGCATTCTTTCCCTCTGTCATAATTGCTTTCAACCTGACCTCTTTCTAACCACAATACAGTTTTCTTCTTGAGTTTAAAGACATCTTTTCTTGTGTTAAAAACTGGGAAAAAATGGGAAAAATATTGCTTTGATTGTGATGCGCAGTAAGAGTGTGTGTTAGAGAGGAGTACAGGATGTACATGGTGTGGAAATTACCAGAGTGAGAAGGCAGATCGGTGCAGCTTTTGGCCTGGTGTCTCATTGGGTGCAACTTGTAGAATGCAAAGCAACAGGAGATGAAGGGTGGTGGTGATTGTTGTGTTTGTTTTGTGTGCACTGATGAAAAATGTGTTTTATGAAGCTTGAGGCTCCAGACTCTTTGGCTCCAGAGAGTTATTGCATAAGGATAGTCTGCTGTTAGGAAACTTGATGTGGCACACTGTGAGTCTTTCTTCACAGGTGTTGTTCAGCCATTTACCTTCCTTTTGTTTTGTTTGGTAAATTGGTCTTTGCTATTCTGCATGTATGTGACAGGGAGAGGATGTTAAATGAGGTTTCTCACAGTGTTCCCTGTGGTGTTGTTTAGACTCACCTAAATTTTGTTGAGTCTCAGGAACATCTCTGAGTCCACTGGAGGAGCTCTCTGGCTCTCCCAGCACTTATGCAAAAGGACACACATCCAGACAATTTAATGGAATTTAATGTATTATCAATGTTGTGCTACTATAGGTCCAAAGAATCATGCCCATACTGGTATCAACATGGAGCTTGTTTCTGTCTGGAACAACTGAATTTTATTGGCTTGTCACTCACTACATTCTCAGCTACAACTATAGCTATGCTGTGAAATCTATATAAAGAAAAGGATGAATCAGGCAGCTCTTAAAAATGCACAACCTGCTACATGTCCTTTTGATGCCTAATGCTGTATGTTAAAATATAAACTGTTTGAAAGGCACCATTTGATAGAGTTTATTCTAAAGCAGACCTTGTAAACAAAAATATTGTATGATCCAACTTGCATAAAATCTGCTTGTTTGAAACATACCCTACACAGACAACAAGTGTCTGTGATTCAGTCTTGTGTGTAATTGTTTTGGATTTATTTATGTTTGCCTCAGTCACAATTGGAGTACCCTGATACATCCATTTTCTTTGTTTCCTTCAAAACTATCACTTCCTTTATGAAATCATGCTACATTAACCCTTAAGAAATTCTGCTAATCTTTGGCTGTTTTATGCCTTTGTCTCTAGCCCACCTCCTATGTTTTATAGGAGAAGCAAGGACTTTTATGGACTAGGAAACAGGAAAGAGGCATCCTTGACCACTGAAAAGGGGGGCTGAGGAGTGTACTCAGTGAAACGTTAATGCTGTTATGCCCAAGCTCTCCTTTGTATTCTGATTTTGCCTTCTGCGCTGCACTTCTCAGGTTTTTTTACCCTCATGCCAGACTTCCCTAAATATATTTTTATTTGTGGTGAGTTGCTTCACCTGTACAGACAAAATTGGAATGCTGAAATGAGGTTGTGTTTCTGCAAATGGTATATTTTGCCAGATTGGTTATGGAACTGCCTCTGAGCTTTGTCCCAGCATTGCTGCAGCTTCACTGGAAGCATTGTTCAGCTCTCCATGGTTCACCCTGCCTTATGTTGCTTTGAGTTGTTTGGGAAGTGATGTGCTGGTGGTGGTGGGGTTTGAAAGGTGTCACTGCACTGTGTGAAGAAGTTGCAATGTGTTGGGATTTTGAGAGGGTTGTCACTGTAATATGCGCTTTTGAGTTTGAAAACCTGAAATCAGTTCTTGACCCAGTTTATACCTGAAATACAAAACTTTTTGACAACAAAGCTTTTGATGGTGAGATACTGAGCCTGCTAGAACTGGTACAAGAAGTCTTTGCAGGTGAAACAAAGTAGTTGATTGGTTCTTCAGTTAGTACTGTTGAGAGGCAAAAACATATTTTCGGCTGCTCAGGTGAAACAGCACAGAGACATAAAAATGCTGGAGGTGAGAGCAGCAATGTGCATACAGAGCACGCTCCAGTTGTGGCTTCCTGGGGGTTTTGCCAGCCCGACTGGCTGATGGTGGCACCAGGAAGGTAGGAGGAGATGACAGAGTAGAAGAACTGGTTGGAATCTGCCTGCTTAATAATTAAAAACCACAGCAACAATAAAAACAAAACTCAGTATAGGAAAAAGGGACTTTGCATTTGAAACTATGTCTGTGGGAGAATCCAAGCTGCGAGTTCTCATAGAAGTCACTTGCTGATAAGTTCATTTGATGGCTGAAGCAGAGTTTGCTTTCTTATTTCATGACCATGATGATTACATCCCCACCCTCAAAAAAAGACCAGATTTTTGAGAGATGTTTATATTGACTGGTTTACAAAGAGAATATTCTAACCCCTCCACTCCAAATTTGAACATTAAGAGCACCAAAACTTGTTGAAATACATGCATAGCCACGTTTATATAACTAACAGGTCCTGCTCTTTTCATGTCAGGCTCCAGAAAGACAGAGGAATTTCCTGTCTTGTGACTTTCCCCTGTGGTCTAGACACCAAAACACAATGAGAACACGCTTTAGGTATTTCTCTGTTTGAAAAATGGTTTTAGTTGGAGTGAAATACCCTGGTGCAGATCATGTAAACCAAAATTTAAAAACATTTGCCATGTGCTGGGAATTTCCAATGTGTACTGTTTGTTCTGAGTCTTCAAGGTTGACTAAGCTACTGGCGAAGATACAGCCTTGGAAATATCTGAGGCAGAATTTGTCTCCTGGTGAACAGGGAGTCATAATGAATTCAAAAACATTTGGTGCATTGTAATGACCTTGAGCCCTCTGAGCTCTTCTTTGCCCAGAACTTCAGTGGCTTCTGGTCTGGATTATGTTTCTTATTTTTCAGCATTTCTAAAAGGTGCTTGTGGCTCTTGTTTGCACTGTTTTCATGGAAGGACCTTTTCTTGATCAGATATGGGACTTCTGGGATTACTTTCCTGTTCTAGTACTTTTTACAAATCTTGGGAAAGCTACGGGAGTGGTAGGATTTTATCCCTTCATGAAACATGGCTTAATAAATATGAAATCAGGCAATAAATTAGGATGCTCATTTACTGCCTAATCTGCAGTTCCCTTTGTAATGAAGATAGACAAAGGACAGTGCAATGTTACTTCACATTTCATTGCATACCATCAGAAGAGAAGGGCTTCTAAATTAAATAACAGGTTCAGTATTTGTAATCAGGTCTCCAATTCCACTTTAAATATAAACTGGGTGAACAGATTTTTTACTTTGAAACTGCCTCTTCTTTTTCTCCTTCCCTTCTCCATCCAAATAATCTTTTAGACTGTGTGTCTTTATAATGCAGTGCCTTGTGATGCTGGAGTCCATGGTGCAGGTTGTTTGCAAGTTATGCTTCCCCATGTGCTGCCCTATCCCCTGCAGATGCTTTTTCTGACAAGCCAAGCTCTGTTAGGGGATGCCTTGCCATTAGACTAGGTGTCTGTGCCAGCTCCAGTACCCCAGTGTGAAGCTAGCCAAGCACAGAGGATGGTTTCAATGCTTGGACCTCATGTCCTGCTTCAGCCAGTGTGCCCAAGCAGCCAGCTGTGAACTGATTCATCAGTAGGCATCATATGAAAGCTTAAAAGGCAAGTTAACATCTCAAGCTGGATCTGGCTGGCAGGCTGCCAGGTGGACCATCTTGACTCAGCTTTCTGCAGCATAGACCAGTTCTGTGTCACTTGGCCAGCCCAGCAGTGACTGCAGTACAAGTCATCTCTCTTACCTCCAAGTGCTGTGAAACACTTTACAGTCACTGAGCTACCTTATTATGGCTAGTGAAGCAAGAGCATGGAGCCACTCCACTGGCTAGTAGGGTTCCTGAGAGCATCTCCTGTTTCCTTTCCTACACAGAGACCTCATGGAGCCTTATTAAATGGCTCCTAGTTAAAGCAGGGATGATATCTCTTCCTTGCCCGCAGCTTTACCTATGGAACTGCAATGATTTTGAGCAGCAAAGCCACTGGGGGAAGAAGAATGCAATTTTGTGTGCATTTAGGGCCACCTTCTCACTAGTTCTGCAAATGCTTTATAGGCCCTTAGTTGTTAAAGAATAGCTGATAAAGTTTATCATGAACCTTGCTTTGCATTCACAGAGGCCTTCACATATTGAAAGTTAAGAGTCTGGGCTTTATTTTGATGACATGGCAGATGCATTGTCAGTTGAAGATAGGGCAGCCTGGGCAAGTAGCTTCTCTCACCTGTGGAGAAGAAACACCTCTTGCAGTTTCTCTGTGCAGCCTGATAAGTATTACACCCCTGGCTGCACAAGGGAAGGGCTGCTGACAAAGCAGTCGTCAGCTTTTAGCAAGTGGATGAAGTTCACATGGGCTGCATGAAATTCCCTCACAGGACTTTCAGATATTGTACATTCTTCCTTACAACTGAACTGGTGTAAAGTGGTTCAGTATTGACATTGATTTGTGCCATGAACAATCTTAATAAAACTCAATCAGTTTGTGTCTCTGAGGATAATACAAAAGATGGAAATGTCCTTGTCGCTGACTGGGAAGAGTTTGTAAAAATACTTATCGGTATTCTTCACTTGTTCTTCCTCCTTTCAAACCAGTCCTATTCCTTCTGATAGCTGTATAGATAATTTTAGATCTCATATTCCATCCTGCTGCTCTCCTACAATATTGTGCCAAAAAGAGCCATTCTGGCTCAGCTATATATATATGTGTTTTTTTATTTTAAATCTCAGTGCATGACTCTCTGATGCTTTTGTTGTGGGAGTATTGCTCTTTTCTACTGAAAGTTGTTTACATCCTAAGAACCAGACAGCCAAAGACCTGTTCCCTTGTCATTTATGTTCTTGTAATATTACCATGTGTCTCCGTCATTGATTATTGGTAAAGCATGTGTCTGGGTGGAGTCTGGAGTGAAGCTGTTGTGAATGTAAAAACTGAGGTGGCAGCATTTTCCCCTTCATTGTTATTTTGATTTGCTCTGCAGGGCTTTCTGTTTGCTGCAGCAGGGCTTTTTGCAAGTATCTTCCTATGGAGATAAACTAATTTTTTTTTCTTCAATTTTTGGTCAGGTAAGAAGAACAAGTTGCGAGTTTACTATTTGTCCTGGTTAAGAAATAAAATTCTTCACAATGACCCTGAAGTAGAAAAGAAACAGGGCTGGACAACAGTGGGTGACTTGGAAGGCTGTGTGCACTATAAAGTTGGTGAGTAGCAAATGCAATAATGAAATAGTCTGGATAAAAGATGGCTGAAAAAAAGAACTGTAGTGCATGTCACTACTAGGTTTAAGGTTTGATTGGTTTTCTTTCCAGCTGTCTTACCTATTCCTCACTTTGCTAGCAAAGCACCAGAATACAATGCAAGTTACCGGGTTAAATTGAAGATGAGAGAGGTTTTGTTGGTGGCACGATACACTGTGAGTTGGAGAGGGTGAAAATCCGTATCTTCCTCCCATAATGGATGCAGATTCTGGAGGGGTGCTTATATGGACAGTGGGGACTGATAATATTACACCACCTCTCTTAGACCCTTTAAATAACAGAGAGGTTTTTGTCCACAGCAAGAGTTCTCTTCACCAACAAGTTTCCCTGACCTTTTACCATGGTGAATTTAGATGCTGGAATAGATTGAAAAAAGTTTCTCTTTAATGTAGATTTTAAGACTGGGGAAGAAAAATTAAAAGAGAAGGAAAAAAAACCATAACCAAACAGTGGGAGGAGAAAGGAAGTTCAGTTAATGAATGAGCTTTTGGAGGGTATCTGGAAACAGAAGCATATGTTTATTTTCAAGATGATTCATTGATTCCTGTTAGCTCATGAAATTCCCTAATGCTGTCTCATACACTGCAGAACAGTTATAGGATGAAATGTGTTTTCACTAGGCAGGTGCCCTTTGAGTGGCTTTATTTGGCTGTAGAAACTTCTATCAAAGCTGATGAAAGACATGTAGCATTCACAGCCAGCGAAGTATGCAGTGAGCCTGCTGCCCTGCAGGGGGGGATATGAACCAAGAGCTCTTTCTCCTGCTTCAATTTCATGGTGCATCCTAAGGGGCACTGGATGCTGCCTTTGATTTGATTTTCTCCCAAGATCCAGCTCAGTTCCTTTCCAGCTGTGTCAGTCAATGTGGAGCAGCAGCAATCAAACTGTTCTCAGTCTCTTCCTGTCATGCTGTGCTCTTTGAAAAACCTGTTAATGGAGAGTAATCGCTAGCAATGGCAGTAAGTGACTGCTGAACCAGGAGCTTGACCCTGAAAACAATTAATAATGCACTTCCCTGATATCATACCCCAGGGTGTCAGCAGCATAATGAAGTAGCCTGTTAACAATGCACCAACAGCTATTGAAAGGAGGCTTTCCAGTGGGGAGACTCTGAAACAAAGAGCATTCTCTTCCAGATGAAGAGGGGTTTGTTACTCTGGGCACTAAACTTCTCTCTGAACCATAGAAATACAGAGACTTCTTCAGGTAGTGAGAGGCCTCTTTGACAGCTGCGCTTCAGTTCCCAAGAAGGAGAGCTCTGCCAATAGCTGAGTTAGAAGTCTGGACGCTGTCACCAAGGCAGCTGGCACTGATTGCTTCCTTGTCTCTTTGATGCAACAGGGGTCTCGGACGCCAGGGTGAAGTGGTATTTATAGATCTCTGTCGCTTCAGGCAACTTTTGGCTCCTCTAAATGATAAATTGCTCTTTTGAAACTTAAGATTTGGGTGAATTCCCAGATAGCACCCAGAGAAAAGAATGGGGATTATCAAATATCCCCTTTCACAGATAAGGTGGTTTTGTTCAACACCCCCCCCTCTTCCCTGTGAAAAAATTCCAGGAAGTCTTGTAAGCTAGACAAGACTGAACAAAAGCTCTGTTTTAAGTCAGTACAGCTGTGGAGGTTGAGAGACTTTTTTTGTCTGTTGAAAAAGTGTCAAGTCCTTTAACATTTACAGTTCAGTAGTCTTGCTTTACTGCACAGTAAAAAAAGCAAGCATTAGCTTGGTCTCCCTGTTGCCTACCAAGGAAAACAACTGCAGGCTTGTACAGAAGTAGGATGTCTAAAAGGCATTAAAATAGCATTCATTATAGAAGAGTTCTTCTCACAAGTCTTGAGTTTTTCACTTCTGACATTTTGCTTGGGACATAAAATGGCAGAAGATGACAGTGCATGGAATTACACATTGTTTTGGAGAACTGTCGTATTCCTCTAGAACTTGGGCTAAAGAGGTTTCAGTATCATCTAAATGCTATTTTTTTTCTTCCCCTATGGAAATGGGGAAGAATGCTGGAAATGGGAAAAGAAACCTCAACATTTTTAAGTCCACATTGCTTTGTTCCTTCTCAAATCCAAATGGTAGGTGGATAGTATAGATCCATCTAAAATGTCCAGAACAGAGCTTTTCTGATGGTTAACTTAGCCAGTAATTTGAATGAAACAACAGAAATGTGTCTGTGGATCTGTAGATCACTATGCAATGACACTTTATTTCTGACAAATTGTGTAGATTTATTTTTCCTGTTTTTCAAATGAGTTATCTCAGACTTTAGGGGCAAAGGAAAATTCTCCACTATCAAACTTGCATTTTGCTTTTGAAATTGAGTTGCTTTGTGGGTTTTTGGTTTGGTGGTTTTGTTTGTTGGTTTGGTTTTAAGTTTATTTTTTTGCTCCTTTCCTCTATGGAGTTTAACCATCAGCTCAAAGTACGACTGCCAGTGCTGTGACATATTCTAAATGTGGTGACATGTTCAGATACTAGTAAGAGTAATGACTTTTGTGGCATAAATGTATCAAAATGCTTAACTATACAGAATTAGCAATCCTCAAATAGAGTGTTACTAAAAGCCTCAAAATTATAGTATTTTTTCATACTTTTCTACTTTCTTGAAGTAATCGGAATGACTTCGGAATTACTGCTGAATTCTTTTTTGTTTTCTTTAATTTCAGTAAAATATGAAAGAATCAAGTTCCTGGTAATTGCTTTGAAGAGTTCTGTGGAAGTCTATGCATGGGCACCAAAGCCATACCATAAATTTATGGCCTTTAAGGTAACAGTATATTTCAGCTATACATAGGATTTTCTTACAGCCACTTGCAGATACCCCTTTTAGAGAAATGTTCTGACATTTTATCATGTCCTTATTGCAAGTTTTTTTTGTAAATCTCCACAAACTTTGTAGTTTATTTTATTTAGGAGTTTTTTTAGTTCTAAGAGGCAGTATGTGAAGGTCTGAATTGTGACCAAGCATAAATTAATAACGACACAATTTCAAAACTTTATTTGATCTCTCTGTAAATAAAACACAAGGCAGTGAGATGTGGACTGAGTCTAAACTTCTTTGAGCAGCATAAGTTATTAAGTGATACTTAGCATTGTTCTGGGATCCTCTTTTGAATGCTGCAAGAATGAAGTTTGTTGGCTTGGTATACTTGTCACACTGATTTACACACAGTTACTGTCAGTTGTGCAGACTGAAGTCAGTACTACAGGAGTGTTAAATTGCCCTGAAATTTGGAGAAAACTATTCTTACTAAAAAAGCGAACAGACCATGCAAACCCCACAGAAAATAGGTTAGGTGATTGAAATGCAGCAGTTTGCAGAGTAAGCTGTCCTTGTCCATGAGAGACCTATTAGCCTGACTGGACTAGTGGCTGGGGACCAGAGGCATGTGGAGGAATGAATATGTGCATTCAAGCATGTTTTTACAAAGCCTGTTGTTCTAAGCAGTAAATTTCTCTGATGGTTTTCTCCCAGTCATTTGGAGAATTGGTACATAAGCCATTGCTGGTGGATCTAACCGTAGAAGAGGGTCAGAGACTAAAAGTGATCTATGGCTCCTGCGCTGGCTTCCATGCAGTTGATGTGGATTCGGGATCAGTCTATGATATCTATCTACCAACACATGTAAGAACTGCTGCTGGGATTTGGTTTTCTCTTTTCTTTCTGGTATATCACTCCCCTTTCCCCCCACCCCTTCCTTTCCTCAAATGACCAGTGTGTGAGGCAGTCCCTGTGTATCACTGCCAAATGCTTGCAGTGGTAAATTGGGTGGAGAAGTCTTAAGTAGTTGTAGTCATATGTGCCACATGTGACAGTGCCTCACTGTCAGTCCTTTCCTCATGTCCAGTATGTCTCTGTGGTTGGGAGTTACCTACTTGGATCCAGTGTGGACCAGTGTGAGTTTCAGGGGGAGCAGCTAAGCAGCCGAGCGCATTGCAAATGCCCAGCAGCACAAATGGCACAACAGCCCACTGATGAGTTTCAGCAGGGGTTGGCAAAGGCCAGGTGGCCTTAGCTGCCAAGGTTTCCTGTTCATTGTAGGCAGAGGTGTCAAATGGGCCACCCCAAGCACTGTTCAATGCACTGCAGAGGTCTGAGGTCTTCATCTGGGCTGCTTGCCCCAGGATCCCTTTCTGCCCATGGACAGAAATGGTCACACCTACAGAGAAATGAATCTTTCCTGGTTTTGGATGTCTACTTTAAGATGAGAGGATTTGTGCCCCAAGGGTTTACAGGTCTTGTCACTGTTCAGGGTGTGTAGCTCGAGGGGAGCAGATCTAGCACTTCTAAAGTGAATGAATTTGAAATTAATGGAGCTTTAAAATACCCCCAAACCAAGCTGTTCTGTGAATCCCTGACGGGTGAGCCAAAACCAAAAATCAGCCAGCCCTTTTTTCTAGCACAGGCTCTGCAGCATTAAAACAAAAGCTTCCCCTTCACATCTGTCTCTGTAGATCCAGAGCAGCATCCAACCTCATGCAATCATCATTCTCCCAAACACGGATGGGATGGAGCTATTGGTCTGTTACGAGGATGAAGGAGTTTATGTCAACACGTATGGAAGGATAACCAAGGATGTGGTTCTGCAGTGGGGAGAAATGCCAACTTCAGTTGGTAAGTGCCTCTCACAAGCCATATACAATGTCCAGTTAGTTAGTTAGACTGTGAGTGTGTGCATTCAAGCCAGAGCATGTAGTTTGCTGCTTCTGCATCTGAAGTCGTTGCTGTATTATTTCTGGAAAACAGCTGCACAAAGTGAAAACTAATGATATGGATCTGTTTTGTGCTGAAGTTTTTATGAAGAAAATCCAAAAGTTGTGGAATTCATGATGGAAAAACTCACCATAACCTCTGTAGGCTTCTTCAGAATTTTTTCCACAAAGTTGTGGAAACCTTTCAGTATAAAAACATGTAAGGTGGCAGATGAGTAAACTGTTATGGGTAATTCTATGTAGATAACAAAATGTGTCTCGTTGGATGTGTCTGTAATTCACCTGCAGATTGCTAATCTATCCTAACACAATTCTCCCTCATGTCTCCAGTTCAAATAAGGTCATTTTGAGAGGGAGAGCAATGAGTGTAGTCAAATGGGTGCTGATTTTTTATGAACACAAGTACACACCAGGATCCTTCTTACTGCTTATGCTGCCGTATTTCAGTGTAGAGCATAGCATGGAGGTTGGGCATGCACCTTCCAACACACCTTCCTTGTGTTGGGCAAGCACGTTGCATTTTATGTGGAATAGATGCACATAGTGGGAGATGACTGCTGATAGCTGTTTGAGCATTAGGAACAATAATGGAGGAAGAAATTTAACATTTCATGCACAGCAAGTTCACTGCTGTGATTAACTCTTGACTAGATCTAAAAGCAAGCAGAATTTATCAGCTGGCAAATTCCAGAGCCTTTGGAGACTGGAATGCTTGTGAAGTAAACAACACTGAGGCAGCCAGCACCATCTAAACATCTCATCTGACAATTTTTAGAAATTATTTGGCTCAGCTCTAGTGGCATATTTAAAAATAAATAGCTTTTCATCATGATGGTATATGCAATGTTGTTGATGTGCATTATACTGTAGTAGGTAATTTGATTTCATTTCATTGAAAATTAATATGAAAAAATTATACAAAAGGGAAGTACTGCAAAATTAAATATTTTTAAATTTTGCTGTCTAAGAAGTTCTTTTTATTTTTCTGTTAACTATGCATACGAATCAGAGACAACAGCTTAGTCTTTATTAAGTTCCCATATGTTATTTAAGACAGCATTCCTAAGACTATCAAATTGCTTTTTGAATATACCTTTTCATAATACTGCTGACTTTCCCTTTTATTTAATTTTCTTACTGCTATCAAGAACAAGTTTTTTTTCTCTTCATGCTATTACTAATCTGTGTTCCCCTGTGACACTCATACAGAAAAATGTTTGATTTGTTGCTTTATCTGTCTGCAAAGGAAAGAAATATGTGAAATAATAATACTTTGAGAGTTTAATGTGAACCTCTTTTGAGATGTGCATAATGCTTTTCAGACCAGTTTGCTTTCTCAAGAAGACCCAGTTTTTCAAGTATTAGTCATATTAAGGGTGGCACATATTTTTTTTTACCTATAATTTTCCCTTTCCCTCTCATTCTCTGCTTTTTTGCTGACAAACTCCTTCAAGGAGGGAAAATAACACTGTAAAACACAGAGCTGGTGCTGGGGATCTACTGGAATGGATGGGCATAGTCTGTTTAAACCTTGGCTTCTGCTTCCTCCTAGTCAACAGCTAATTAACCTGTCTTTTTGACAAACTTGCAAGAAGAAGCCTGTGTAAAAACTCAGTGTTCCCTCCATTTAATTAAAGGTTATAAAGTCCCCTTTGTTTCATGAATGCTCAGGGAAAAAGTATATAACTAACAGGTAATTTTAGGTGTCATGAATGTTCTGAGGACAGAAATAGCACTCTGAACATGTGTGTAGCTATAATACACACATGCAGGTAATTTTACTAGAGTGTGTCATTATATTCTTTGCTTTTTCTGTTTCTCCATGCTGCTTTCTATCTGTCCTAACATGCTGTTTTCTTTTCAAAGCATACATCCGATCTAACCAGATCATGGGCTGGGGAGAAAAAGCTATTGAAATACGATCAGTGGAAACTGGACACTTGGACGGTGTGTTCATGCACAAAAGGGCACAAAGACTCAAATTCTTATGTGAACGCAATGACAAGGTATGTTCTCCTCCAAGTTTGTTGTCAAGATGATAGATGTGTATTTCGATTGGGTACTTAGGTTGGGTTGACCCTGACCAGCAGCCAAACACCCACCCAGCTTCAAGGTCTCTCCTCTCCCGTGGAATGGAAAGAAAATAGTAAGAAGGCAAAAACACTCATAGATTGAGATATAGTCAGTTTAGTAAGACAGCAAAGGCTGCTCTTGCAAGCCAGCCAAATTAAGGAGTTATCCATTGGCAGGTGGACGCCCAGATGCTTTCTACACTTAATGAGTATTTGGGAAGACAAATGTCACTATATCCCCCCCGTCCTCCCTGTTTCCCTGGGCTTTTATTGCTGCACATGACGCTATATGTTATGGGACATCCCTTTGGTCAGTTTGGGTGAACTATCCCAGCATTGTGCCCTCCCAACCCCTTGCCCAGCCCAGCCCACTGGCCTTTTAGGAGTGAGTGGCCTGGAGAGAAAGACTTAATGCTGTGCAGGTGTTTTTCAGCAGTAGCTAAAACACTGGTGTGTTAACAGCACTGTTTAATCACCTGTGCAAAGCCCAGCAACATACAGGCTGCTGTGAAGAGTCTCAACTCCATCCCCACCAGACACAGCACAGTACTGCCTTACACTGCAAGTATTTGGAACAGTGAAGGCAAATTAGAGTCACTGTTGTTCTGCCTGTTGAATTTGCAAATCTCTTTTCTTTGCAGGTTTTCTTTGCCTCCGTACGGTCAGGTGGAAGTAGTCAAGTCTATTTCATGACCCTTGGCAGGACTTCTCTTCTAAGCTGGTAGAAGTGATGGGATTTGGAGAGGAATTGCTGACATCCAGAGTCTGAGATCTTCATAACTTGGAATTATTTTCAACTGGAGTACAGACCTGCACTAGTGCAGCACTCTGTGTAAATGTGTGTGCAGGCATCACTGGTGTTAGGTTTCTTTGTGTTTTTCAACTGAGGCTGCGAGGCAGCTGGTGCTGTAAAGATATTGCCATCAGGTGCTACAATGTCTTTGAGATTCGGGATCACTCTAGAAAGCTACAGGTCTTTTCCCTTCAGCTCCAGGATTCCTAGCCTTTGAAGGACTCTGATTGTTAGTGTTAAAACAGAGAAGGGGGGAAAAAGGAAGAAAAACAAACCAGGCTTACCATGAACATGCTGTTTGTTGAGTGGACAGGAGGCAGGCAAGAGAAGGTGAGAAGTGGTGTAGAGAGTCAGACTGACTGAAACAGAGGGCAGATCTAGTCTAGTAATGTTAACAGTTTATTTAATTGACATTTCTTTTTTGTAATGTGACAATATGTGGACAAAGAGGAAGGTGCAGGTTTTAAGAAGTTAATATTTATAAAATGTGAAAGACACAGTGACTAGGATAACTTCTTCTTGGGGACAGGGAGGGTGGGAAGGGACTCGGGGTGGAATTCTTAAAAGTTTTTTGTTTCTGCAGTTTTATTTTGGCCTGGCCAATAACTTTAGTCATTTTCTGTGTACCAGGTGTTGCCTGAAACATGTGCAGATGATTAAAAAAAAAAAAAAAAAAAAGGACAAAAAAATTCATTTTCTATAATGATTCTGTGTTAGGCCAGAACTTGGTTATGTCACAGTATTAGCACTGCCTCAGTTAAAGGTTTAATTTTTGTTTAAACCTAGAAGTGCAACAACAGTTTTACCACAGTCTGCACTCGCAGAACTAAAAGAGAAAAAGAAAAAAAAAAAGAAAAAAAAAAGGAGAGAAATAAAATCCAAACTACATATGTTTATTTTTTGTGCCTACCTCATTGTTTTTAATGCATAAAATGAAAGAGGTGGTTTAGTTTATACGTTTTTAGAAGACAACCATTAATGTCTAATTTAATCTTAATACCAAAACTACCAGGTTGAAAGGTTTCTGACTGTTATTGCATAGCAAGTTTCAGCAGGAGGAGAGAGTAGTCCTTTGGGGCAATAGTGGTAGCGGTATGGCAGTGAGACAGTGATTAATGTAATTTGCTTACAAAATTTGGTGAAGCAAGCATTTTTAAAACCAGTTTCATCCTTAAATAGTAATCTGAATTTAGCCTAAAACCAGAGGTTTCACTCTTCTAACATGTGGGCTTAGTAACAGGCAGGTAAAAGTAACTAGGCTAGTTCTTTAAATTGTTAAATGTTGTAGGAAACATTTTGGGGCGGTGATGTTTTTCTTTTTTAAGAATGCAATGCACTAAAACTCTTTTAAGAATGTAGTTAATACTGCTTATTCATAAAAACAGCGTATACTTGTGTTTAGATGTAAGATCCCAGCTCTGGCTTTTTTCTTTTTTTTTTCCAGTCAGTTTTATTTTATGATTAAGTTCTGACATTTGTAATAAATGTCTTGAGAGTAATAATTTGTTTAATGGCTACATGTTCATTACTTGAGAAATTTTGAGTGTATAATAATCTGTTGGTGTAATAATGCACAGTGTCACGATTCAGCCATTTTCTTTTTTGTTTTCTGTTGGGTTTTTTTTGTTTTCCCTTAATTCCTTTGATGGGGTACTTTGTTGACAGCTGCCTTAAGCTGTTCATTCAGTGAACAGGCTCTCAGTGTTTCATGGGCTTTGTCTTCTGCTGCAGTTAACCTTCCTTCATGACATGACAGGTAGGGCTTTTTAAACATGTATTCTTCAATTCAGTCAAGCCGGTGGCTTGAGCGACTGGTCACACAATCAATTAAGAGCCAAGAGCGCCCAGTGTGCAAAGCTCAGACTCAACAGACCCTTCTTTTGGTGTCAAATCTGACTGCTGTAAATCCTTCAACCCCAATCAGCGCTGCTGTTGAAGACTCTCCTTCGAACATCGTAGATGGTTGAAAAGCGAGTGGTAAATGCGTACCTCCAGCGCATGTGTATGCACACAGCAACCCCACTCCCCCCCTCCACAAAAGAATCAAAACTCAAGAAAGCCTTACATTTGCTGGCAGAGGAATACCTAGAACTAATTTTTTTTTTTTTTTTTAATTGTATGACTTTTGGATAGTGTTGAAGGTGAAGGATGTGTTCTTTTCAGGCCCGATGTGGTCAGCCAGAAGAATGATCAACCTTTTGTACTATAATGAACTAAAGGGGACTCAGAAATGCAATGTGATGGTAGACATGGGTGTAATCACAGAGCTGCCCTGTAGTGTAGTTTGCCGAAGCTGATTCGATCGAATGTCAGTCTGCGTGATTTGAATCTTCCAGTGATATGTGGTCAAAATTAATCTAGTCCTTGAAAGCTGATGCTACTCACCTAGAGGAAGATGCTCCAGTGCTGTAGGGATGCCCAGGTCATGGATACGTGCTGTTGAAGTTTTGAGGCTCTGGGGGAGGGTGGAAATTTCCTTCCTTCAGTGGGTCTGCCCGCCTGGCAGCTTCTGCCTCCACAGAAGTGCCGACATGGCAAGGTAAAAACAGTATTACAAAACCACTACGTATACCAACATGGAACTCTTCAAACAGTGCTTTTGTAAGCAAAGAAGAAACGAAAAGCTCCTAGGTTTAGTTTTAAGCTTTAATAAGTAATAATTTTCTGTATCTTTAAGTCAAAGTAACCCTAACTTGTATGACTGCAGTGTTTTCATTTTTTATCTTATGCACATGTTATGTTGGAGAAAATGTTTACAAAAATGGTTTTGTTACACTAATGTGCATCACATATTTATGGTTTATTTGAAAGTGATTTTTGTGGGTTTTTTAGTTTTTCATAGTAGTAGTAGTACACTTTTTGTGATTTATAACCCCAAACTCTGCTGATTATAAAGATGCTAAACAATAATACAAAATGACAAACTGCATTAAAATTACTAATCATAGAGCTGCAAAGCAGACTGGTGACAAGTAAAACACTCAGCCTTTTTTTTGCAGTGCTATCTAACTTGTCTTCTGTGTATTATGGAAATTACTGTTTTTTCCCCGTTTTTCCTTAAATAAAGTCAAATTGACACCTATTGTATGTGGAAAGTATTTTGAATATCTACTGGCTGCAGAAATCAAACTGCATGTTGCGTAGTTGCATGTTACCATAAGAACAAAAGCCTTATTGTCAAATCTCATAATTTTAGAGACTTTGACAATAAATGTGGGCTTTTGTTGTTGTTTTGTTTTTGTGTTGGTGTGGGGTTTTTTGTTTGTTTGTTTTTTGCTGTGTTTTTTTTTTTTTTTTTTTAAATCCCCTTTAAACCTAATCTTCTGGTGCAGTTGCTCTTTTGAGAATTGCAGTTTTTCTTTTAAAGAGAAAGTGACAATCTTAGAAATGAAAGCCTGGTGTTTCAGAAAGAAGTTGCACAAGGCAAACTTGTGTGCATTGTGAACGTGCCCTCCTACCACACCACTGGCATGTTTTTTGTAAGCTGGCATTGCTTATTGTCAAGAGTGCAATGAGCGGGAGTCCTGAGTCAAATTCTTGCACAGCATAAAAGCATGGCTTCAAAAAAGCCAGGCTTTCCGAGTCAAAAGTTGCGAATACTGAGCAGGCTTGATGCAATGACACTATTTTTGCCCCCAGAGTTTCTCCTGGGCTTTACACTTGTTTTTCCACCACAGGCTGTGTCAGTTTTCTGAAGCAGAGGTAAACAGTAGACATTTCCTTCCAACTAGGCTGGTCTCTGTGTGAGGAGGAGAAGGAAGTTTACAGTCCTGAGTCCCTGCCTTTCCTTGCACTCTCATCCCTAGAAGGCATGGGGTGTGGTGTGAGCTGAAACATGTTCAGAGTTTCACTTGCTTCCTGTGGACAAAGGTATCTGAACTCCTCACAGCTTTTCTGCTTCTGCAAGGATAGATACTGACTGAGCTTAAAAAACTATCAGGAGCAGCCAACTGCTGGCTCTGCTCCAGCGCCTGCTTCAGAGCTGCTGGTTTTCCTGTCATTCTTGACCCATTGAAGACTTCCCTGAGTTAAACATGCTTAGGCATAGTTGAATGAGCACTGCATCTAGCCATGAAGACAGATGTGAGGCGATGCTCGTTCCAGTGCACAGTACGTAACTGAAAGCAGCAACCCCAGGTGTGGGCTTCGCAGCAGGCACAGGCAGAAGCAATGGAGAACAGGGAAAGCCTTCATGCTCTTGAGAATAAAGGCACAATGATGGTGACTTACAGGAAGGAAGAAGTAGAAAAAATTAAGTGCTTTGGAAATGAAGCAGCAAATCTCATTCCTCTATGGGACTTGTGTAGGTAGTAGTGCTGAGAGAAGCCCAAATTTGTACTCCATAAGGCAAGAAGGGGTGTTTATGGCGCAGAAGAGAACAAACAGTGCAGCAGAGGAACATGTTCATCTTAAATATTAACAACTGCAGTAGTCAAACCAGAGAAAGAAATTATCAATCTTCAAAAGAATCAGTTGAAATAGTCTTTTTTACAAAGCTTTTAAATACACAAATATTAGTAAAGAAAAGTGCAGGACCAGTGACAAAACAGAAACCCAAATTAGAAAAAATACAAGAGCTAGGCCTTTTCAGTGGGTTGTTCTGCTGAAAGTCATGTGCTAGTACATTAGGATTGTAAATGAAAGTGGGAAAGTCTAATTTTGCGGGCTGCTACCATTTGTGCAGAGAGCTTGTTAATTCTTCTGCTTGTATCCATATTGTATTCTGCGATGAGGACTGTAATAGTATTGAAAAGAGACTGAAGTTGGAGAAACTCAGAATGCAAGAAAAGAGCTGATGGCAGAGAGGCGACTTGGCACTGTGCATTCAACACAGCAATCTGCTGTGTCAAAATGGTCCATGGAAACAAATACAGTGATAGTAATGTGAATGCATTTCATTTCCAGCTTAAGGCCCAGTGCCTTGTGAGCTCTGGCGTCTCAGCCCAAAGCTGTTTTCTCTCCTTCCAAAACCACTGAAGAAATCACACTGAGTTGTGCCACACTGCTTAAGCAGTATTCAGTAAGCACTTGTCATGACCAGTCTGGTTTACCTGCTGCTGGCTCTTACTTTGACTGGCAATCCCAGACAGTCCAGCAGGGAAACAATCCTGGGACTTTAATGGTGAGAAGGCTTTCTTTGTCACATGAGGAACATGCTTTATGACCAGAATTTCGGCTACATATGTGGGTTGTCCCTTGCCTGCTGGACTTTATTGGTACATGTAAGGGATGAAAGTTACGAAGAGCTGTGTGTGTGCCCAGCAGCTGTAAAACTGTTGGATGTAGCTCTCTCCCAGTATGTGCAAATTCACTGCTGAGCTCCAGCACCCAGCTATTGGCCTATCTCCAACCTGTTAAAGATAAGAAGACTGGTAACAACTGTCTTCTTTTGTCTTAACCTATTTCTTTGAGAGTCTTTTTTAGCACACTGCAGGTGTTAGTGCTTCTTAGGGAGGTGTGAAAATGCAGGGTCAGGCCAAAATCAGCGAAGCCATTATAACCACTTGGACTGCTGCGGTGGTTACTGGTTGGGGGATTAGAGGAGAACATCAGGTCACTTCATTTTCACTCTCATTGTTTGGGCAGCATATGCTCCTTAAAGGGTACAAACTCTGCTCTAGAAATACTGATCATCTTACTCTCCTTACCTCTCCTGTGTATCCCACTCTTAATCTAAACATTAATAAACTAGGGAGAGGAGGAGGGAAGAATCTGTTTCATTGTTTAAGAAAATAAATCCCTGACTCAATCAAAGCATGCCCTTTTTAGCTGAGGAAATGGCAGATTTTTTGCCTTTGTTAAATTCTATCAGGAAATTAATTTTAATGGTTCCTTCTCAGGTTCCTGTGGTTCTATGGGGTAATATGTGGCACAGGAAAGTCAGATTAATTTGCTCAAACTGCTGCATATGGCTCAGATTTTACTGGCCCTCTTGTGTGAAGTTTTTGTTGCACAACCTCATATTTGTCATTCAGCATAATTTGTCTATTAAAAGGCATTACCACGCTTCCATTTTATTTTATTTTGTGCACCTCCCAAGCAATTTTGCCCAGACCATTTTAGGCATGGAGAAAATGCTTTTTGGACTCTTGAACAACTGTTGGAGCAAAGGGGTTGTAAAATACTGTTTGTGTTGGCGCTTGTTACGGGGAGGCTACAGACAATTTTTGGTAGAGCCCTGTCAGTATAGTTAGCAAGACTCTAGTCTTACAAACATGCAAAGCTGCAAGACAGAAGAGAGTAAATGATGTGATTGGGAGCTTTTAGTGAGTCAGAGAGAAAGTAAGAAAACAGGTTTTAGCTTAAGATCCTTTAGCTCAACCATCTTAGCCCCTTTGGGTTTGGGTGACTCCCTGATGTTTGATGAAGGCGAGAGTGTGACCCACAGGGTCACATTTCTGGACCAGATGCTGATGCTGTCTAAACTTCAGCAATTCAGACAGGAAGCAAGGCAAGATCTGTGGGAGAGCAGAAGTTTAGAGGGAATACACATTTTCCTCTTTTCTTTTATTGCAATGATTTTACCAAATTGCCTATCACTGCTAAGATACATGTGTGTGTAGTTGGCATAGAGCATGCCTACTTGCAACAAGGAGAAATCTTGGCTTTTGGCAACCCCGTGTCTCCTACTGGTGGTGCCACCAGGCAGAAAGTGGACCTGGTCCTCCTAGAAGAGCCTTGTCAAGAGGTTTTTCAACTCCACTGCAGGCTTAAGCATTTATTTTGTCTTCAAACATGATGGACACGATCTAACCTCTCTTCTCCCAAGCACTTAGTTCTGTCCTAACCTCCACCTACGGTGTAAATGTAATCCCAAACCTGAAGGCAGACTTCCTCCCAAAGGATCCTACTATCATGCAGCCTACACAGAGCAGAGCAGCTGACAAAGCCAGACTGGTGGGCACATATAGAAGAGCTGTCTCTCTGAGCTTCATTAAGTGCTAGACCTACCTTAATCAACTCACAAGAACTTCTGGAAAATTCATGTGGAAATTTTCACAATGTTTCAGTAATGAAATTAGCTGAAAGATAAGAAGAGAGCACGAACTGGCATAGAATGTAAAAATGCAAAGTATGTAATTACAGACTCACAGTTGTAACGACTCTAATGGATATCAGAGACAAGTATAATAGGAGAATAAATTATTTCAGGGCGTAAAGAATCAGTTATGGGTAATTAAACTGCAATTACCATTACTGTGCTGCTATGATAGGTTTTTTAAACTAATTTTTCTAAAATGGAATAATGCAAATTGAGCACAAATTCATCCGTTATCTGCCATTCAGATAAAAACATTTTTCTAGTGCTTTTCAAAATGTGCCAGTGGGACAGATTTCAGTTTTACACTAGAGAAAACACCAGGGATTTTTATTAAGTGAATAATTTCATGTCACACAGCTGTTCAGTGGCATCATTTAAACTCATGTTTGGTGAGATGCATAAACTCTTGCCCACTGCCAATCATGGGAGCCAGCAATCAGGTTCCAACAGAGTTCTTCTCATGTTTAAGGTGAAGGGATTTGGTAAATTGGTAATCCAGAGCTCCAATTCAGAGCAAGTTTGGCACAATTTAGAGTGGCTAAAGGCCTTGGTTCAGTCCACAGTGCTGAGATGGCTGAACCTGGAAATCAGCTGTTAAAAAGTTGCACTTTACTAAATTGAGACCACACCTCATGGGTGTGACCTTGCCTTAAAAAGGTCCTCCTCAGTGCAGGACTTGTCATTTATTTGTGTGTGTTTGTGTACTATGTTGTGTAGCTTAACCACTAGATGCAAAGCTTTTAATAAAGGATTTCTTTTAAAATGCTGAAAATTTGTAAAATACCAGGGTTTAATGTTCCTAACTTAATCCAGACACGTTTTTCTACTGCTCAGCATTTAATTACATTTATAAACTTTTCTTGAAGTACTGTATTCACTCTACAACAGATGGTCTTCAAAAGAATGTTCCAAAACTGTCTTTATCCTCATTAATTAGTTTGGAGCCTTATGTATATCTTGATATCAGGTGAAATGTTTGTTTTTTTTTCATAAATTTTATCAGTTTAGGACGGTTCAAAAATACTAATGAAATTCTTTTCATTCCTGTTGAGAGAGGGGTATCATTAGAAGCATTTTTTTTTCTATTATCCTAATCTGAAATAAGAAACAAAAGGTTAGATTTTTTTAAAATTCTTTTTTTAATGGAAAACAATTTAAAGAGCATTTTGTTTCAGAAAAAGTCAAAGGAAGACATTGCAGTATTTGGTCAAAACTAATTTCTTAATTTCTAGTAACTAATATTTTGCTTGCTGTAATAACCACCAGGATATCACTATGTTAGCTGCAATTTGAATTCTCAAGGAATTTTCATGATGCAACATTCATCATCCCTGTATGTGGGGCAGTTTGAATGGACAGCTTCTCTTGTGGCTTTGCTCACAAAGTTTTCTCCAAAGGAAAGATGTTGTATCAGGCTGCATTTACATTTTTGAGGGATTGGGTGTATATATATAAAAACCTATGTGCCAGATGAGAGAAATTGTTTTATAAATTTTATGGCATTGATTAAGTATTGCAGACTGCACCAATTAAACAAAATATTGTCTCAGTCAAACTGACATTAGCCAAAGTTTACCTCTCTCCTTCCTTGCTCAGTGTACCTCTATGTCACCAGACTAGTATTTTTTCCCATGAGATATATCAGTTAAATGGCAAATAATTTTCCTCTGATTAAAGAAGAAAAGATTAAGATAGAAAAGGCAAAAGACCCGTGTGATGTTTTGTATATGAAGCACTGTTCTGTCCAGCTGGCCAAAGTTTTCACTCCCTTGAGATGCCCCCCGTTCTCTGGCCTGAGTGAGAAGCCTTTGTTGATTTCAGGCCAAGGCACCCACAGAGCTCAGGTGCAGACTTGTGGGCAAACAAGTGCCAGTTACCCCAGATTAGGGAAGGTACCTCGAAGTGATGGATGTTTTTAGAACAACTGAGGCTTGGGGCAGAAAATTGGAAGTGAAATCTCTGAATCTGCAGAAACTTGGGTGGAGGGTAAACCAGAAGCAACCTGGAAACTTCTGTGCTCTCCAAAGTCAACCGCACTCTGGGTACCTCAGGACAATGTAAGTTAATTCAGGTGAACCAGGAGAAGATGGGCAATGGAAACCTGCCTTCTACTGGTGGTGAGCTTGATCTGTGTTTTGTGCACCCCATGACCATAGTATAGCCAGGGATTGCACTGCGGCTACTTCCAAACGTATTTGTGAGGTCCTGTATGCACTAAGGCAAGGGAGCAGATGGCCTTCCCAGACATCATTGTGCCTGGATCTGCTCATTTCTGTTCCTGCAAGGCAGACAGCCCTTCTTTGTAGACATTGCTGGGGGAGGAGGAGCTGGCCAGCCCAGTAAGCCCCCCTGGACTTTTGCTGGCCCTTTTTGGGGAAGCTGGTAAAGTGCTCTTGGACCCTTTTGTTTGAATAGTCACCTTATGTGGGTCTGCCACAGTGGGTGACCTAGGATGGGGCGAGAGACCCTCCAGTGACCCTGAGAGCTGACCCTAGTGAACCATGACATGTCTGTTCCCCTGTCAGCTCCACCATGGAGAGTAGGAGGAAAAACGAGAGACAACAGAAATGAACAAAGTGAAGTTGTTCCCTTTTGGCCCTATTTCTGTAAACACCACCAACCATTTTAGCTTCAGTTTTGTTTCTAGTCATGAAGAGCATGGTGTTCTCATTTCTATGGCTGAAATGACTTAAAATGGCTCTTAGGTCTTCCCATTCCTTTGCGATAACAGCACTGGGAGGAGGAAGACATGATTTTCTCGTATCTGTGAGACCTTTGCATGACAAGGCAAAATATACAAGAGCTCTCTTGACACCCCTAGGACAAGGAGTAGATATGCCAGGGACTGCATGCCCATGCCAGTGGAGCTAGGGTTGGATGCTGCCCACAGCTGTGCCTCACAGCTGGAGGACACACACTCTGGGGAGGCTGATGGGGCTTCGCACCTGGTGCTGCATCTTGGGGCATGCCAAGCTGGGTGCCACCACCTGGGAGAAACTCCCATCAGTAGATCCCACTGCTGGATAAGACCTGTTATTTAGGATCTTCCCACACCTGGCTGCATCTGCTGCAGGAGATGCAACTTTCTTCCCTCTACAAACCATACCTTTAGGGTATGCAGGACGTATTACCTTCTCAGAAGTTTGATAGGCTTGTATTTTTGCAGCAGGTGTAAATTCAGTGTTATTTGAAGAAGTCTTGTTGTTCCCATTCCCTTCTGTTTTTCTAAACTCACTTTTTTTTTTTTTTCTGCTGTCTGACTTTCTTGTCTTCCTTAGCTTAACTATCATACTCCTGTTTCTACCAAAAAGCAGTGTTTGTTTTGCAATGTAATGTATTGAGGTAACACACTGGAGATTCTTTTAACGGATGCAACTACTGCTACTTCTAGCAAAGATGTGACTGTGTGGTACTGTATTTCTGCACTGCATTGAGTAACTGTGCATGTGTCTCAGCAAATTGTCCCAAGATGGGTGGATACTCTAGCTTTTAATTAAACAGCTTTGGGCTAATATGCAAGCAAAGTTGCAAGCAAAGGAATGAAGCTGCAGAACATATTTCTGTTTTATCTGTGGAAGTTTTGATACTCTGTGGGTTGAATACCAGTCTGCAAGAAACAGAGACCGGAGGAACCAGATAATGCAAATATTGCTGTGTTCGACTTTATGTGGATTGATGAGTTTTAAACTGTGGTCACCCTTTCAAATCCAGATCACAGACATACCAGCTGGGGGCTGAATGTTCACATGCATTGTTTGGCAGGCATGTTGCAATTCTCATAAGACATAAGCACTGCACAAACAGTAGGACACCTCCCAGAAAACTAGCTGGGGCATTTGCTCAGCATCAGAAGTATAGATGGTTTAGTGGTGGACGTGGCAGTGTTAGGTTTATGGTTGGACTCCATGATCTTAAGGATCTTTTCCTGCCTAAATAACACTATATGCTAAGAGGTTTTGAACTGGCAAAATCCAAGTCTTGTTTCCAAACTGGCTGTCTATTTGCAAAATGTGTATCAGGAAATGCTATAATTTCACATATGTGACTTGGTTTCAAGCTGACTGTGGCAATTCTAAGGCTTGACTAATGAATTTTGTAATAGCTGTCTTCACTACTTACTCTGTAAAGTGTGGTCTGTGCTGACATTTCTCACCAAATGCAGAGGCCTGGAAGTTCCTTTTGGATTTGAAAAATGGTGCTATTAAGCAAGCCCATCTTGCAAGTTCTAATCTCACCCCAGAAAACACGATTTGTGTGAAGATGTGACCATGAGAAAAGTGCATCCAGTTTCTTTCCTGTAAGGTCTGGGCTAAGCTCCTATCTCTCAGCAGAGATGCTGAGTGCTTACTGGCACACAGCAAGCTTCTTGTGGGAGTTTTGTACAATGGGAGTGATTTGGGAGATGCTCAGAAATCTGAAGTTTGCAGAGGCAGTGGCAGTAAACATTTTTTGAAAGTTGCAATGAATCAGAGAAAAAACCTAAAACGTATCTTTGTCAGGTGAGTAGCACTGCTGCTGTTTATGTAAATCAACAAAATTTTGAAACGTTACTTGCAATATCAAATACCACTCTGCCTGTGGTAAATATTTCCTTTTTCTTTTTTTTCTTTTCCTTCCTTTTTTTCTGAATGAGCACATTAAGGTAGCCTACTTGAAGTCCTGGTCTAGAGAGGTTCACATCTCAAGTGAAGAAAGTTTCATTGCTATTTCATAGTAAAAGGCTGTGAATCTCATCTGGGAAACTTTTAATGATATCTGTATCCATTATCAGATTCATAAGGTTTGAATGTTTAAGACTACTCTAGAAAGGCCTCCAGGACACCCAAAATTTCATTAATCCACAGTTAAAAAGCAGTTTGATTAATTCTAGCACTTGGGATTTCTATTGTGGTTTTCCTAAAATAGGGAGACTTCCTGGAAGGACCACCAAGGTCACTGCTACTGCTGCTTTGATGGTTAGCTCAGATAAATTTCCAGCAATGGATAGATGGGAACAATCCTTTTCTAGTAGAAATATGGCACATTTTTAATGTACGATCTTAGTGCATTGGCAGAGTGTAGCCATCTCCTTACAGTGGGTTTTTAAGATGCATTGCAGCAAGAAGTTTCAAGAGAGTGAGCCGGTAACCATGAAAACTCACTTGTGGCACCTTGTTTTTTTCCCCTTCATACTTGTCTGAGATTGGTGGAAAAACACAGATGTCTTCTCTTGTAAAGAGATTAAAATTCTCACTTCACTACCCTTAAAAGCTTCAGCCTACTTCAACTGAGTATGATTTGAGTGACATATCCCTCCAACTTGGAAAAGTGTACTGTTTCATTTTGCTCAGGAGAGCAGGTAAGTTCTTGACATGTTGACTCGATGTGCTGCTCACAGCCTACTGTGGCATCCAAACAATGACAAACCCTTTCTCCCTTTAGCAGAATACATCAGTAGTTCGATTTCTTCAAGATTTGAAACATGGTTTGTAGTCCATTTTGATATCATTTAGCAAAGGGGTCCCTTTGAAGTACAATGATCTTGTATTTTTCTCTCTGCTAAGTCTCTGCTTTCCAGGTCTAGAAATTAGTGTTTCTGTTATTTCTCAAGTACTGTCGGACTGTGAATATATAATTTCACAAGTGAATATTAAAATAGTGCAAGTATAAATGTCAGTAGCATTTCACATAAATACATTGCACTTTTTAGATTGCTTTATTGTAGTTTTATATTACTTTTTTATTGCAAGAGAAATTATATTAAGTTTGCTTATGGTATTTAAAAGATATTGCAAGTAAATCAAAATGCTGCCTAAATAAACCCCACATAGAGGCCTAGACTCTTCCCTATTGAGAAAATACATCTGAATTCTTCAAAAAGTGGACTTGAGCAAACCAGTTTGGCCACAGATAACTGAGTTTCCCCCACCATCACCTTTGGCTGTGGCAGTGCTGAAATGTGTAGTCCTGAAATACAGTCAGAGTCAGATTTTGTCAGTGCCCAGGTCTGAGGTTGTTTAGGTCAAATATCTTAGTTTGAATCCTGTCTGTTTAACCTTTTTGCATCAAGTTGTGTGAGTAAACAGGCATGCATGAAGGACTTGTTTTCCACCTCAGGTCTGTGCTGGTGTGTTGGGACTTAAAGTGATGGACTGAAACTTACTTATTTCACCCCTGTTGGGAACTATTTTTAAGAACTGGTGTGTCTGAGGCATATTTAAAGACAGTATTGCATCCTTGAAGTGAACAGTGTGTGATATGTGAAAGAAGAGGAGGGAATAAGCAGCTAAAAATGGAGGTAATGTTTGCAGTGTAAGTGTTGTTGGGCACAGACAGATGGGTACCAGCTGTCTCTTTTGGTAGATACTTAGATATGCTGTATGAATTGAGGAAGCAAAATGTACTCTAACTGAACACTGCTAACCCTGTGGAATAGAAAAGATCTGTAAAAACAGGAAACCTAGATTTTTTGATACGTAGGACCATATTCTGTGTAAAGTGTTTTTTTCTTTAATATTCAAATAGGGAAATATTTCAAATTGTTTCAGTCTAGTGCTGCTGAAAAACCTCTGGATGCATGGTGAATCTTTACTATGTATCACAGATGGGGAAGGGAACTATCATTTCTGAAGTCAGACAAAAAAAAATATACATGGCTTCTTTTTGTTGAAATGCTGATTCATTTTTTTTTCACAAAAAGAAAACTGGCAGTAGACCAAAAAAGTATAAGAGCACCTGTTAGAAAACATTTATTTTTTGTCACATAGTCAAACTTGACGAAGTGGAGAGAACAGTCTATTAAAAACATACAATCCCCCCCCCCACCAAACAAACAAAAAAACCACTAAGAAAACAGAAGAAGAAGGAAGAGTGGGGGCCGAAAGGAGCGGTAAGTGAATGGCTGATGCAAACAATTGCACTGTGTGTCCACTGCTGCAGCTGCCTTCCCTACTCCACTAGAGTTCATAGCGTGGTTAGACTTGGATGGATGCAGAGATGCTGATTTGATATGCATAACCTTGCCAGCAGGAATTATTATAGGACAGTATATTCTTCCAACTCCAGCAGCTTAAAAGAAATGTTATATAGGAAACTTGGTATACAATATTTGTTAAAAAAACAACATTCTGTCTTCATATCTGGTTATGTTGAGCATGTCATGCTACCACCCAGCCTAGCTAACAAGAGCTCTCTGTCATACTTAGGGCACTATTGATGTGTCTGCCATTCTCATAAACTGCTGTGTTGTGGCTCTCAATATTTTTATGTGGAGGGCAGTGATGACTGAGGCCACTGAAGGGAAATGCTTCCCTCATTCAACAAATTTGAGGAAATGTAGCTTGGAAGCATCCCTCATGGAACAAATTCTTCATTGTATTTACTAGGAGAGAAATATGCAGGTAATGATAGTTGCCATGGATGCTGTGTAGAATGTAATAATTAGTAATTTGAGCCAAGATTCCCAAATTCCTATACCCTAGAGATGGCAGAAACATTTGAAAATAAACATCAGCAGACCACATTAAACTTTAAGACATGAGTGATTTTAATAGCTGTTTGGCTTGGTTTCTTCTTGGATGTATTTCCAGAAGCAAATTCTGAACGTTCTCAGGTGCTTTCCTTTCATCTCATTTCACAGCACTGCTGACTTGCTATAGTTGTAAACTGAATCAGTTCATCCAGGGTGAGCGTTTTGTTGTCAACTGAGGAGAAAACATATCAAAATCAAATTTGAAAAGAGGAAGCAAGTTGAAGCCTCTTGATGTGTGGCAATTCTTCCGGAACAGGGCAGGAGACATGCAATCTGGGACGGCCCCCAGGGACAACAGATCAATGAATACTTGCACGGAGATGTTGCCTAAGTAAACACAGTCACAGGGTCTTGTTTCACAAGTGTATTTTCCTATTACTTGACTAGTAATGGGATGCTCTTTGTACAGTGAACTCTGGGTACCTTAAGACTGCTGCTCTCACCTAGAAAACCTGAGATCTACAACTTCATGGGGCAGAGTGCAAAGCATGAGGTTTGGCATGGGCTGAATTGGGGGTGCAAGGGCTGAATTTATTTCCAACATGAGGTTGCCCTCAAAAGTATACCTACACTTCCAGCTCCACTTTTGTGCTGGAGCAACATATGGTTGCGTGAGTAGTGCATGTACAGTACGTTTTGTTCTGCAATCTGTCCATAGGTTTCATTTCACTATCTCCCACAAGAGCACAGATTGCCGATAAGTGCTGTTTGTTCTGGTCAGCTGTCAAGCATTACTCCCATAAGTTTTCAGGAAACTTGGTGAGTGTTCTGCACAGTGCCTTAGAAAGCACAGGATGTCCTGGGCCCACTGGTATCATTCCTGCAACTTCACTGTTCCTGCAAATGAGTGCCTTTCTAAAATTCTGCTTTCTTGCATGGCAAAAACCTTCATGCACTTTGGGGTCTTTGCAGTCGAGCATAGAAACAGGGAACCAGTGAGCAGCTGAATCTGAAGATATTGAGAAAGATACAAGCAATCAGCTAGTCTTACCTCTGGAGATGGGTCAACCAAAAGTATGCAGAAGGGTGCAGTGCTGGGGATCAGAGGGGTGGGATGACAGGGAAAGACCTCCATTATATCAAAAGTCACTTGCCTTGGGCTGTGGAAAAAGCTTGCCGCAATGGCCTGTCAGCATGAGAACTCCTGCATGTAGACTTTGCAAATTTGTTCTTTATTTTTTTGCTAGCCTATTTCATAGATGATGACGATGTATGACAGGGCAATGTGCCATCTTAAAGTGCCTTTGTCCAAAACTAAGTGGCAAACTGGAAGTTCTTTGCGACTAGACACAGCTGGACTTCTGGGACTGCATGGTGCTGGATTCAACCAGCAGAAGAGAATAAAGGACACAACAGAAAATATTTCTACAGAACTTTGAGAATCCACATTATGCCTACATGTGGTTCTGGCTGTCCTACCTCAAGCGGGATGTGAAAATACAAAATGTGCACACAAGGGCAGCAAGAATGATAGAGGATCCAGAGCTGCATCCCATTAGATAGCTGATAGCACAGGGTTGGTGTTTGGAAGACATGGTCATGGCTAGAGGCTGGAGGTACATCAGACTCCTGAAAGCCAGGTGGTGTTGGAATCAGTCCTTTCTTGAGGCTCTAAAAGACCTTAATTACTGATAGCCAGAAAATACAGAGGGGAAAAGTCCCACTATGTGTGCCATGTTCTTACATCTCCTTAAATACTGGCTGCAAGTTACTGTAAAGACCAGATAAGGGGCTCTGTGGACTTTCAGTCTGACCTACTGTGACTGTTCTGACATTCTTATGGTTTCAGATTCCACAGCTGTCATGAATATTTTTCTGCAAGATGCTGCTAGCTGTGATCCCTGACTGTTGGATGCCCTTTGACAGATATAAGGGTTTTTAGAAGACCTGAAGGTGTTTTCCACTACTTGGTTTATTAAACAGTTTTTCCGCATACATATATGTGTTGCTTTTTCTCCTGATGTCCCAAAAGTCCAGAATACTTTTAGTTCCTGGCTTACCAAGCCTTTTGCTAGCAAGACTTACCTATTTCCTGAGTAAGCTGCAGTGGGTACATAGGTGTATCTATGCACGCATTTTCAGGGCAGAAGAGTAAAGCGAGGGTCTTGTCATCAGTGCTGAACACTCCTGAGAAATATCTTCATATCATAAGAACTGCTGGCTGTGATGTGAGCAGCCTTCAGGGAAGAACCAGGTACATGGATGAGAGGCTTCTCTATAGTGGTGCAAAGGTGGAGAATGATACAGTCAAACTCTTTATGCTAACAAAAGCCTCTCCTGCATTTGTACTTCTCTGTGCATTGTCCATCTGCTGTATCCTGGCCCTACTTTTTCTCATAACCTACCTTTTCTCACAACCTACCTGTGTCAGTAGGTAACTTACCTCTGTTCAAAATCCCCCATTTTTAAATGTGTGATCTGGTTATAGTACCCTGTGCATGACTGATAAGGGCACTGGGAGGACAGAGGTCTGCAGAGATGTGAGGGTTGTGGAGGAAGGCAGTTTAAGAGATGGACAAGAACATGCATCAGAGGCACATCAGAACTTGGCTCAGGGTGTAGATGAATTTGCATCTACTTTGCTGCAGGTGAACTTGCTCCTGTCTAGAAAGGTATGTTTTTGAGAGAGGCTTGATAATGTGCATAAAATACTACAGGGTTTGCAAACCCTGCATTTTGTTTATTGAACATGAAACACCTGAACCCAGAGCAATGTGAATTTATCCATCGCAGATCCTAAGTGACGCATAAGCCCTGTTAAAAACAGAGCTTCTTCAGTTCATTATTCCTCCTGTGCACCAGCTTATGATGAAAACATAATCATCAAATTCAGCACATTAAGAGAATTAACAGAATAAGGTAGCGTTTCTTCGTTTGGCAGACTGCAGTGCCTGAAAGTTTCAGACCTTTTCTCTGTTCCCCCAAGCCTTCAGAAATAAGAATAATTGATGATTGGAGGATATACTAGAAAAATCATTCTCTTCTGTTCCAGTAGGGATTTGAGAAATTGAAGGAGTAAATTTATCCTAAGATGAAGAGAGAAGTGGTCTTAGCAAGGTCTGGAGGGTGCCATCCTAGTTCTGACAGTCCTGTGAGTGACTAGCTTCAGCGGCTCTGCCAGATGCTGACATGGTATCATCAGCAAACTCATCAATGGATTCTGATCTAAAATGACACAGCACTGCTGCTACTGAAGTTTTTAATGTTGTAGTACTACACATGTAAACATCACTAAAATGTTATTAGCTGTGATAATAAATAAACTTTTTCTTTTTGGAGTTTTTCTGTAAAATAGTTTTGAGTTACCGTGAATGTTTACCAGTTTACACTGAACAGTTTTGGCCAGATTACTCTGGCATCCCCACAAGCACAGCCAGCACCCTGTAGCTGTTCTGCTTTGCATAGGGCAATGTTAAAACTGATTGCAGAGCAAGAACAGGAACCCTGCAGGGCTTTCATTTTCATCCTTCTTTTGGGGGCTTTGGAACAATTGGAATAAAAACCTTTCCTCTTAGCAGATGGCAGCCTCTGTATTTCTCCATGTATGGATACATATGTGTCTGTAGTAATTTTTTTCTTTGTGTTAATCTGTTTTGAGAGAAGGAGAGTTGCCAAGGAATATGTGCCTTCTTACATATGATCTCTTATCTCCAGTATTTCACTTGGGTATTTTGAAGCCCAGCAAAAGATCCTGTGATTTCTTCATGGGATATGCAATTAAAGCCTCTCATTTCAGGCCAGTATCATAAACACCTCGTGAAACAGGCAGCAGCTCTGAAACACTGAGTGCCATGTTCTTGCTGTGCACAGCTGGCCAGGAGGAACCTCAAGGGAGCCAACAATGGTTTAAGGTTCCAAACACTGGTGCCATATCATTACAATATGAAATGGTTAAATTTAGTTCCCCCTTATTTTTCTTCTGTTTCCATAACTACAGTATCAAGTCAAGAGCCACATCTATTATTCACATATCCTGCCAAAACCACTCTTCCTGGGAAGTCTATTTACAAAGCCTATACAGTAATCAAAATAGTAACTTATAAGGGTCCTGAGATCTTTCAGCTTTCCACAAAGACAAGGGGAATGTCTCAGTACTTACGAGCTGGCCTTAGAGTAAGTGCAGGGCTCTACTGGTCCCCAGTGAAATAAATGCCCCTGCGATAACAGGTCCTGGAAGCTACAGCCTGGAAGGACCAGTAGGGATCTCTGTTGGGAAGAAAGCTCAATCCAGGAAAGTTTTGAAGGAAAACCTCACCATTTTCTTTCGCAAACTTTCATGAAAGTTGCCCAAATTTTCCTGCAAACGGTAAAGTTTTCCAAATAAAGATATTCCAGATTGTGATTAAGAAAAAAATGCATATCAAAGCAATATTGATGTGAAAACATTTTTTTATTTTTAAAATATACTTGCTAGCAAAGATTTAAACTAATAACATTAAATACTCTCTTGGCTTTATCATGTGTGAAATCCTCCCAAAGTCTTCAAAAAACTGAAGTTGCTGAAATGATGAGTTCCCTTTTAAGCTGGTACAGAACATTATGTGCTAGAGAAGGGCTTAACTCTGTGCCGTTAAAGACTGAAATCCACCCAAGATCAGTTTTACTGCCTTATGTGTATTTGTACTCCTATTAAGTGGTCAGCTGCTAAGACTATACCAGAGCACTATGAGCTCAGTTGGCGGTGACTGTTTTTATTAAAACAAATGTGTTCTTTAACCTAAATAAATAGTACAAAATCTGAACTTTCTTCACTGCTTCACAGTGTGCGTGTATCTACTGAGCAGATAAACAAAAGAAGAAAGATTAAGCCTACCTACTCTTTATTGCAAGTGTGGTCTTGCAGCATCGCTTGGTTGCTCTTACATTTCTTTTTTAGGGCAATGCTGTTGTTGGGATTGGTTCTATTTCTTCTGAACTGACTTGATTTCTCCTAATTCATGTTTTCATATATACTGGTTCTTTCCCCACCTCTTCATTTAGAAGCAGTATCTGTTACATCTATTTACTTGTTAGTCATTTATTTGTAACACCCTCTTCCATTAAATCACTGATCCACAACCAGTTTATCTTGCCATCTTTTTTCTCAAGTAACTCTTGATGCCAGTCAGAATTGCTGGTACTTGTAACACTAGGTACAGGACAAGCACCAAGGGAGAATGCCAAGTACAACTGAAACTTTGTTGTCTGATTTTCTATAGCATATGCACTTTCATGTGTTTTGCACTGTGTCGTCCACTCCAGCCCCCTACAAATCCTGTGATAATGAATTACATATTAGTGTAGGGGAGCAGGAAAGAAATACCTTGGGTAATTGTATCAACTAAGTGTATTACTTATGCCTGCTTCTTAAAACAACTGTGTGATATATACTTGTGTGTCAGAAGGATAGTAAAACTAAGATAAACAAGATTTACTACCTGCATTACATAAATGACTTCATCTTCTTGGTGAGACAAATATTTAATTCAGGAACATGCACTAAAAAGTAATGGTTAATGTTAGCCTCCCAGTACACCTACAGTAATGTATGATCTGTACCAACTCAATTTTTCCCTAATTAAAGGCCATATATTTGTCACTGTTTTTCATAGTAAGAAGTTATTCTTACCTACTAAATTAAAGTTCAGCTAGCAAAAAGTCAATAATGAACAAAATCTTTGTCATCTGTTTTTTTCTTTGCCTTTGTAATTCCTGTTTGCTGAGTTGTTTGATTAAACCAGGCACCATAACTGGTTTATAAATCTGTTGTCTCTGTTTGTTTGGCTCATGTAACTCTATATGACTTCATACCGTTCAATTGGACGTAGTTCCTCCCGTCTGCTGTTACCATGGGCTTTTTGTAATCACTGCTGCATTTTTAAATCCCTCAACACTTTTCTCATGCAAGACCACAGAGCACATTATGTTCCTTCATATTAAAAAAAAAACCTCTGATAATGATTGCAAGCAAACATTGTGATTTTGGGACTGGAGGGAAAGAAAAAGCAACCTCAGGTTTGCTTTTTTTTTTTTTCCTAGAGTGTCCCTACTGACTCTCCTGTGGTCTGAGACGATGCTAAAGCTGTGTAAAATGTCTGCTTTCTGTTCTCCTTGGCTTTTCTGCCTCTGAGTCAGCCCCACCTCTCAGCCCTGACATAGTGAAGTGACCATGTTGGGGCCACAGCTTTGCCTGAAGCGCTGCTCTAAAGTGTGTTAGGTGATGTGTGCTGTAGGCTTACTCTGTTCAAGAAATAGGAGTGGCTGATAGCTTGGGGAAGCAGAAGGAACCTCAGGGAGGTTGTAGCAAGTTGGGGGTTGGCCCCTTCTTCCTTGTAACAAGTCACAAGACAAGACAAAATGACCTCAAGTTGCACCAGGAGAGGTTTAGATTAGATATTAGGACAAATTTCTTCACTGAAAGGATGGATAGTCTTTGGAATATTCTGCCCAGGGAAGTGGAGAAATCACCATACCTGGTTAATGGATGGGCTTGATGGTTCTATGGGTGGCCCAGGTTAGAAAGATATAGGGGCAGCAATGTTGGGGCCCTTCACTGATCCCCTTGCTGAAGCTGAGGTCCCCATCACCATGGGTGACCATCATTTGAAAGTTAGGGGAGCAGCACTGTTGATGCCCTGAACTGATGTCCCTGACATACCTTTTCCAGCCTCAGTGTCCATGGAATTCTAGGCTCCCTTGCTCTCTGAACCCTACCCATAACACAGTGGCAGCTTGTCCGTGTGACTGAGGTCCCCACCACTACGGATGTCCCAGATAAAAAACATGTATGGGCAGAAGTGTTGGGTCCCTGTCATGATCCCTTTGATATGCCTTTTCCAGCCCTGGTTTCCCTGGAGATGTAGACTCTTTTACTCTCTGAACCCTAACCCTAACAGCAGCTTGGAGTTGTGACAGAGGTCCCCCTCACCACAGGTGACCATATTTAAAAAGTGTTGTGTCAGTAATGTTGGGTCCCTGCTATGATCCCTTGGCATGTTTTCTTCTAGACCCAGCATCCCTGGAGCTGCAGGTTCTGCAGTTCTCTGAGCCCTAACCCTAACACTAGCCCTCATGGCTTCTTGTCACTGAGGCTGGGGTCCTCATCACCATGGATAGACCAGATTAAAAAGATGTAGAGGCAGTGATGATGTTGGGGCCCTGCCATGTTCCCCTTGGTGTGCCTTTTTCATCCCCAGTGGCCCTGAATCTCTAGGCTGTTTTGCTCTCTGATCCCTAACACTAACCTGAACCATACATAACCCTGAACAAAATTCAGAATATCTACACACTATTTTATCCTCGAGACAAGGAAAGGCAGTAAGAGATATTTTTTCAGTTTTATTGTCATTTCAGAGAGGCATTAGGATGTGTTGATGTTTAGATTTCACTATTTAGCAATTTAAATTCCTTTCTCAATTTCAGTTTATAGGGACATATATCACTTTACTTCTACTACTTTCAAAAAACTCAGCTTTGCAACAGTCCTCCATCACTGGTTTTCCACATAGCCCCAGATACCAAGTAGATTGTGATCTGGGATGGTTTTCTCCTTTAAATAAAATCCAGAAAATCCTCCTTTTTTCAGAAATCATTTATTTATCTCACCAGTCTATGGTTGCATGTATGTGCACAGAAAATCCAGACCTCTGTAGCCATTACTTTGTCTCTTTCAGCCTGTTGATTTCTACACTGAGGTCTCTTCCTCCATGCCCCTTCCAGCTCTTGAGAGTGTAATTATTTTTCGCTTTCTGCCTGGTTTCTATTGTGGTGAAAGGGTCTCTGGAAATCCCAGGAACAAGTAGTGATGAGGCAGGCAATCTGTAACCAAGCCATTGCTGCTCTGGCCAAACTAGCACTCCCTCATGACAAGTTGTATCTCTTGAAGCATCATCTCCTGTTTCTTCCACTTAGTTATATACAACTTTTGTATGACAGCACTTACTCCTCTGGCTGAGCATGCAAATTCCTGTGTTCTTGGAATTTGTCATCCATTGTGCTAATTTCTCTGTTTAGTTTTTTTTTTTTTTTTTGTCCCAGCTATTTGAGCTTCTTTTCTTCCCTCTCTATTTCTGTGCTCCTCAAGACTCCATCTGGGAATGGTGCACAAGAAAATCATGAATTATTAAAACCAGGTTTGCTCATATCAATAAGCCCAAGAACATGTGTTGTTGCAATAACTGTGGTTTACTTTGCATCTGCTTGCCAGTCATCTTTCAACATCCAGTATTTCTTAATTCCTCATCACCTTATTCTTATGTGAACCAGAGAATTTTTCTTCAGTTTTCAATTGCACGAAGTTCACTTAGCCAAACTGGGTAACAGAATAAATAGCGAAGCCCATGGGATTGCAGATCTTGGATACCAAACATCTTCAGCCACAGAGCCACTTGGGTGAGGTCCTCCAGGACAGGCAGCAGAATGTGAGTTGCTAGAAGCAGCTGGCACATTAAGTGTCCCTTATTGAAATGGTCTTATCCCCATTACATGATGCCTGAATTTCCATTTACTCTTCCACAGACAGAGATACTGAACAGATACACCATGCTTGTGGAGAACTTTTGAAAGTCTCTGTTGCAAGGAACTTCCAGAACACTAAACATTTTTCGAGATTTTGTTCATTTTACTGGGATGTCTGAGGATGGCAAAATCCACCCAAATGTGGCAAGGCAGCTGCATGTAGCCCTGATGTGGGAAATAGCTATCTAATGAGATGAGCAATGAGTGAGACATATGGGAGTCTGATCTTCAAGTTAGGAATTTCACAGATATTGTCCAGCATTTTGAGCTGTATAAATGAATCATCAGCACAACGAAACCACAGAATGACACCAGCTTCCCTAAAAGAATCTCTCTCTATATATATAGCTGCTAGACTTGCATATTTCTGTTTATAAATACTCAGTGATAACTGACCACAAAAAAGACATGGCCTTCTTAGCAGACAGCTCCTAAAAAAAATAAAAAAATGCTTGTTCTATCTTTCATTTCTTCCTGAGTTATTCTAAACCAGAGTTTTGTACCTCCAGATAAATTATTTTAACTTGAAGTTACTGTATTTGTGCACGTGATCAAGATATTTTCTGGATAAAAACACAGCCAGGATAGAACTCTTCTGAAGAAAACTGTTTAACAGTGTTGACCCTTGTTAGATGTATCCAAGGACATGATGCTGTCTGGGAACTGCACTGCTATTTGGACTTAATTTAGTTTTCTAAGGCAGGTCAGCATATATTGCTGTGTTAAAAACTCACTTTGAATGTTTCAGCTGTGTCCTCCAAAGGGCTGTGTTTTCAAAGTGCCTGGAGTTGTAGCAGTGTAAGGAGAGCTGGTCATTGCTGATGTGTACAGATAGGAGACCCAGAGCACTGCCTCACAGAGGGAAAATCAGGCAGAACCCAGTTCTTACACGTGGTGATGGGCAATGATGCTGTACCTGGCCTAGACAAGCTGGTCGTGGGTGAGGTGGGAGCAGAAGATAGGACACGAAGGGAAGGAAAGCACTGGAGAGTGGTGGGGAAAGGCCATGAGGTGGCTGCAGTGGAGGGGTGTCTGTGAGAGCATGGGACACAAATCTGTGGAAAAGAAGCAATGCTAGTTCCGCTCTCATCAAACATCTTGCTGCCACATGTCTTTACTCAGTGCATGCAATACATGTGTTTGCAGGAGTGGGTAGGTACAATCTTTCTAAAGAAATCAAGCCTTACTTCCTGCAGTTTTGATCTTTTTGAGTCTGGTAAACATCTGGGTTGTTTGCTGGGGACTTACCTAGTTCCAGTGACCAGGGTTGCAGAGACTCCCATGTCTATTGCACAAGTCGCTCATACAGTAATAGCCTGAATTTAAACTTATTATAATACAGGCCACTCAATTTAACAGTCCTTCTTTATGGTTGCATACAGTGAACTGGAAAAGGAAAGACTGATATAATCGTATAATTCACAACACCAGATTCTCCTAATGAAGTGCAAAGATTCCAGAAGGCAAACCCAGTAGTTTCATATTCCGAATGCATCAAGGAAGATAAGTTCTTTCTTTTCTACAGGAAGATGGAGCACTACAGTGCAGTAAGTAACTTTAGTTGCATTATCAGTCTTTCAGATTTATGGATAACATGTCTGCTAAGGAAAACTGGACAGCTATGTGTGGGTCTGATAGCTGTAGAAAACCTTGCAATCACTGAATTCATCGGGATATAGAAACTAAAAAGATCACTACAGATTGAAATACTGGGCTACATGATTCTTTAAAATTTTTCTTTATTTACTGAAATTGTTGTAATATGGTCAATATTGACTGCAAAAAGTAATACATGCAATCCAAGGATATGACACGCCAAAGATTTCAGTACACTAATAGATGTCTTCATTGATATGTTTCTTCTTTCCATAGTAGAGGGCAGCATCGTCTCAAAACCTGATAATTTTTCATCTCTTAAATGATATTTTGAGGTCTCCAATATAACTGAGACTGATATTACTTAGAGTCAATTAATTATGATAGGATTAAATAAAAAATGGTTCTTACATGCTTACTGTAATAAACACCTACGTTGTTTTTATTACTCTGTCATTATTTGGCTAGCGAGAGCACCAAAAGGCCTGAGCCCTGGGCTAGGTGCCCCAGACCAGGGCTGCTTAGCTGAGGTTTACAAAGCCAGGGCAGGTACAGGCATTTTACTGAGGTCTGCTAGACCTGTGTTTTGACTCCAGGTCTGGCAGGTCAGCTGGACATCATGTCTTGCCTTCCTGGACTTACAGTGAGGCAGAGCATGACAGCTGTTCCATGAAGCATCAAGAGGCTGTAAGAGATGCAGGATTGCCTGATGGAGACACCATGAGTCAGGATGATGCACAGGAAAAAAAATGTCTTGTAGTTCAGTTGCAGACTGAAGTGTCTCATTAGACTGCCCTCTTCTAGACATGTGAAGACCAACATTGCCACAATTCATAATCCATTTCTTGCTCCTTCTGGTCATGATCTACTTATATCTGTCAGTTCTTTATACTCAATACATGTTGCAAGAGAGCCTTAATATAGGCTGTCACACTAAAATGGATGTTATGGAAGCAAAGGGGAATCAACAGATTTGTGTTTCACAAGTGATCTAGGAAATCACAGAAGATTTATGTTTGTCATGGGTTTCTGTAGTTGAATTTTAGTAGAAGGGGGGGCTTCCAGGATGGTTTGTGTTAGAAGCTGCTAGAAGCTTCTCTTGCCCTGTGGAGCCAATGACAGCCAGGTCCAGGAGGGACTTCCTGCTGGTGGACAGAGTTGAGCCAACTAAAAATTATAGTTACGCCTCTGTGATAACATATTCAAGAATTGGAGTGCTTGTGCAGTTGAAAAACGCCAGCCATGAGATAACAATGCAGACAGAGAGAGGCCAAGGTCACAGCAGGAGGAGGCGAAGGAAGAACCCCATGCTGGAGCAGGGGTGGGGGGAAGGACTGAAAGCTATTTCCCCACTCCCTCTCCCTGAAGCCTGTGGAGATCTTTTGGGGTTCGGAGACCGCCCTGCAGCCCCTGGAGGAGCAGGTGGATGCCTGAAGGAGCTGTTGCCCTTTGGGAGACTCAGGATGGAGCAAGATCCTGGAAGAGACCAGCCATGACTCCTGGAGAAGGAGACACACCTGGAGCAGGTTTTTAGCCCTGGTAGAAGTGTTGCCCAGGGGATGAACTCATGATGGAGAAGTCTGAAGACTGTCTCCCATGGGAGGGACCCCACGGGAACAGGGGAAAGACTCAGAGCTGTGGCCCCCCTGCAGCCCATGGTGAAGACCGTGGTGGAGCAGGTTGTCCCCCTGCATCCCACAGAAGACCACTGGGGTGCAGAGACCCGACTGCACCCCATGGAGTGACCCACAGGACAAGAGCAATGGCAGCAACAACAACCGCCTGTGAAACTCCCATTCCCTGCTCTCTTGAACTGCTGGAGGGTGGGAGGAGTGTTCTTAAGACTGATTTCTTTCTTACTTTTTAGTTTTAGTGCTTTCAGTTTTAGTTCTTATCTTGTTAGTAACAAATTTAGGTATTTAGCTACTCTGAGTTTCTTTTTGCCATTATCTCTCAGCTGCTTTTTTGCCTTTTCTCCTTTTTCCTTTCCCTCTGGGAAAGGGGGGGCATGGAGGTTTGGGTGGACACCGGGTGAAAACCACTACAATGTTGTCCTTGAAGAGCTTGCTGAAACACATAATGTGAAGATTGCAATTATAGCTACTGTGTAATTTTTTAGCTGCTGACTATGCAGCAGGACACCTTTTGTTACCCATGAGAATTTGTTATTTGAGGTAAAGCGTGAAATAGTCATGTGAAGACATGAGTGTATGTAAGCTACCATTCGTCACAAAAATGGAAAATTAGTCACATATTTATTTGGTAGTTATTTCCCCTTTTTTGGAAAATCCAAACACATATTTTCTCTCTGTGCCTTTGTTTCTCTCATTCTCACTCTACGGAAGGAAAGAAAGTTGTGTCTAAAATGTCGTTCGTTCTGACACAAATCTGATTGAGCAATGAGAGACAAATTTCCGCTGTGTGTTGAGCTAAACTTTATATAAGGTCCTAACTAGCTATTTTCATGACAGCTTCTTTTTCTGAGAAGCCAATAGCTGAAAGACTGAAGAAACACAGGTAAGTGAATCTGATGGAAATTTGGGAATGAAAACCTCCCTAAGCCCTCCAATTGTGTAAGCCTTATGGAAATGGCTAGTTACTAAACCAAAGGGACTGAAAAGCTATGAATAAAATAACCAAGTGTTTTTCTCAGGCTCAGGATCTGACAGAAACTCACCTCTTACAGGGTATCCATGTAAACATGGAGCTTGTTAATGCCAGTAGTACCTAGTCCAGGTGTAGTTGAGAGGGGCTGCAGCTTCATACCAGTGCCCTGGAAACCCTCGCAGATTTAGCAGTAGGGGAGATAACCCATGGTTATGAAACACCATTATTGAGCAAGAGGTTGGCTTTGTGGTGTTGCAGAGATGGCAATAAGCTGGAAATAGTTCATTGTAGTTAAACTAACAGATGCCAGATAAGTATAGCTACTAGAACAGGACGAAATTTGGATTAAAACCATGATATAAATACAAGAATGATAGGATACTTAGATGATGCCCAAAGGTGAATATCTGTGAATATGGCTGTGTTATATTGGTAGAATTTTTATTTTGTTTTTGTTGCTTTTGAATATGATTTGAAATAGTTGTCCAGTCGTTTAATACTCATCATAGTGTTAGGCTAACGCTAAATGTATGCCATTTACATTTCTCTATATAAAATGGAAATAGTATGTATTATGTGCATACATGTACTGTGTTGCTCATAAATTCCTTACACAGAGCAGAAACTACTGTCTCTATATAGCATGGCTCATATGTTTTTGCCTGTAGCACACTGAGGTAACGCATTGTCAATCAACCGAGTAACAGCAGCTGAAGCCTCCAGGCAGAGCAGAAGCCTTCAGTGATGCACGCAGAAGATGCTGGAACCATGCCAGGCCCCTACAGATGACACTTGATAAATGACTGGCAATGGACAGTTTTGTTTTCCCTCAGTGTCACCATATCTGATTTTCAGGACAAGTCGTTAATAATTTTCCTTATATTTTTTTCTCTCTTTTTTTTTTTTTTTTTTCTGGTACAGAAGTAGTAGTGTCCATGCTGAAAGCTTACTTTTGCACTGACAGCAAGATGGGTGTGCATGTGATGGGGGCCGGTGCTTTTTGTCCCAACATAGCATTTGTCAGAGAGTTTCAAACCTTGGCTCTGGTTACAGCAGGAAGTCCTGCAGACTGATTCACACTAACTGGCCGACTTAGGTAGCCACCCTGCGAAAGATACAGTGACACAGGATTTAGTGAAGGCCATACAGCCTTGGTCACAATTTCACGCAACTAAAGTCTTTTCTGCTGCATCTTTGCTCCTCTGTTCACCCAAGCCGCTACACTACAGCTCACTCAAAGCAGCTGACCTTTGCCTTAGTCACATCTTGTTGCAAAATAAGCAGAGCTAGATTTTACCACCCATAGCTGTTGCACTGAAAAGCTGGGGGGACAGCAGCATCTTGTGGTATGCTGTTTTCATCTCCTGGAGTGAAAGGGAAGGGACAGAAGTGACATGTGTTTGCCAAGCCAGATGCTCTGGTTCCACAAGTCAACCCCCCATAAACTAGGAAGGAAATCACCTTTCTGCTCACTAAGGGTGAACCAAAGCTCCCCAGGTCTGGAGTAAGGAAAAGAGCAGTTACCTCTTAAGAATGCATGAGTATTTTCATTATATCATATGTCTTGTAATAAATTTCACTGTAGATTTCAGAACACTTTTCTTTGACCTCCTCCTTCCAATTTCCAGTGGGAAAAAAATGTGTGGGCTCTTCCTTGTACTGGTGATGTGCACAGCAGGTGCCTCTGCTTTCAGACTTCAGCAAATCAAAAGCACAGGTAAGGGCATGCTTTTTCTTTTCCTGCTGTCTCCCTCACCCTCCTTTTTAATGTGCCTCTCTGACAGTAATGTAAAAATATCTCTGATTTATATAGAAAACTGCCCAGATCACACCGTGTTTTTCAAACAGTACTATGAACTACATGGAGAACCTGTGGTTCTGAAGTGCCCCTCCCCCAGATACAAACATTTGGATTTCTCTGCCTTGACCCCTAACATCACATGGTATAAAAATGGTTCAAAAACTGTGATATCAGGAAGAGATGAAGATCCAAGAATCTGGGCAAAAGGAAATTCACTCTGGTTTTTACCAGCGACGCTAGAAGACTCAGGGGTGTATATTTGCACCAAAAGGTGGGTATTTAAAATAAAATCCAGTGCACTAACAAGATTACTATGTCTAAACTGCATTAGCTTTATTTTAAACTCCAGTTATATTCAGAGAATTTCTGGGTAAGATCATTTCTTCACTGACATTATTAGGAAAAAATAATGTGTAAAGTCAGAATCTTAAATGCATTATGTGTCTCCTATAGTTATATATACCAAAATCTGGATAAATTGTGAGATGGGATTGCTGCCTTGGGTACAATCTGATGCCAAAACAGTGTATAGAGAGTTGTTTGAGCTTACCTATGTACCAGCCAATGCTGCAGCAAGCAGGACATGCTGCAGGCAGGGGATTTTGCAGAATGTAACTAGCCTTGTTGCGCTTCAGGTTGCCTTATGAAGCATATACTCAGGCACTGTGTCTCTGCAATGTTTTTTTTCTTCTCCCTTCCTTATCCCTGGTCTTCATTTTTCCTCTGCATCACATTTTAAACCAGAATTTGATTGCCTTGGCATTGCTGAATGACTTTTCACAAGACCTGATGTGTAGTTGCTAAACTGATACGAGACTTGAGATATTGCAGTGGGCTGAGGCTTTAGGCATGGCTTTTTTCTGCCCTATTAGTCTTTTTTTTTTTTTTTTTTTTTTTTTTTTTAGTGTTTACAATCTGACAGCCCATTGTACAATTTCAAAAGAAAGTGCCAAGGTCTGGATTGCTGGGGACTGAAGATGGCAAAAACTCCCATCACCCTTAGAGCTTGAACTCCAGAAGGTGTTCCAGGTCCCTGTCCCCTTCCAGCTCCTCCAGCCAGCCAGCCTCCCATGGCACCTTCCTCTGGGGTTTATAGAGGAGAACATCTCTCTACATCCCTGGAGTTGATGTTACCTGTGTAAAGCGCAGGTTCCTTTCTGGCAAAACGCACCTCATGAATGATGTGTTTCAGCAGTAGAAGAGATGGACAGGCAGAACTCAAGTTGAGAAATCATGTTCAGCATATTGGGTTGGCCCTTCTGATGTCTCAGCAGAGATTTCAGTGGCGGAGCAGAAGAGAAGACATTGATAGTGAGGCCAAAACCATAAAAGGTGTCAAGTATTTTTCAAGCAGAGTAGTTGCCTGAGGCCTTCAGGAGTGTTTTTTAATCCCCTTTTGGACTATTCTGCTTCAGTTTGTCAATATATAACACTATGGCAGTGTTACTAACAGCTATAATAAAATGGTGTGAAACATATTTGACAAAGACATGCAAAAACCATGCACATAACTTCATTGGAAACATTATTACACGTTTAATAGAGTGCAAGTAAATTTGCAAAACATCTCATGGAGAAGCCATCAGATTTTTTTTTTCCAACACTGTAAAATGAGGGTAGAAGCAAACTATCACAGATCTCTGCTTCTGTGGAGCAAGTGTTTTGGATTTGGGCATCTGGCCTTTAAGTGACAGATGGCCACAGTGCCCTGGCAGTAGCATCATTCTGTCTGCTTGCAGCACACAGCTGCTCTCCTGGAGGTGGCAGCCTGAACCCCCTGGCTTTGCTGGTTTGTTCAAGGATTAGGTATTGCCTTGGATATAGGCAAGGCAAGGCTTTCAGATGTTGTAGAGGACATAATTCAAGCATCTATCTCCCCCCATTTGGTCCTCCTTGGGATTCGAAGTGATTGCCACTTGGGGCCTGAAAGAAATGTTAAATATTGCAAACCTTTCAAAGCCAGAATGCCTTCTTTTCTACACAAATTGATATGTACTAACAGAAACACTGATGGTTCAATAGTGACAGTAGATGTATTTCAATACATGCTTTAAGGTTGTTTTTCATCACTGGGGTTTTCACAGTCAAGACCTCTTCCAAGAAAATGGGGGAGGAGTCATGACACACCCGATACTGTTCAGGCAAACACATTCACCCTTCTTGCAAAATTAAAATCATGCTGTAGTCTAAGGGTCCCCAGGAAACTTGATGTACAAAAAAAAGAATGAGGCAGATGTGTCAGCAACGTTTAGATTGTGCCAAAAGAACACTATAAGTGATTTTCCAGCATCCCTCCTGGTATGATCTCAGTCCTGGCCTCCTAGAAACCACTCAGGAGAGAAATGGAGGCAGGAGGAAACCCCGAGTGTCACTAGAGTTCCCCGTGTCACTGCTGAGTGCTCAACTCTCCATGCTCTGTCTGCAGGAACTCCTCCTACTGCTCAGAGGTCTCCATCCACCTCACAGTTGTGAAGAAAACAGCTGCTCGGGAGATTGCCTATCCCCAGGTCCTCTTCACTTTCACCTCTGGAAAGATTGTTTGTCCTGATCTGTGGGATTTTACACCAAACAGGACAAGCCTGGAGCTCAAGTGGTATAAGGTAGAGCCTTCACCTCCTCTTTGTGCATAGCTTAATCCCAGCTTGACACATAAATCTCCACTTCACGTTTCTCCTGAACATCATGTTGCTAAAGTCATGAGCACAGTGTAATATACTGGGAATTTTGGGGGTGGATGTATATATTTTGAGAAAGGTTCTCTGGGGTGGATTCAGCACAGTGTGAAATGTTCCACATGCTGTATACTTTCACAGATAATATAACTATTTTTAAGGTTAGGGAACTTACTCAACTCCAGGGTTTGCCACCTGGGATCAGATCCTTTAGTGCTGTGCTTCTTTTTATAGCCTTGCTAGTGAATCCCATAAAGCAGGACATTCCAGGGATGCTTTCTCCATGTTCAGAAGGGGTAGTTTTCATTAATCAACTGGAATACACCATTTGGGAATATTAGGTTAATTACAGAACGTTTGCTTAGAGTATTCTCTTGTCTAACTTGTCAGTTTGTGGTTTTTCAAGTAGACAGGCCTGATTTTGTCACTAAGGTCAAATATCCCTCACTTCGTTATCCTTAGCTGTACAATTTTACACTGGGGAGCAGGGGATTCTTCTTGCACAGTCATAATACCTTGATTTAGTTTTTATTTATGCTACAGCTATGTTCACATGCTCAGCCTTGTGCATCTGTTGTCTTACCATAGAGGCTGGCTTCCTGTAGCAGTGCCTAAGTTTTGATTGGTACCATACCAACAAAACACTGCTGCTCATCATTCTCTTCAAAAGAGTGATATAGGCCACATTATCTAAGTAAAAGACTGTCCTACTCAATATGGTTCTCATTGAAACTGCCAGACAGAGCTACCCTACCTTCATGGAGCAAGGAATGTCATTGTTCCTAGTAGGCCTCCAACCTCTGTAATGCAGAGAGCCTTAGGGATACAGAGCAGGAATTTATCACAGTTTATGAGCTATTTAGGGTAAACAGCAGTTATGCGAAAACTTTCATGATTACTCGTATTTGCCTTCAAAGAACACCTTAGAATATTAGTCTTGTGATGTCATGTACGGAAAATGATACCATTGTGAAAACCTTCATGAGTACTAAAACGGTTTCATCTTAGAAGAATATTTTGACTGATTGCTCTTAAGAGGACTCATAAAAGAGCCTATTGCATCTTTTCCATCTTAAAGTGTGCACTTTATTGAAGAATTACACACACATGTTGCAGATGGATTAAAATAATGATTCTTCACACTTCATAAAGTGCCACAGAGTATTTTTGAGGTGGATACACATTAAAAGAACCTGTCCTTTGGTGGGAAAGTGGAACTGCTCAGACTTCCCTGTGATATCTAATAAGAGAGACAGGGATAAGTAATTCTGTGTGGGAGTTACACAGGGTGAACCATAGCTATATGAGTTGTAACATAAGTTGCTGTCCTTTCTCCAGGATGCTCTGCCTTTGGAAGATGACAATGAAAAATTCGTCATTCTGAAAGGTTCAGCTTCTCTAATCATGACATCAGTGCTACCAACAGATGCTGGCTATTACACTTGCAAAATGTCATTTCCATTTGAAGGTGTGACATATGAAATCACCAGGACAATTCAGCTGAAGACTGTTGGTAAATATAATATTAGATGATTATAGGCATGAAGCACCTCTCATACAAGGAAAGGCTGAGACAATTGGGTTTGTTCAGCCTGGAAAAGAGAAGCCTTAGGGTAACCTAGTTGTGGCCTTACAGTGCCTAAAAAGGCTTACAAGAAAGATGGAGAGGGACTTTTTACAAGAGTATGTAGTGACAGGAGAAGGGAGAATGTCTTCAAACGGAAAGAGGACAGGTTGCGATTAGATATTAGGAGAAAGTTCTTTGCTGTGAGAGTGGTGAGGTACTGGAATGGGTTGCCCAGGGAAGTTTTGGGTGCTCCATCCCCATCCCTGGATGTGTTCAAGGCCAGGCTGGATGGAGCTCTAAGCAACCTGACCTAGTGAAACATGTCCCTGCCACGGCAGGGAGGTTGGAATGAGATGATCTTTAAGGCCCCTTCCAAATCAAACCATTCTGTGATTTCATGATTCAGTGACTGACACCTTAAAACGTTACAGCACTTAAGGAAACCTAGGGAGGGAGCTCATGCTCGGTCTCTCAGGCGTGCCAAGGGAAGGAGGACACTGTGTGTGCTTGCCCTGGCACTGAGGATGCTCCCGCAGCACCGCTGTCAGGACAGGGGTCGCTTCTGCAAGTACCCGTGATTGTTAAACCAACTCACTCAAGCCCTGGGGGCAGTGGGTGTCACTGCAAAGGGTCTCAGGGGGTCAGGAGTACAAACTCGTCACAGTCGCTCGGGCAGGGAACAAGACGCAGTTCGGCGGAGGGCGGCGGTGCCGGGCGCTGCTGCTGCGCGGAGCGGCCAGCAGGGGGCGTGCGTGCGGCCATGGCCGCACCGCGGGGGACGGGGAGCGCATCCTGCATCCGCCAGCGCCGGCCCTGCGCTCCCGACGGGAGCGTCCCGCTTTGCCAGGGCGTTTAACCATCAAATGCTTCCCTGGGAGACGACAGATGTTGAGCGAAGTGGCACCTTTCTAATTCTGGCTACCTCTTCTCTTGTGCTGACTCGGCTCTCTTTCTAACTTCAGAAAAAGAGAAGAGAATTACCCCAATAATTGTATATCCAACGCAAAAGACAACATCAGCGGCTCTCGGTAAGGCCCAACATTATTTCTGGAAACATCTAATCAGAGAAAATTCAAGCAGGCCCTCTTATGGTGTAATTTGTTGATGCAAATTGTTTCTTTGATCTCAACTATCTTACCTGAGGGTCAGTGCTGTCTTCCAGGTAGAAGGAGCTGTAGAACTGCTGTAGATTTTAACCACTTACAAAGCAATAAAAGTGTTTGCACCATTGTCTCAGCTGTCCAGAGTTCACCCTTCACTAAGAACTTGTTCGTATTTCCTCAAATGCATCCATTTATCTGGTAGCTTTGATTAAGCCATCTAGCTCTTTTGGAAGGAGACCTTTTTTCATTACTTTTTACTGTTTGAACTGGACAGTTGTTAGCTAGCAAGTACCTTGATAGGATTTCAATTTTTCTTTGAAGGTTATATTATGACAACAAATTTCTGTTGCATTTCCTCTTCCCAGAAAATGTCAGGTATATTTTACACTAAACTTTTTTAACTTGGCTACTATACACACAGCTGTGTCCCAGGATATTGTTAGTTTTCTTTCCATCACTGCAGGCCTATCAAGTTTTTTGTCATCACCATCTTCACAGGCATAATAGTAACATTGTTTGCATTATTGAGCCTTGTGTTTTCCGTGTAATATAGATCCACACCACTCGTGAGTATCTTTATCCTTAACTCTGAGTTACAATAACTATAGGAAAATTTCAGACTTTTTGCACTTTATCCCTGGAGGTCCCGCTTTGAGGGGAATGCTCTTGCCCACAGCATCTCCAAGTGAAATAACACTTTTAGTTAGTGCAGTTGCTCCAGAGGGATAAATCACATGGTGCCCTTTGGGCTGCAGTATGTCAGAAAGAGCAAGGCCACAGGGACACAGCTTGGCCTCCTGAGGAATGTGTTCAGTGCAAGAGTTGCTAACTGTTGCAAGAGGGAAATCATTTGGTTAGCACAGGAAAGGACAGCCAAACTGAAGGGGCTTGCTGCCAAGGAGTAGGGCATCAAAATCTGGGGGTTAACTTCAATTTTGAATGTAGCGGTGCTTGACACCTGTTGGAACTTGATCTCCACTGGAGTTGTTGGCTTTCACTGAAAGAAAGAGTAGCTCTTCACATATATCCAAGTCATTTTTCAATGTTTGTTTTTTTTGACAGGCTCTAAGATGACTCTTCCATGCAAAGTGTTTGTTGGGCTGAGCAGCCATTTCCAAACTGATGTGGAATGGCTGGCAAATGACACCGGTGTTGATGTGGTTTATAAACAAAGCAGAGTTACAGAAGGAGAACGACAGTAAGTCTGGCTGAAATTGTTTTCTTATGCTTGCTGTTCTAGCCTGCAGTGCTGCAGAGGCTCTCAGTGCAGCTGAATGCCAGGTAATGAATTGGGATACAGACAGATCTAAAGTGAAAGTGAGAGCTGAGAAAAAAAAAAAAGGGCAGGCAAGCAAAAAAACCATCCCAAACACAACCCAGTCAGGGTGAAATAAACTCTTTACCACTATTTTTTGATTCATGATATTTTGAAAATGAGACAAACCAGAAACACATTTTGATGAGCAACTGAACTGATGTAAGAGCTGTTGCAGTGGAAGCAATGAGACTTGATCCTTCCCAGAGCTTCTCTTATCTCTCTCCTTGCTCCATATGAGAAAAGCAGCAATATTCTCTCCCTGACATTCATGAGGTTCTCTGAATACACGAAGGCAACAGAAAATTACTCAGTGTTCCACATTAGTGAGTTCAACTGACTCACAGAGATGTCCAGTGAGTGCTAGAACTGATGCCAGGGTAGCACTGAAGGAGGTGCTGGTGGGAGGGAGAAACAGGATGTTCCACATCCTCTTGCCTTGATTCATTGTGTCTCTTGGTCTTGGGGGGCCTTCTTTCAGTTGCCTCATAGCTGCATGCCTCAAGGTTTTTCCCACTATGAAAGGAGGGAAGAGATCTACTTTTTGTACCTGTGACGTTACCTGAACAACTTGCTACATTCAGGCACACCTCTAGTGTTTTGCAAATGGGAGGTAAAGCTTCAAACTGAAATCTCTTCATTGAGGACCAAGTTGGAATGTTCTGCCTCTCGTTTCCTGAACCTGAGAGTGTCTACAAAGTTCTTCACCCTCACCTGGGGCATAGTGGCTTTTCCTGTACTGGTGGACAGAGCCTGAAAGGTTTCTTTGCTCTGGGATGCCATTGCCTCAGTTGTTAGTTGCTAAACTGGTCACGCACAGGCTTGCACTTTCCCAAAGAGTTCCTGGGTATTGATTAGGGTTTGGCATGGGTCATTGCCAAGTGAGTTTGGGATGTGGCATCTGTATTTTGAAGGACAAGAGGGTTTAACAGTTATGGATATGAGCTGGTTTGGCCATTTGTGGCCACCGGTGCCAGGTCTGATCATGCTGCAGCCAGAGGTAACATGGTCACTCAAGTGTATGCCCAAACCTTTATGTGTTTTCCCATTCTCCACAGCACGATCGAGAGCATTAATTTATAATCCTGTTTACATGGATAAGTGAAAACATTTAAAATTACATTCATTATTACTATCTCTATCACTATTGCTGTTACATATTATTATGCAATGGCACAAGGACAGTGACCATGGCAGCTGAGGCTCATGTAGCACCCACAGTGTGGGAGACACTCCAGTTCTGCTGGAAGCCCCCATTATGAGAGCATGACAAAACAGCTCAAATGCCATGAGGAAAACAAATTGCCTTCAGAAAACTCTGGCAAAAAGCCTACCACCATGTTGCTGCCTTCCTGTGGTACAGTCCTCGGAGGAGTGCCCAGGGAATTCCATTGCCACAGTGCAATGTGGGCTCATGATCAGATCATTGGAGCAGTTGCACAACTGCTCCAGCAACAACTAAAAAAGATACCAAGGGACAGTGTTTGACTGCAGCTAGAAAAACATGTTCAAATAATTGGACTCATGAAACAATAATGTTGAAATAAGCTGGAAACTTCTTAGACAGTTTCTTGTATTGAGCTCTTGGCTTGAGGCATGTGATAGACAGGAGTGGTGGTTCAGTTTTCTGAGAGAGCATTTGGAGGTTTTGTTCTCCATATTTCCTATTCCAACTGGTAGCAATAATTTCAGAAATGAATAGGTGGTCAGAAGGAATTAGGTCCTTTCACAATGGTGTTCAGTGAGCTCAAAGATATACAGGATTCTACTTGCCTTTCTTCCCTCCTTTTTATTTACTTTTGTAAGACAAAATCTTTTTCCCCTGTAGGCTCCAATAAGTGCAGGGTGGATACTGCTCACTGAGACTCAAATAGTTAGCACAACTGGGCTGGGAGACAACATGTGTCCTCAAATGCTGAGGGGCTAGTTCAGAAATTAGCCAATATCCAATGCATTTTCTTGCAATGTGCTCTTAGAATGAACATATCAAATAGAGAAAACATCTTCTAAAAGTATTGAATGTTAAATTTTTCTTATTCTTCCAGAGAAATTGTAGAAAATGGGGAAAACTTCATTGAAGTACCATTGATTTTTGATTCTGTTGAAGAAATGGACTTTTACACAAACTTTACCTGTCTGGCCCAAAACACATATGGGTACCAAGTACTGCCAACAAGGGTCAAGCAGGAAGGTAACTATTTTGGATATTTTAGATATTTGCTTATTTTGTATAATTGTTATTTTTATTCTACTACGGACATATCACCCAAGCCTTTTATACCATAAGAGACAGTGTTGGGATGAATTATTGCCTGGGGAAAGTCTGGTTGCCTCTTTCATGTGTAGTCTCTGATATAGCCAGTTCACAAAGTACACCTTCTATAGGTCATTTACTGGCATTTAATGGAGGGATAAGGATCCATCTGTGCTGATATATCTGTTTAATTTATAATACTCCAATTTAGATACACTTTGTGAAATGATTGTTTCAGTGAGACTAGGGGCAAATTCCTTTTGAGTGCAGCAGGGATAGATCCCCTCCAGTTCCTCAATAAGTAGGGGATAAAAAGACAATAACAGAATGAATTATTCGACTGTTCCTTTTCGTCATGCACAGACTGCCACCAAGATAACAAGAAGTGTAAATTATGATAAGTGTTGTTATTCTGGCTCCTAGTGATGGGAAGAGAATACCTAAGCTCAGTGCAATTAATGTGGCAGCATGATAGACCATTGGCTACAAACCAGCCATAAAAACAATGGGAAGCAATGCTAATTGTTTCTTTGCATGAGGTTGATGAATCACCAAAGCTTGGTCAAACTGTCTTAGAAAGGTAAATTTAAATCTTCATTTTGAGTTATAATTTACTCCGACATCCTATGATGAGAGAGTTGTACTGGATGATATGCTGCCCCTGTCTTCCATGAGCTACACAGGTATTACTACAGAGGAGGCAATGCACACAGCAATATATTTTGGAATGTCGCAATATGGTTTGGACAGTCACTGGTGTTGGAAACTAGCTGTACTTGGGAAGATGTTCAGCATTTTGGCTTGATCATTACTAATTTATAAACTACTCTGTAGGAGAAAATTATTCAGAGAGCTTTCAGGTAGACTAGCTGTTATGTACTCCCACTCCATGCAGTGCTTTTATTTCTTGCTTGGAGTGTCTCTGCTTTAACAAAATCAAAATAGAAAGTGCACAGCCAGTCTGATCAGGGGTTGGAAAGAGTCAGGTGTTTGCAAAGGATTGAACTTTAAATTCTCAGCCTCTGTTTCCAATTCTTCCTCCCATCTTCATAAACACATTTCTCAGAGTGTTCAATCAACAGCCCTCTTCCTTTTACAGGTGGATAAGCCCTGCTGGAAGGTTAACTTGCAGACATCCTTTTTATTGTGATTTCTCCTCTTCCTCTTTGAACTTACAGAACTGTGTTCCTGAGAGTTTGTTGGATCTTTTAAAATATTTAATTTCTTTACTTTTCCAGCTGTTGGCTTGTCCTGGTACATTGCATTGATTCCTGTTGCATTGGCCTGTGTGATCGTGGGAGGGATATACATGCACAAGTGCTGGAAGCAAAGAGACGATAAAGGATATACAATAGCAAAGGTTTAAAAACTGCTTGGTTCTCCAGCTGCCAAGAGAACAAAAAATCACCACTGCTGTCTTCCACGTGAGACACATTTCAGACCTGATATACTGAATTTCCAGCAGACAGATTTCCCTCTTCTCCAAGTCTTCTGTGATCTGATGAAGTTAAGAACAGAAGTTTGCATTTTTATGCTGCCTAGATGCAGGAAACCTGGTTTTATTATTTTGCAACTGGAGTGCAATCTGTGGACTTTTTTAACACAGAACACCAGGATTGTGCTGTAGATATGGGAAAGGTAGGGAAATGGAGGTGCTCTCACCCTTTGTAATTCCAATAAACTTACTGTTTGTTTCTTTTCTTTAAAATAAAAAAAGGGAAGAGAACCCCCCCTAAAATCCAAAAGAAACCGAAAAACCTTGCTACAATAGGACTATTCAACATTAAAGTGAAAAAGCAGTTTTCCTATGGAACCAAACTAAAGTTATTTTACTTCAGTCTAAAAAGAGCCATTTGTTTTCTCTTTTCCAGAACCAAATGCAGTTGTCTTGGCAACTGTGTATCTGTGAACTTCTCCACAGAAAAAGTAATTTTTTTTTCACCATTTGGATTACTCTTTGCTTAAATGGACTGTCTCAGAATATCCCTCCCCCAAAGTTAACTACATCTGCACAGCAGATAACAGTACACTGGAGTATTCAGTTCTGTTTTAGCTACCAGTGTCATATCCAGAGATTCATAGGCAGCTGTAACATGTTGTTATCTTTGCCAAGAAAAGAATTTGGAGGGATGTTTTAGTGTTTTGAGAGTCACTTGACAAATAAAAACTTTTATTCCTGGAAGTGGTTGGACAGATTGTCAGTAATAATGTACAGCCTCACCCTTTTGTGCCTCCAACCCTTTCCTTGACCAGTCTGGTCATAGCTTCAAATTCTGTCCTTTAAATTGCAGTACACAAACTGATTATGTATGACGCAAAACACTGTCTATTAGGTTAATATAACTGGATTCTAGTCTTGACATAAATCAGAAAGGAGCAATAGATAATCAATGGCCACGTTGTACTTTGAGAGTCAGAATGAGTAAAATGACTTGGATACTTCCTCTTCAAAGAGATACTACTTATGATAAGTGAGGAATAGTTCCATGATATATAATGTGTATTATCTTCTTTTGTATGGGAGGGATGAGAACCTGCCTTTAGGACTACCTTGTTACAGATCCCTAACCAACACCTTCCACAGATACGGAAGAGAAATCTTTTTGTTCATATAAGTCATCCCAGAGGCGTTTCAGACTCTGTAGGGAAAAAAAAAAAAAAACCCAAACACAAAAAAATCAGAAAAAATGTTGGCTCCAAAGAAACAAATTGTAACAGACTGGGAAATGAACAGCTCATGCCCAGCTGGGAAAGACTATAATCCAATTCCTTTCCACCACCTCTTGTAGCTGGCTCTGAGTGTAGTCCAGTAAATATCTGCAAAATGTTTAAGAGCAGGATGTGGCTTGAATTAAGAAACCTTCATTGTCTATTAGCAGGAACCTTCACATGTAATGAGATTAAAGCCAAAGCCTCCCTTTAAATATTCTAAATGTGTACTGTGAAGGTACAGGCATGGAGATTAGGATTCTAACACAGTCTGAGTCAAGAGCAACCAAAGAAGACCATAGAACTCACAGTTTCCAAGCATAGAATGTTAGAAATGATGATAAAGACTCTATGTATTTTATGGGTAGATGGGAAAAAGCTGTCTGCTAGTCTGGAAAACAGTCAATTCACTTGAATATCTGTTCTTTGAAGGAAGAGAGCTATAGATGAACTGACCAATGCTGGAAGGAACATGAAAAATACTTCAGGAACATCAGGAATATTCATTATTGTCAAGCAATCAGTAGCCTGTAGCTAGAAAACAAAATCAGGTTTGTCAATAATGTGATTTGTTCTTTCTTTCCATCTGTATCCTTCAAGAGTAGTCTGATAACACGTCTGGCTGTAGCTGCAGGTTGGATTTCACTTAGTAGTGGGAAAGAAGCAGAACTTCAGTATATGGAGTATTCGTGCCATAAGAAAGTTAAATACCTCAGATCCTCCTCCAAACTAGAGAAAGAACTGTGAATGTGAGATAAAAATTAAGCATATAGGGGACGGACGTTACATACGCAGTGGCACCTTGAATACAAAAGGAATGTAAAGCAACAAAACCTTTTTTTTTATGAAGGGATATTTGCTTCTGAACTATTGGTATAGTAATATTCTGAAGATTTTCATCATAAGCAGATTTATTCAAGTGAAGTATATTATGTGCGTATTTTACAGGTAGATTTGAACAGGTGACGTACATAATGTAAATGTTTTACGTCGATTTATATCATTATACACAAGGGCAACACTGGGTTTGAAAATAATATGTGAAAAATTGAAAACAAATAAAAACCAAAACAAAATGCAAATGTGTGAGTTGTGTGTGAAGGAAGATGTGAGATACGAGATGTCTCTTTGAGGATGGCGGCTCTTTCCCAGAGAGCAGCGATTTTTCCAGCGCTCTGCTGCAGAGAGACTTGTCCCCTGGAGGCACAGTCACCCCTGCTCCATGGGGTTGCAGGTCGGGCTCCATTCTTCAGCTGCCTCTTTCTCACCTTGTGACCGTGCCTGGTCACACCAAAGGAGGACTGAATCCTGATGGACCAAGCTCTGTTCCTGGCTACCACAATGCTCATGACTGTCCTTGGTCTGCAGTCCCCCAGGTGTTTGGGCTCACTCTGGGCAGGTGGCATTGGGTGATCTTTCTCTGCCTACCAACTGCCTGGGTATTTTGTTCCCCTACTGTCATCTGTGGGGAGACTTCTGGTTAGAGACTGTCACTGTAGGAATGCAAATTTAGCATGTTCTTCCCACATGGGGGGATCTGGCTTGTTCAGCTTCTCAAAGGCAACATTTTTGTCTCCTTTTTTTTTCATTCAAAATTAGAGAACTCCAGTTGTCACTGTACTTAGGTAGGTCCATCCTGGAAGTTGAGAGTCATTAGAGTCAGAGTCTCAATGTATTTTGAGAAGAAAATGTCCTGAATCTCAAGGCAAGTTGAAACAGAGGACTTGGTTTATAATCAGACCTGGAAAGAAATACAGTGTTAGGGAATATCACTTCACATCAAGGATCCAGGGCTCTGCACTACAATGTTTGTCTTTAGAATAAGTAATGGTATAAGGAGAACAAGGCCACCTCATTCCTGAAACTGTGAACTGTGGGTTTATAGCATTTTCCAGAGTGCTCATTTATCTGCAACAACTTCAAAGGCACATCCACAGAGAAGAAGAGACTGATGTACCCATGGTCTTGGTATGAGTTAGCATCTAGTACAGAGGCCACTCCTGCAGAAGTAGTTCTTTTCAGGAAACAAGTTCAGTTAACAATTATTTTCTTATTTTATTAAGCATATGTGATCTTGATGTCATCTATCCATATAAAAAGGCAGTAAAACTATTGTTTGACCAGTGTAGCATCGAAAAAAACCCTCAACATAATTTGAAGAGCACCAAATAATTAGATCTGCTCATTCCCAAATAAAACCCTTAAATAAATGTAGGAACAAGGGGAAATAAGGACTGGACCTGCGCAGAGAGTTGGTCTTGGACAATCAAGAGAAGAAAGTTACATGTTTTATTCTAGTAGTTGGAGAGGGAAGGTGTGCATGCACTAGGACTAGGTGAAATATCATTGGCAGGAACAGTGCTTTAAGTATGAGAACAGCTGATGACAGTGTTTATGATTATTCTGATTCAAGTCTGCAAAGCAAGAGGGCCAACAGAGAAAAACAAAGGAAGAAATAGGTCTTACGTTTTGGAGCCAAGAACTCCCTATCCACTCATAACCTTATAGTGGTAAATATAGCTTAGGGTGGGGTACCTCTAATCCAGCCTTCACACGACCAAAATGAATACAGCTGGTCCAAGCTATCCATTGATGTTTCCTCTCCACTCACTGGAGAAAGAGTTCTCTCTGGTGCCTAAAATAAATGGCCTGAGTTGCACCTCAGAAATGCCTGTCTGTTTCCACCAGTTTATGACAAAGTGAGAAGAATCCACCCTGCATTACAGGAACAATTGCTTGTGGACTGTTGGATTTCAGGTCGTCAGAGAGATTCCTAAAAGAAATAGACTTAAGCTCAGAGAAACCCCTTCAGTAGACAAAACTTCTTGGGAAATTACTTTAATGCTTGCAGCTCACTGTGCAGAGCAAGAACACAGGCTCCAGGTAAAGGAAAATCCTGCAAGAGGTTGGGAGGAGGGCACAAAGGTATATGTAGTGGAATCCAACAAAGAGGCAGGCTGAAAATATCTGACTGGTGCCTTGGAAAAACATTTGTGGTCATGAACTGCCACAGCTGTTATGGGAGGAAAAGAAAGAACTTCCCTGTGTGTGTGGCTGAAGTGCACAGGGCCCTGCTGGGACCAGGAGGAAGTCTGCTGTGTGACTGCAGATGAGCAGGGAGCTCTTGGGCATGCACGGGGCAATGGGGGCTGCCACCCCTTCCCACAGCACTCAGCCAGCTCAGTTCCCAAAACATCTGCCTACACCTTGGAGGCACTGCTGAACCACAGAAGATGATTGGAAAAAAATTGTTATATAGAAACGAAATGCCATAAAACTAATCTACTGCCAGTGGGTAAACACAGGCTTTTGGTAAGAAAAATAATGAAAATAAAAAAATAAATAATAAATTATTAGTCTGCTTTAGTGTGCTTATTGCACTGGAAATTGTAGTCTCTATCAGTCTATACATTAGCTAGTATACACAATGTAAACAGCTGAGCAAAACAGATGAAACATAACACCAGTCAGTTTTCCAAAGGATGTATTTTCTCTTCCTGAAATTCCTCAACCAGGCACCTAATAAAGAGGAAACTTTTAAATACTCTCATAGATCCAAGCTCAGTTGTTAGAACTTGGGGAATTACTCTCTTACTGAATTTTTAACTGCAGTGTGCAGATTGGCTGTTATAGTTGTGTGTCCCTCCTACCAATTTTAGGGTTTTGCACCAGTCTTAATCGTCTCAGAACCTGGCAATGAATTCAGGTGTAAACAGGAAACTCTTTTGTAGCATTTTGAAATAGTCAGTCTCACATTCCTGACAAGAAGTGAAGGCCCTCTCTTTCTCACTGTTTTTGCTGATTTATCATCTATTGAGTAGTGCAAGAACTTCACTTACTTGTATGTAAATTTTGTAGAAATGCACATCTTGATTACTTTGATAGTTACTTGGTAATGAGGCATTTCCAGTGTTTCTGTCTTGTGGGTCTTGAATGGTACTATTTAAAGCAGTAGAGATCCTGCTCTTCCTTATTATCGAAAATTCATTTATCCGTCTGCTAAGCTGTGGTAGAAATGAATCATCCTGTTTATTTGCTTTGGCTCCCAAATGTGCTTAGTCATAAGTGCTAGGGAGGCCAGGCTATGACTGGAAATAGTTGATACTGTTTGTTTACTTCGAAAAAAACCCCTCTTCAGTAACTTGTGGCTTTCAAGTTATAGAGACAACACTGAACAAAGTAATTAAAGGGTTTCATTACATGTACCCTCAATTACATGTTACCACCACTCTTTTTGATTTGACTGGGCCTTGCCTTGGCTGATCTTCAACCAATTTGAGAACACTCCAGAGGAGACAAGTGGGCAAGCCATGGTGGTTTCTTCACACTCGTTGTTATAACTGCGATAGACTGTGGATTCTGAAGACTAGAGCCTCCTTCTTATCATAGAATCATAGAATGATTTAGGTTGGAAGAGGCCTTAATGGTCATCTAGTTCCAATCTCCTAACCACAAGCAGGGACACATTTCATCTGAAGGCTGCTCCAAGCTCCATCCTTGAACACTTTCAGGGATGTGGCATCCACTTCTCTGGGCAACCTGTTCCAGTGTCTCACCATCCTCCCAGTAAAGAATGCCTTCCTAAAATCAAATCTAATCCTACTGTCTTTCCATTTAAAGACATTCCCCTTCTCCTGTCATTACATGTCCACATAAAAAGTCACTCTCTAGATTTCTTATGAGCCCTGTTCTTGTGAATAGAGAAGAGCTATCAGCTCAGGGATAGCTTTGTCTGTGGTCACAAGTTGATGGGTAGCTTACTAGCTGAATTTAACCCAGTAAAATACAGGAGGAAGCACCATAGTGAAAGAGCTGAGATTCACATCTCCACCCAAGAGTGTCAGAACTCCATGACTGATTGCTCCTTGCTAGGAAACAAAACATAAGCTCGTGATGATGATGATGATGATTATTATTACCATGTTGATATGGCACCTTTTAGGAAATATGGATTGCATGAGTGAAAATAAACTGTGGCTTCCCATTGGTAAAGCTATGAAGTGCTGCAAGGACACCTGGGGAATGGAGAACTTGTAAGAATAGGCAATATGACTTTATTCCGTGCCTGGAAACTGCCCACAAGTTTGTCCAGAGGGAGAGTGAAAAAGCAAGGGCATGTAATTATTTCCACTAATGAAGGAGGTAGGAATAAGAAATGAATAACCAAAATTAATTTGGTCATGAGATCACTGCAGCAGTGAGGTCCTGAAAGAGCATCTCAGCAGGGGTAATGCGTAGGAAAAGAAATTCTTTCAAATCCGAAGCGGGTACAGCTATGAAAAGGATTTGAAGTGTGTGACAGCAGGGGATCTTCCTGCACAGCTGAATCATGTCCTCTGGCTTTGTCCTCTTCCATTGAAAAAGGGCTGGACAACTGAAGATAAAAAATGTCATCCAAGAGTTTAATTAGTTTGTTGTATTATTTCCTCAGTTAAATCTCCGGTGCCCATAGTTACAGACCTTACAAGCTTGTAAGGTCTAGAAGATCAAAAGAATTAAACACTGAACACAATTGCTGGGCATGTCTTTGTAGATATGTCCAAAGGTCTGGTCTGGTTTAAACTCTGCCAGGAGATGTCAGTTGCCCCTGGAAAAGAGTGCTTAATGAGAGTGGGCTTTCATGGTGCAGAGAGTGAATAGTCTCTCAAAACTGTGTTGTAGAAGATAATTTAGCTCTTCATATGACCCAAGTGTCTGTGTTATGCAAAGAGGAGGAGAAGGAGGCCTTTAAATGCTGCCAAGTCCTTTTCCACTCATTCTCTTAAATGGTGCTTTCTGCTTGTCTGTTTTACTGCTTAATGGCTGTTTCTGTGGCATTCACTCTTGGCCGTGCACTGGGAACCATGATGGAGCAATGCTACCCCAGAGAGGATCCCAGGAGCTTCCTGGCCTAGGCCAGCAGGATCTCTCAGACTGCAAGCAAGTAGCAAGAGTGATGTCTCTGCCATGAAGGTCAAGTCACTGGAGGAAAGCAGCAAAGAGCGCAGTAACGGTAAGTGGCAGTGGCATCTAACTCCCAGCTCTGGGAGAATTCTTTAGGACATAGAAACCAGCTGCTGACATGTGACTGTTGGAGGCTTGTCAGAAATATTTTATAGCTCATAGCATTACATGTATGTGGGCTTTTTAAAATTTTAATTATAAAAACAGAATTTACACAAACGAAATCCCTTCACCCCTCCTTAAATCAGTAACTCAAGTTTTTCACTGTCTACCCAATATGGGACACACTGATTGTGCAAGGCAGTCTGAGACTGTGTATGTGTCAGTCACCAGGTTTGCAATTTAGACATAGTGCTTGTCATATTTGTAATTTGCTTTCATTCTGTTCCTTTTGATTAAGAAAACTAATTAAACCCTACTTTAACAATGATTTTTAAAAGTGGTTCATGGAGCTTAAATCTTGTTATTTCTTAAAACAAATCATTATGATGCAATGCTTTGAGGTGGTCTGAGCATGCCATAACTTGTTTGCACAAGCAAAACTTAATTTTCAGAGAATATCCTAGGTTGCTTTAGGTCTAATTTCAACAATCTTTCTTTTTTTCTTTTCCTTTTTTTTCCCCCCCTGTTTCATTTATTCTGTTTGTAGCATTGTCTAAGTTTAGAGAGAGCTTAGAAATATTTATAGCTAAAAACAGAGGGACAAATCTCCTTCAATTTCAAAACAAATTTTAATTAAGATATGATAAATGGAAGGATAACAGTTCCTAGCTATAATTATATATATCTATATCTATATATGTATTTAAGATAAACAAAA
>VXAU01002216.1:245379-392134 GCA_013399695.1 Formicarius rufipectus | reverse complement strand
CTGATGGGCCATTAGCAGACATGACCCCTCAGGTGGGTGTGGAGGCAGAAGAATTTCCTTATCTCACAGAAGTTCCAAAACACCCAGTCTGCAGCCTGAGGGGTGTGCTGTCCCTTAGACAATAGCTGCTAATGTGCCATTGTGAGCAGTTCATGGGAAAAAATGGCATAGAGGCTTTAGAATACACACCCACACAGTGACAAACTGACCCTGGCTACTAAAAACCAGGACAAGCATATATTCCAGTAAAGTGGATGTAAGAGGATCAACTGTATAATGAGCCTGCTCAGGGCAGTGGAATGGAGGAAAGAGGCAAGTCACTGTAGCTCACCTGTGAGCAGTAGTCTTTCTGCTTCCTCTCTTCCTCAGGTGACCCTGTCTGCCTTCCAGACCCCATATCTGTTATACTACTTCTGCAGCACAGCAATCTCTTCATTTCAGGCTATTTCCTTTGGTCAGTAAAGTCCCAGCTGATGTGCAGCCAGCTGAGTGCCCCAGGCCTGGCTGTTCTTCCTGTGTAGGTGTTTGGGTGCAACTACCTAGACTTCAGTTCCTAATATAGGGGTGTTTTCCTCAGAGTGGAACCAGTTCAGATTGGCTCACAAGGTGGGAGCCTTTTACTCCTTGCTATACATCTAACTTGAAATTGGCAAGTAATTATTTTTTTTGACACTAACAAAAATAAGTCACTAACTCATGGATGCTTGTGGTCATATGCTGTCATTCATCTTTTCCATGTGAGTAAAGTTTTAATGCATGAGGTCAGAGACCACGAAGTATTTGTGTGTTACAATAGAATAATGTGAGCAGAGGAATTTGTAATGGTGCTTTTTAAATACAGAAGTTGATAACATTGTGTTTTCAAACTTCTGCATTTCTCATGTCATTAAAACACTGTAAGAATGATGACTATAGGTTCATGTAAGGCAGCTAAATTTGGGTAGTGAAAATAAATAATAAAATAAATAAATAAAACACAGTAGGATGTTAAGAAGTGACTAACATAGCTGCAGCTTTTTTCACTTAGTATGAACGTGTCCTTTTAGGACAACTAGTTAATGTGTGCATCTTTTGGTTGAAGAAAGGGGCAATTTTAAAGTCAGCACAGTTAATTTTTGGTGCTTATGATTTGTTTGCTCACTTTTTGACCTCTTCATTGAAAAGCTGTTGATGTTTCTTACACTTTTAGTCATGGATATAGAAGAGTAAACTCCACACAAGAGACTGAATATTTTAATTTGGTGTACCATTAGTCTGAGAGACATGGATGTCCCTCTATAGTATTTTAGACTTCTGTAACTTACTATAAACAAGTTTAATACACTTTCTATATGTATAAAATAATTACCTAGGGAACTTAATTTATTTATTTTCTTCTTACAGGCCCGAAATTGCATTTCACAACATCACAAATGCTTGGATTTCCTGAACTCACTGCTGGAAACTTGTGGCTCTCTGGAGTTTAAAAGCAGGTGCTGCTTTTTAAAGCTACGTTTACTCTATGGGTTCTATGCTGCTATATCTCATAATGAATACACACAAGTGCAGGATGGAAAGAAAGAAAGAAAGAAAGAAAGAAAGAAGGTGGCCAAGAGGTCTTATAATGGTCACTGAGATGAAATTTACTAGATCTTTTTTTTTTTGTCAACAGAATGACTCTAATTAACTTTCTTCTACTGCAGAAGAAGAAAGAAAAGTCCCTCAGGAAAGATTTCTTATAGTATTCAAAACTATTGCTTAATTGCAATGTCTTTGTGTTTATCAGGGACATTAACAACCAGTTCACTCAGCAATACATGTAGATAACCTTCTTAGACCAGTAAATTCAACGTTTCTTTGCTGCTTAATTCGCAAGATATAATATAATGATCCAGCTGGTGTCAAAGGCTTGGCACAGCATTAATAATCACCCACAGGTAGTTAATTTAAATGACTTGTTTGTCATTTCAAAGGATCTTTGTGGAAGATCTAAGCATGAAATTTTATTCTCAAAAGCAATATTCACATCCTCAAAAAAGAATCTTCTCTTTTACTCTAACCCCTGCTTCATCCCTTACTAACTTCCAGCTTTTACAGTGGATAAGAAAGAAAGGCTCCCATGAACAACATCTAGTATGATGCAGACCTGATTAATTTCCATGATTTGGGCCATCATGTGGTCTCCAAGATGAAAGCATCATGCATTTAAATAATATGTCTTAATGTGTCTCAATCCTTAATTCTTAAATGACGCATATTCCGACTTGATTTTGCAATATAATTTATGTTCTTCAAACACATTTTTTGTGTGCGTATGTTCTCCTAAAATAGCTTTTTGTTTGTTGGAAATCAGAGTGGTTAAGTTGAATGTTAGTTAAGCTGGGCCTGGCTGGAGTCAAAGGGCTGGAGGATGTCAGTTAGAGAAATAAACTACAGTGTATAACACATTTATTGTGGGTGGGCATGGAAAAATACTGCCATACAAAATTAGGGATTACAGTGTTATTTCTACAGTCTGCCTCTTGCGTGACTACCTCTTCCACTGGTCCTGACCCTTCCACTACTGTTTAGTAGTCCTTGCCTCAGTTCACTTCTGACTGCATCGAGTCTCAGACTCCACCCTGACATTTTTTTTCATCTCTCCTTCCTGTTTTTGGGCTGTCTCTTGTAATTTGGCTATGAGGAAATAAAATACGAAATTTTGTCATATGTTCTCACTCAGTATCTCTGTACTGCTTTCCTGGCTTCAGTTGTGAAGAAAAGGTTTTCCACAAACATCTGCCAGATGATGACTGTGGGAACTGGAAAAGAACTCCTCAGTTCCCATAAAGAGGTACTTTTCCCTCCTTGTTTGAGAACAAACCTACACTTTTCCTGGAAAGACATAAGCTAATGCTGAAGGCCAGTGCATTCTCAAGCTGTTTTTTTCTCACAAACTATTAAGCAGTTTGCATCTTAGCTTGCATTCTTCTACACTGCATATGCAGTATGTCTCTGCACGTAAGAAGAGGAGAGGTTGTGTTTGGCTTTGAAATATATTCTCGTGCACCTTTCAAGACACAGGTTATCTGCCATTCTCCATTCTGATTTGCAATAGGCCAGCCAGACCTGCAGACTGAAGTAAAATATTTTTCTTTAAACATGAACATTGACTCCCTGAACTTACAGTGTGCCTGAGTTCTGCATATCCTGCACCTTGGCCTGTAGATCCAAGACAACAACTCCACCTCCTAATTTCTAGTGTTTTCTAACTCACCAGGTCTAATTCTATATGGCCTGAAAATTTCCTAAGTGCCTACAGCTGGATGCTGATACGTGCACAAAAATATGTGTTTACAGAGTGATGTGCTGTTAGAGCTGTGCTGATATTCAGACTTCTGCAGAGAGACATTTGGCACCAAAGGACAGCCTGAAAAGCTGGACTTTGTCACAGCCATAGCTCCACTGGAAAAAACAGATCTAAACTGTTTTTTAGAGCAAGGAAGCTGAAACTCCACCTCAGGAGAATGTCACAGTGTTCCAGGCTGCCCCTGCCTGTTTCAGGCAGAGAACAGGGTACCAGTGTCTGCTTCAGTGACTGGCACAGTCTGCTGCTTCTGATGAGTGACTAGTGTAGGACGCAGGTGCATCCCAGAGAGCAGGGAGAGGAGCTCCCCAGCCCTTCCCCCGTCTTGTTTTGGCTGTTTCCTGGAGTGCATCATGGCTCTTTCTCCCTGGAAAGTGGAGAATTTAGGAAGTATGGAGAAGACCCATCTTAGGTCTCCTTCTCCAGTACTTCACATGAAGTAATAAATTATTTCTATCTGTTAGTTCTATCTGTTAGCTTTTTGTGTTTTATGAATTCAGAGTACTTATTTATTTGTAGCCATGGCCATGGATCCTAGTTCTCACCTGTACAATTCCTTTTGTATTTTTATACTCTTTAGATAGCACCTTATACAACCTTGTTGGCCCTTGCTTACTTTAAAACCTTCCTTTGCACTGAGACAGTCTGATGGTTTTGTTAATTTTGTCAAGAGCTGGTAGCTCTTCCATACTCCTTTTAATTTCATAGCAAAGCTTCAGATTTCCTTCCAAACAGATGCAAGACTAATTGCATTCTTTTGGATCAGATTTTTCCAGTTTCCCACAATTTGTGGTACTGTTTTGCTTATGTTATTCGTGATACATAATAACACAATTAGAGAAAATGGGAGAAATGTGGGAAATATACTTTGTTTTAGTGGACCTCCTGCTCACAGGTTGTCAGAAAGATAAATATGTTCTACATAAGAAAAATATTTCAACATAAATACTTAAAAAGTTTGTAGTACTTAATCTTATTTAAAACATAGATTTGATGTTTCATTACTTCAAATAAAATATATCCCCTCTGAATTTATTCTATTCTATTTATCTACATTCCATTAAACTACTAAAAATATATTTATATTAGATATAATTTATCCCCATATCTTTATCTTATATTATTTTTCACTTGATTCTGCAGTTTTTGACATCCTTTTTGTTGCAACCAGACCATTTATTATCATAGACAGATTATACTAGGATGCTGATTTATAAAGGTAGAGGAGAGGATAGAAAAAGGAACATGAGAGGTTTTTAGATTCACAGTCTGATTGCACATGATTCTTCTGAAGTCCAGAAAAATATGGAAGGCCAACTACTTTGACGTTTTTAGTAAAAAATAAACAATTGAATATAATCAGTATCACAGTCAAGACAGAGTTAAGGATTTGCCAGTACTGGAGATATGAACTATTCAATTATCTATTTGGAAAGAAACAGAAGAGAACACAGATGATTCAGTAAGTTCTGGGAATGTATTAGTGGCAACTTTTTATTGCAACGGCAGAGGAAATTAATAGATAAGTGACACTAATTAAATCTCTTTGAAATTCAATTCGGGTAGAGGTCAGACAGTAATGTGAGTTATGAGAGACTACAAAACAATAGCATTCTAAATAAAGGAAGGAAGCCCCAAATCGATGTAAGGCAGACTGGTAGGAGGATATATTGGTAAGACATTTCAAAGAGTAACTAAGGAACAAGAACACATGTAAGAGACATGAAGCTGATTAAAAACAAGATGCATTTGCCAAAAACAAAACGTGTTATCACTTCTGTTTCCTCTTTCCCAGGATAACTGGCTTAGTGTTAGAGAGGGAGCAGTAGTAATCTCATATTTAGTAAGGGCTTTGAGGGCTTTACTCTCCATAAGTAAGCTTGGAAAATGTGGTGGAGATGATGTGAATGTAAAGGTTGATACTCAGCTCGTGGAGTAGTCAATAATGGATTTCTGTGAAATGAGGGATATTTCAAGGCAATGTTACAAATTTAATTCCTGGAAATTGCTTGACTCTAACTATTCTAATCATTTAGGTTAACAATGTTGGTGCTGGACTAAGGAATAGTTTAATGAATTCATATAGTAGGAAAGGGTGGAAGGACTGTGAGGACAAACAGCAAAGGTCAAAGTGGGCCTGGTGGTATTTTGAGGTGATGATACATGATAAATCCAAGAAAGAAAATACTGGGAAAAAGAAATAGTGGCATTTGGGGAACTGATTAGGCAATATCAGCTCTGCAAGGCCTATGGAAAAAAAATTCAGCCAGAAATTGAGTTGGTCAATAATACAAAGCAGATGCAACAAAGACAATTTATATTGGCATGTAGTAACGTGATTCTTGTTCATAAGGCATGAGAAGTACTTATTCTACTCTATCTTTGTTGGGAAGACCTTATCTGAGTTTCAAAATCACATTTTGAGGAAGATGCACATAGACTAGAGAGAATCCAGAACATATATCCAACAAGAAAATTTTTTAAAAAATATAATTTATCTGGAACAAATTTAAACAACTGAGTTTGTTTAAATAAGACAAGACTAAGGGAATATTGGTAACATGATAACAGACTTCCAGAATGGTAAGAAGATAGCAAACAGTTGTTTTCTGTGTTCATTGGATAAGGAAAAGGAGTAATCTCTTCAGTTTTGCATGGGAAAATAAATATTTATGGACTGTACTAGGGAAACCGAGTTTTGCATTAGGAAAACTCTACAGCTGAAGAAGAGTTTTTAAGTTTAAGGACATAAACAGATTATGATGGGGGGGGTTGTGTGCTGGTTTTGGCTGGGATGAAGTCAATTTTCTTCATAGTAATGAGGCTATGTTTTGGACATGAGGCTGTGTTTTGGATTTGTGAAAATGCAGTGTTGTTAACACAGGGATGTTTTAGCTATTGCTGAACAGTACTTACAGGCATCAGGATCTTTTCTGCCCCTCATCCCACCCCACCAGTGAAGAGACTAGTGTCTTGCATTAAAGACAAATATTGAGGCAAAAAACGCCAGTAAAATTAACTCATCTTTTTATTCCCCACCAATACAGAGAGACAAAATGTGAGGAGATATAAGTGAAAAAATAACAGTTTCCTGACAAGGAAATAGCAGCAACCACAAAGACACAAAGGAAACAACTTGCCCTCAAAAGAGAGGAATTCACCACCCCATGTGGCCCCCTGGGAACAAAGGGGGAAAAAATGGCAGGGAGTTCTCCCTACCAACCACCCCCCTCGACCCAACTAAACAAAACAAACAATGGGAAACAGGGGCAAAAGCCCAGGAAAACTTCTGTTGTTCATGAGAAGTTATACTATTAAACTGCCCACTCTACGTCACTTGGTCAAGTTCAAGTCTTGACTGTGGCACTGCTGTAAGTCCGGAAACTTCTTTGTTCTCTGCCACGTGTTGCCTCCAGCACTGTGTGTTGCCTCCAGCACTGTGTGTTGCCTCCAGCACTGTGTGTTGCCTCCAGCGCTGTGTGTTGCCTCCAGTGCTGTGTGTTGCCTCCAGCGCTGTGTGTTGCCTCCAGCGCTGTGTGTTGCCTCCAGCGCTGTGTGTTGCCTCCAGCGCTGTGTGTTGCCTCCAGCACTGTGTGTTGCCCTGCTTGGTTTGGCTGAGCTGCGGGCAGTGGTGATCCAGCAATCCCGGCATTGGCAGGGGCTTCCAGCAGTTCTTAAAGAGACAGTTCCTCAAAAACTGTTAGAAAAGGGAAAATCCAAAAAACCCCAAGCACCCTTCTGTAATTATGACAACTAGGGGTGCATAAGGAGTTGGGAGGGGCACAGCCAGGACAGCTGACCCTAACTGATCAGAAAGATATCCCATACCATATGGCATCATGCTCAGCATATAAAGGCTGCGGAAAGAAGGACAAAATGGGGGACACATTCAGAGTGATGGCATTTGTTTTCCCAAGTCACCGTTATGTGTGATACGTCTTGGCTTTCCTAGGGGTGGCTGGGTGCCTGCATACCAGTAGGAAGCGAGGAACAAATTTCTTGTTCTTCACTGCTGAAGCACACTTTGCCTATTAAGGCGTCTTTATCTCAACCCACAAATTTTCTCACTTTGACTCTTCCAAGTTTCTTTTCCATCCTACCAGGGTTGAGGGAAGTAAGTGAGTGACGGGGTGGGGCTAAGCTGCCAGATGGGGTTTAGACCATGACAAGGGCACTATGAAATGTTTATGGGTATGCTAAATATTGATCTGAACATAATAGATCTACTAGCCATACTTCATGACAAAAGCACAGATTAGGTGTCTTTGTGACATCCCTTCAAGCTACATCCCAGCTTTTATCTCCAAAGTCCTGTGCAAGGAGTTTGTGGAGTTTTATTTCTTCTTGCAGGTAGCAATGTGCCCATGCATAAGTTTAACACGCTTCTGTATGTAGGTCCAACAGCTTTATCAAAGTTTTTATGGACTGCTTCAGAGTCAACCTTTACTCTGTGTGCACCAAAGTGGAGAAAATTTTGTTTCTTTTTCACCCCAATAATCCATTGGAGCTTTTCCTGGAGCATGCTGAAAACAGTCCTTAATAAGAAAAACTTAAGTGAGCAAAAATCTGACTCAGCCTGCAAGGTATAGTCAAGTACATTCCAGCAGCCCAAATTTTCCCTTTACTTCTATCTAGGGACAGACATGTGGTTTAACCTCTTGACGCAAATACCGGATCTGCTTTGGTTCTCTGAGGTTGAGTTTCATTGTTGAATGTTTCAGCTCAGTATGGGATAAAGTCTGAGAGGCTTTCTTTGGAAGCCTTCCATGACATTTACAAATAACAGGATGTACAATTCACCTTAACAGCTCTTCTGCATGCTGCCTTTTTAGGTCTGTAGACACAAATACACATTTTACATACAATTCAACTTTCACTTTGGTTCACAGATCAACTCACAATATAGTCATATAATTAACATTGTGATTTTGCATTTCCAAAGGAACCTAAGAACATTTATTAATAATTTTCTTTCTTTCTAAGCTTCCCCCTTATATTATTTGCTTTAACCAGGAAAATAATGCAGTTCCTTTATTTCACTGTTTGATTTTTGGGTGATTTGCACAATGGCTATTTTAATTGCAGGAGTTTGGACGTCAGCAGCTAGGTAACAAACAGGTCAGGTTATTCAAATTGACACTTGTATTGATCATGCAGTTTGTAAAAGTTGCTCAAGGCTTTTCTATTGAATTTTGGTTCTGATTGCCCTCTGGTAATTTTGTAACAAGACTCGAAAAGTACATTTGCATTTTCTGTAACGGATGCTGTAAACTCCTGATAATACCTTGGAAGAAATAGAAAAGGAAATAAAAATGATTTCAAAAAAGTAGATCTGAAATTTATAATTCAGAACTACGAGGTCACAGCCTATGTGCAGCTTTCCAATGGTTATTCACCATAAGAAAAATCAATGCCAATTAGATCATCACAGGAACTTTGCATAACAAAATTAATAGTAAAGGAAACTCCTTTAATAAACTTATTGCTTGTCTTTTTTTAAAATTTATTCTATTTAGTTGATTTATGGGACTTTTACATGCAGAAATTGAAAATCAGCTGGAAGTAACTTAAGTTATATTCTAGGGATGAAAACAATTACAATGTGATTAAGAAGAAGTATTCCTCCCCTTGCCTCTACCCTTCCAAGAGAATCAAGTGATAGAGGTTGCCCTGTGGTTATAAAGCTGCAGAAGGTACAAACCATGAGCTCCTTCCTGCATGTGGAGAGAAATGCTGTGTCTGCAACTGACCCATTGGAATGAGAGGCTACAAGAGTCTGCTCTGACAAACCCCTGTCATGGTAAAACAGGAGATGGACCCTCCAGGAAGAGCAACACCTCCTCCCATCTGCATACACTTTACCTGCACATACCGTGCTGAACATACCGTAAATGTACCAGCAGCAAGTACATGGCTTGGCATCCAGCCAGGCTGGATTACACAGGGCTGAAATTCTTGTAAAGATTAGTCAATGGCTGGGTGAAATTTGCTGTGATTAGCAGCTGAGTGTGGTGTGATGCTGTCCTCACGAGCAGTCATGTGAAGAGAAAGGTCTGAGAGCACAGAGCAACTTCTGATTCAGCGATGCAGATAGCAGTGGAGTGTGCTAGGGAAGAGCCTGGGGTTTTCATCAAGTTTTCTCTTTAGAAAATAGAACTGTGACATAAAATATCATGCAGAGAGGTTTTTCAGTAATAATTTGGCTGAAAACCAAGTGTTCAGTGGGAATTTGGCCTGAGATTAATTGCATCGAACCCGAAACACTCTGAGGTGAGGTGCTCTTTCTTCATTTCGTACAGCTTGCCTGTATTCCTAATTGCACACAGCTACCCTTTCAGTTCATATCTGGTCTGCTGTTTGCTGCTGACCAAAATGTGCATGTCATTCAAGTGCATCCGCCATCCCAGAACAGCTTAGAAGGTTCTTAGGCTGTTTTCTTTTCAGAAGCTGTGTTATTTTTGAATGTGTTGAGATGTGGATGTACCACCCTGACAGCTTTGGTAGTAGCACCTAATTAAATACATGTGAGGACAAACTGTGCTAGATGTGCTCAGGAAAAACAAAACGAACCTTGTCCAAAGTAAAACAGGATTTAGTGTCAATATGCTCTTAACTGTGTGATTTATTTTTAGGTAGCCTTGCAAGGAGAAAGGAGTTTGACTCAGTGTTCCTTATAGGTCCCTTCAAACTTGAGATAGCCTATGATTCTAAAAGTTTAGAAACTTATGCCCAAAGTTGTAATTCTGGAAAGAGGCAATGCCTGGAAGAAAGGAAGACAGATTGGCAGCAGCATGATCAGAGTATGGATACTTCGGGATATTTGATTGGCCCCTAACACTGTTTTTACTTTTTCTCAGTACTGTTCTAGATTTAATGCCACTTCTCTTCAGATTAAGGACTTGGTGGGTATATGAGCTCAGTGGATAACTTGAACCCTGAAGTGAAAGGGCTTTGTAAGAGTCAGGTCAGTAAAAACACTCAGTGAATAAGGACTGAGAACTGTGGCTTCCTGAAAACCAGTGGAAACATCTTCAGCAGAAACTATGCAAGTTTCCAGCTGAGCCTGAGTTTCCCAAGGGCAATTGTGGATTGTTTCTGTGGGCTTCAGCTTGCACAAAACCTAAATACACCAGTAATTGCACTCAAACAGTCTTGCAGTTACTCATTTTCTCTGCCATATTAGTAGGTCAAGCAGGATCAGGGCTGTCTTCTGTATTTCCCAGAATATGATGCTAAAGAGGCACTTATTTGCCTTTATGCATATATTCATATTTATGTGTCCCTTCAAAATTGTTTAAAACTCCAGCTATTCTCCAGTTTTCCGTCGACATCACCCTGTAAGTAAACAAACCTTTTCAGTAACTTTAGTTGGAAGTGGATCAGGTCTGTAAGCAGAACCTGCATGAAAGACATGCATACTTCACTGGGTAACACTTTCCTGTGCAAAGAGGAGCTGTGAGATAAGCCTGGCTTTCAAAAATGAAGTAAAAAAGCAAATAACACTTTGCGGGGTGGGGAGTGTTGGGGGGGGGCAGAATTCTTCTAACAAACATTTAGTTATGCCAAGTGATAGCTCTTCCTTTAAATGACTGTTTCTGAGAATTGTAAAGGAGTCTTGCAGACACCTTTTCCAGTAAATCCTTCTGCCCAAAACTCTTGCACAAAAGGCTCAGAACAAATAGGACTCATGCTGGAGAAGAGTGTGCTGATGCAGTTCTTGCATAGTAGGAGTCTAAAGGTTTGTCTCGATAATTAGCATATGCAAATAGCTACCAGAGAGCACATCTTGCTCCCAGTGTCTGGTATGACACGAGTAGATGCTGCAATGAAACTGAATGGAACATATGATTTTTAAGGATGAATGATACTTGAGGCATGCAATTTCCACTCAAATTAAGGGCAAAGCTTCCACTAACTTCAAAGCTCCTAACCAGCATGCATATGCACAATGAAAATTGCCTTGTTGGCAGATTATGAGTATGTGACAACAAGATTATAGAAAGCATGCCTGCACTTGACTTACACTCCCATAAATGTGGATTTGGCAACTTTCCACCTTTCCTTACCAACCCTGGAAGTATTTAACTGTTACATTCCTACTACACGAAGATCATAGCTAAGTAAGAGAATGAAAGTTTTCTTCCTTAAGGATAGATGATTTCTGGTCCAGGAGGGCTTTACCTGCCATAACATGTACTGTCAATCAGAGCTTTGGTTTTGTTGTGGTCCACTTAAGGTCACAGTAATTCCTATTGGAAGGAGCAGATCAGCCCTCAGTACATTTTTTTCTCTTTTGTACATCACTGTCAAATATAACAAATGATAAAAAAAAGGGAACCTTTTGGGTTTAACAAACACTACAAAGGCAGAAGAAGCTGGTGTCAGAGCTTAAGCAGTTAGGATAGTTTTTGGCTAGGTATGTAGTGCAATGAGTAAGTGGGTACAATTGGACTCTAAAGCTGTTCTAACTGCACGTGCTTTAAAAATAAAAGACAGACAGAACATTACTTAATTAGACAACTTCATAAAAAAGAAGGAAATTCTTCCTTCACTGAGGACAGTTTCCTTGATTAAAATTTTAATTACTGGAAAATACCCATTTATTGAAGCTTAAACTTCTTAAAAAATAATTAATTTTGACCATATTAATTTCCAGGAAGAACCTTTGCCTAGGACATGGGAGAGTCGGGCTGAATTCTGTTTCAAAGCAAGTGAAGCCTGAGATTAAATCTCTCTAATCCCTGCAATTTTGTCTTTTCTTCAGGAACTAGATACTGTTTAGGTTTCTGATAAAAAACTCAGAAAGATTTGACTTTCAACAGAACGTACTTAGAAAAGAAATATCTGGTGCTTTCATATCTTCACGAAAAAGAATTTTTTGTTTCCTCATAAATTCTTTGGATTTTGGAGTGAGATTCAACAGGCATTTAGACCTAATTCAGATAATTCTCTGCTAGTTGCTCTTCCTGTTCATATTCAAGTTCAAGATATTATTCAAGATGATATTGTGTGGCTTGCCACAGATATTTTTGGATTTCCTCTCAGTCTATACTGATAAGGCAGTAAGGGAGGTACTTTCACAACTCATTGGCCTCTTCACTCATAGATTGCAGTAGCTTGAACATCACTGGCACAGACCATGAACAGCTTCAGAGTGTCACAGTGTAAGAAATGGGTGCTTTTTGCAACATCAATCCTGGCACTTCTATGAGTCAGGTGCAGGATGAATGCATTTCACATGAGAATGGATTGATTATCATGTCGATCACTGAACTGCAGAAATGCCATGAGAGTGTGTTTTATGTCATGCTTCCTATATTGCATATTATTTCATTTTTTCTTCTGTCTAGCAAGAATTTCCTCCTTCATCTGGAGAGTAACAGGATTGATCTCCATCCGAAAGCAACAAAGTTCTATCACTTCTAGCCTGGAACCACTTTTCTTCTTCTTCATGGACTACAGCACTGGATTCCTACAAGGGAAAGAGGAGAGTAGCATTCTCTTTTCCACTCACAGTTTTATTTTGAGTGCTGTTAAATAAAAAAGGATGGCATTACATACTGCCTGTCTTATGCACATTCAGGTCACTGATGCTGCTGACCTACCAGGAGACGTCTCAGAGGGATCCTTCTGACATCTATGTTGGGATCTGAGACTTCAAGTTTGTTGCTCTCAAAAAGGCAAGGTGGCAGATTTTGTGTATGCTTCAGAATTATTTAAGCTATTCAAATGTATTAAAACATACTGTAAGGGCTGTGGAAGGGTCTTATTAAATCTCACAGAACTGTCTGATAAAATGAGAGATTTAAATTTAGTGTAGAAAAATAGTCTTTCTATGCCTGTGGAAAAACAGTATTAGCTGTACCTGGAAAAGACAATGTTAGCTGTACCAACAGCTGGCTCATCGTTAGCTGTCTGTGTTCAGGAAAGGCACATTGATATGACTGGGACTAGTTCTCTGAAAGCACAAGCTCAGTGATGAGCAGCAGTCTGTCAGATGGGATTTCTGGTATTGTTAGGAAAGGAATGGAGAAGGCACTAAAAGTGTCCAAATTCAATGTACATAGAAAAAGGACAAGTGGTTTCATCAAAGCAAGCACACGAGTGCCTTGGAAAGAGTGCATAGTCCTCATCCTCCATCACCAAAAACTTACAGCACAGAGAAGGGTGTCACAGATGGCCCATGATGTGGAGTGGCTTTGCTAGAAGGCTCTTCATCTTGGAAATGCAGACAGGATCCTCTGAGTCATGTACGGTAATGGAGAAAGTGAACAAGAAAAAAGGAGTTCATGCTTTCTCACATAATTGGAGCAAAGGGCGCCTAGTTATTACTGAGTGGCAGATTAAGAAAAAGCAGCAGTGTTCCTTTTTAATCACAGCATGTGGCTAGTATTTAATGATTAATGTACAAGTCATTTCCATGGGATGTGAAGGCAAGAAAGATAAGAAGTTTAAAAAGGGACTAGACAGAGTTATGAGGGGAAAGTGAATTACTAACTACTGAATTTGGGCATGATCTTTTGCCGACAGGATGCCTGAAATGTAATTACTGGGAAATAGGAAAGTATAACAAATATGGACAAATTGTTACTAGCCTTGTTCAACTACTATTTTTACAAGTACCTGCAGCTGGCCATAGCCAGAGACAAGGAGTTTTATGGCCCCTAAATTTGGTCTTATATATCTGTTCTTCTGCCACATTGGTGCTGGCAAGTGACAATTTTTAAATCTTGTGTTCTGTGAACCTGTAAGTTATGACACAGAACAAATGTAGGTAAATTATTTCACTTTTACCAGTGGCTTCTGGAAAAAAAAAGTTTTAATAGAAACAGATACAGAATCAGCACAAGATCAGATAATGATTTATTTGTACATTTCAACATAAAAGAAAGTGGGGAGACAGTGCAGTGGAGAGTGGATATGAAAAGGTTTCAAATCTACATTAAATATTAATTCCATAAGTGTATGCCTAAAGCAGGCTCTAACTCAGTTATTCAGTGGAAAATCAGGAAAATGAGATTAAGACAACACAATGTGCTGCTTCCTGTTCATCATAACACAACAAATTATGTTCTGTCGTCTGCTGGGGCCCCTTAGAGACGCTGCTTATTTAATTTCCTATTTGGACTTCCTAAAAGGTACAAGCACTAAATGATGAAGCATAATGAAGGGATTATTATCTGGACAGTGATTCCTCTTCTGTTTTGGCTCCTTCCCAAACACAGCAATAATTTTTGGGAGCCACAAAAGTGAGACATCATCCTGCCTGCAAGCTTCAGTATCTGGATTGCACAAGTTTGCACATAGGGCATTTTAATGAAAGGGCTTATGTCATGAATTTGGTCATTAACTTATTTTAAAGAATCAACTGCAGATCAGTATTATTAGCTAGAAGTTAGACCGATCATGCAAGAAAGAAACAATGAAGATATGTATCCTGTTGTGTTTGTGACAAAACAAACTTTGCATTACATAAGGTTAGTCAAACATATGACATTTTTGTGAGTGCTTTTATGCTGACAGGATGGTCTCTGACTGTTGGCTAGGAGCTAAACTAGAGCTGCTGGAAGATAGTAGAGCTCTTCTCCGCATCACAAACTTACAATGAGATCTGCAAAGTGTAAATATAGATATACAATTGAATTTATATTCCTTAGTGATTTCTCATAATTGAAGGCATTATAACAAGAATATACATCTAATTAGATTAAATGAATTGTTACCTGTGGAGGGGGAAAGGCAGACTAAAGATTGTCTGCCATACTGAGGTGATGAACAACTGATAAATACATGGACAGTGAGAATTATACCAGATATATCCATGATATCTGCTGGGATATAAAACTGTTACTTTCCAAGTAATGACAGCTGCTGACAAGGTCCCTTGCCAAGATCATCACTCCAAACAAACACATGGCAGCTGTTATTGGGGTTTTTGTGCATCCTCACAGTGAAAACCAAACAACATGACTCAACTTGTCTTTCTAAATCAGAAGACACACACTAGTGAGTAAAGGATTCAAGAGATCCATTATCTTTCGGAGATGTTGGACAGGCTGACCCATGGATGTTACAGAAACCTTGTTATGGGAAAGATTTAACTTAAACTGCACCATTTTAAATCCCAGTTGTGCACCAGATAGCCCAGAGCTGCAGCTTTGCATAGCTCATACATAGCTCACCTGTCAGCTCAGATTCACTCTTTGTTTCCCTTTAAACTCATTACTATGTTTAAATTGTCATTATAACATAACCTTGCAGCTATGTTATTAAAATGCACAGAACAAACCCATGATACAGCCAATATGAGTTAAATCTCACAAGCAATTAAGACTTTATATCCTGGTACTCAGTCTCCATCAAGTTATTCATTTTAAGGTTTTAAGTGTGAACTACTTCATACAGTGTAATAGCCACAACTACTTGAATTCTTAATTAACTAACCTTTTCAACCTCTCTCAGGACTCAAAGGAGGCACATGATGTGCCTTTAGTTCTGAATTTCTAGGTGTTTAGAGTGTAAATCTGAATAAAAGAAGCATATCACTTTAACCCCCCAAGTGAGGTTTAATTTGCAGAGAAAACAAGGGGTGAGGGGTCCTTACCATGTACTGAGGTGCTGCCCTGATGTGGGTTGAAAGCATGGTGCTTTCATAAAACCAGTGCAAAATGATAATGGGAGGCAAGGGGAAGACAAATACGATTGGAAGATGGGTTTAAAATAATTTTCACAAATTGTGGTTTTTCCCACAAGAGTCAGCCCACATTGCTGAGAAAACATTAAATGCTAAGCGTTGTAATGTCCTCTCTGTTGTCACATTACAGAAAACAATCTGTGTTTCAACGAAACTTTTTTCACCCCTGTGGCTTATGTGGTCCCATTGCTGTTATATCATTGCCTTATAAAATGATATATTACAAAAGCTATTCACAGAAAGAAAAACATCCCATCCCCATGGGAATACACAGCACAGGATCATGATAGTATCCGAACCACCTCATGGGATTATCAGTTGCGATTCCCTTTCCAGTCTGAGGGCACTTCAGATCACTTTATCGCTTGAAACTTCAAAAATGATCTGTACAATCTCTCACTTGTGTTGCTTTTTTAACCTACTTGGTTAACCAAAATTCAGCATCCGGTGGGTTGTCTCTGTCTGGAGGAGGCACTGATGGTGGACTCAGATATCCTTGATGCACTTCTTGTTTTGCAAATAAAGTAATTTCCTGACTTTGTGTATGAAACTGGTTTTACTTGCAGCTCCAAATCGTCTTTCAGTGAGTTTTATTTGATAGTTTATGAAATTTATTCTTAATTGTGGCTGTGGATTATAGATTAATCTGCCTGTTTATTTCAGATTTAATAATCATATGCTGCATATCTTCTATATAACTTCTTAACAATTAGTTGAAGTTTGATGGTTGGTATGTTTGAATAGTTTGCAGAAAAGCAAGCTTAAAACGGATCACTACTACCGATCACTATTTTGACCCAGTGGACTCACAAAAAATCACATCAAAGCAGGAAAACATCTTTTGTCAGGCTAGGAAGTTAAACCTCCATACAGTGCTGTGCTGTGGAACAACAGGAATGAAAACACAGGCCGTCATCTAGTAGTATTTTCTTTAACAAAAACCAGAGAACTAGAATGCTTGCACCACTGAAACTGTTACTAGAGTCACCAGGAACTGGCTGAAACACACACAAAACACAGAACAAACAGTATTGTTTTACCCAGTAGAATTTGGCATCCTAAAAACCATAGACATTTCCTGCAAGTGATGGACAGGGTATGGATTGCAGGAACCAATGGCTTCAGACAGCAGTGTTGACCTGACTTACTTTCTTCTGTTTTTATGAAGCTGAAACCTGACAGGGAGATATAGTATTCTTCTGTTTTTCAAAGAAAATCTGTACAATGTTCTGTAGACAGCAAACGCTCCTAAGGCTGTTGATTGACCTTTTCATAGAGGTGTTGTCTCCACTTTGTTGCCTGTATAGCTTTTGTGGTTATTTCTGGGCAGTTTGAGCTCCACACATTCTATGCCTTGTTGCCTGTGTTTCTACATGCTGTCTATATGACCATATAGTGGAAAGCATGACTATAGTGTTTACTACACTGTACTGCAGAGCTCTGCTGAGAGTCCCAACTCTCTCTTCTGAAGAATAATGTAAGATAAAGAACTGTAGAATGTCAGAAAGCAGTCTTCCTGTGTTCAAGTTCTGCCAAAAATTAGTAAAATACAAAAACTACAAAAGGGGACAAGGTTGAGTCTCAGAGTTCTTCTTTCAGTAGGGTTTCCAGGCTTGGGGTGAACAGCTGGCATGTCTCAGAGACATTGTGACCTCATGGACATTCAGCAGATTTGGATTTGAGAGCATGGCATGCTGACAGTACGTATGTGGGGTATGTTATGATGATCTTGCAAGTATGCCATGCTGAAACTGGAGGCAGAATGGAAGAGAACTGCTAGGGACTCCTAAGCACAATGCACTCCCCACCATATGGACTGTGAATGTATTTTCCTGTGTAGTTCATACACTGCAGAATCAGGATTGTGAAAGTGGATGGAAGAGCTCCAAGGATGAATAATCAGAGAACTTCAAGCACACACTGTCCAACAGGAAACTTCGAATCTGCACCCTGAACAAAGTCTGGGGGAGGGACTGAAAACATATCCAGGAGAATAGAAAAGCATGTTCAAAGGTCAGCTATAAAAGGGAAAAAGAGATGAATGCGGCATTTAAGCAGTCCTTCACCCTTTTCTTCTGTGGGGGCTTCTGTGAGCAAAACCCACATGTGGAGGCTCTAGGGAATCCATGGGCATTTCAGAACAGCAAGGACTTCTTTTTGCTGAATGACGCTTTCAGAAGAACCCTAATTTTTGGATGAAGTCAGATGAAGTACTAAATGCAATTAAGAAATGACAGAAAAGAAATGGAGTGTTGCAAAATGAAAAGTGAAGGGGTCCATGTAATTCTCTGTTAATTTCCAGTGGAGTTTCAATGGAGTTTTGTGAGTTCTTCAGTTCACCTGGATTCATGGGAGTGGGTGTGAAGATATGTGCCTTGCAAATCCTGAAGTGCACTCTGTACTTCTTCCATTTCTTGATATTACTGAATGCCAGAAGACTCACTGCCTGCCTGTGCTCTTTCACAGCATACCTCTCCCCTGCATAATTAAAGGGAGTCTAGTCATCACCTTGAATTATTTTTAATGTTTGGCAATAAAACTGCTAAATAAGTTTGACATGTGGTGTCACAGGAAATGGAATAAATGGGTGTTGTGGTTTAACCCCAGTCGGCAGTTGAGTGTCATGCAGCCAATTGCTCGTTCCCCAACTCCGCCCCCAGTGGGATGTGGAGGAGAATCGGAAAAAAGGAAGAACTTGTGGGTTGAGAAAAGAACTGCTTAAAAATTGAAAAAAACGCCCCCAAAACCCAATGATGGCAATACTGAAAAGGAGAGATACAATAGTACTATACTACTACACTACTACTACTATAATAATACTAATATAATAGTAATACTTCTAATGATGACAATAATTATAATAGTACTGAAAAGATGAGGGAGAGAAAGATAAATAAGCGACACTCTATACAACTGCCCAGCATCCACTGACAGATGCCCAGCACATCCCTGAGCAGCCATCAGCCCCTCCCAGCCAACTCTCCCCAGTGTATGTACTGAACACGACGAAATTAGGCTCTGATTCTGACCAGCAGGACACTGGTCATTCAAGTTAAAAAAAAAAAAAAAAAGTCTACTGTGAGGAATGACTTCAAATTTTTAGTCTCAACAAGAAAAATAGTCAGTGAATTGTTCCTAAGCTTGTCCTGTATAAGCAAGAATCCATATTATAATTCATTCTTTTATATTGCAATTTGTATTAGCTTTGTGTTAATAGAAATTCCTTTTCAAAATGTAGAAATAAATTTAAAAATAAGAAAACTTAAAATTCATAGCTATGTACAGGGATATAATTAAAAGCAGATGTTATTTCAGATGAGATGATGCTATCACTTACATAGTATAATCCCATGGCTCATGTGGTTAATACACAGGTTTTCATATTTACCTCTGTAAGTGTTTAAATCAGTGAAGTATAGAGATGACTATAAATTATTTATTGTTTCTGACTTTTGTTTCCAAACTATTCCTCCATTAAGATTATTTAAAGTTTTACAATTTTCATTTATCTTGATGATCTCAGCCAGTAACTTGAAGTAATCCAGTGACTCATTTCAGATAGCTCGTTTCAGCAGCTAACTGGGGAAATCCAGGTCAGAAAAGATACAGTGTCTTGGGAGCCTCTCTTGCAAATTTGGACTTGTTATTTCTGCTGTATGTGGAGGCCAAATTAAAGTTTTGATATTGCATTGCAGCAGTAATGTCATTCATGGCACTTCATACAAATCTATTAAAATATCACACTAGTACATTATCTGGCTGGGATAACCAGGGATGATGAGGTTTCTTCCATCTTTTTGGAAGAGGATTTTGTTTGTCTTGCTTTGGGCTTGTTTGTTTTTTACTTCAAAATTTTCATTTGTGGAACTGAAATGATAACGATTTTTTACTAAATTCCTCCTGTTGAAGGAATACAAACAACTAACTCTTTTTCGTGCTCTGTTTGTGTTTGCTTAACATGCACTAAGCTCTTGGCAGGCAATGAAGAGGACATCGGGAGTTTTATCACTTACTGACATTTTTCATTTTAAACCAAATTACTCCCTTCCTGCTCCATTTTTAAATGGGCTGCCTGTTTAAAAGTAGTGTGACCTGACTCCTGGTTCATTACCAGCCTGCATGAAACACATGGGTGTTATTATTTTGATTTGTGTTTCTTACTGAAATTTTCTCTTTGTTACATTCTCTACTGATGCAACATAGAGTGTAATTGCTGCCCAGGAATAAGGGCATGGCCACAACTTCAGCTGCTCAGGCTTATCAGCCTCTAAAAATCCTTTTGACTTACATCAACTGATTTCAAAAAGAAAAATAGAAATATCTGAAAAATTCAATACATGCCCATAGCTCTATTTTTCATTCTGTTATATATATATGGAGGAAATTCAGGTATAGGTCTTTGTTTGAAAGGTTATCTGGTGGTGTTCAGAAATCCCTTTGGAGACAGACAGCCTACATACATGCTCATAAATGAAAGTGGTTCACAGCAGAGGTACAAGCTCTGTCCTGTGACTATGTCTTTTAACTGTATGCTCCCTGGCACACTTCTGGTTTGTGTCAGCTAGCATTCTCCTAGGAAATACCCTGTGGTACAAGGACTAGTCAAGGCTAGGGACTTTTCCCAGTCAGAAGGGAAGCTGAGAACACCCTTTTGAGGCCACTCTTTGGATTTTAGTTTAGCCAGATGCAGAGAAACCTCAGACAAACTATTCTCTGTCCCATTCATATGTTGGTGCTGAGATAATTGTGCCTTGTCATGGTCCATCTGGATTTCTCAAATTTACAACACAACATAATATGTAAATTAAAGTTTATTGCATGAGCATTATAAAAGAAACAAACCCAACAAACAAGCTTCATTCCTCTTTATGTAGACTAGTCTGTCATGCGAATTCAGTAATTTATCACTTAATTAATGATGTTTCTAACTTACAAGTTCTTTAATTCATAACTTGTAACTTATGCATCCATGATCCAAGGGAATGGCCTAAAGTTGTGCCAGGGAAGGTTTATGGTGCATTTTAAAGAAGGTTCTTCCCCCAAAAGGTGGTTGGTTACTGGAACAAGCTCCCCAGAGAAGTGGTTACAGCACCAAGCCTGACAGAGTTCAAGAAGTGTGTGGATGATACTCTCAGACACAAGATATGACTCTTGAGGATGGTCCTATGTGGGGCCAGGAGTTGGGCTTCATGATTCTTGTGGGTCCCTTCCAAATCGGCATATTCTGTGATTCTGTAAAAGTTACCTAGCAGATGGTGAGAGTGCTTACCCTCTCCCCTCCTTGATGGTGTGGAAATCCCATTTTTCATGACTCCCTGTTCACACTGTGAAGCTTAAAAGCATCAGCAGTCCAGCTACTGTTGGGTGTCTTTCAAAAGATTTTTTTTTTTGGTATTTATACTCTCCAGCTTGGAAGCTTGGTCTATACAGTGTTCATGAGTTATTTTGTTCTGAAGAAACTGCCAGTCAAGCAATATGGAAACATGATGGCTGCTTGAGAGAGTAAGCTGCAGGTGATCATGGCTGCATAATCACCTTTAGTCCTTACTGTTCACTGTGTCTCGCCTATGTGTTGTCCTTGCTTTGACTTAGTGGCACTGTTCCCATCGCTTATAAGACCTTAGCATTAGCTATGTGTTAGCCAAAGTCTGAGCAGGAGTTGAGTGAACATCACAGGGATGAAGGTCTGTGGAGCAGTTCTCAATTTTGTTGTGAATTTTCTTATGGCAGAAGAACGAAAGGGGCAGGGCAAACACACAGAATACAGCAAAAGATAAGAAGTGCAGCTTTGAAGCCTGCAGCATAGAGTTCTTTCAGTTGGAAAAAGTTGTAACTCCCAAGTACGGATGCAGGAACATTTTTTCATCTAAAAAGAATGTGTGCTGTGTGCTACACTACTAATGTAGACCCATCCTACCCAATCTCTACAGCCTTGCTTACACTGGCATCCATGTAGAGCAAAGTGTAATGTGAGTCTCTCAAGTTGATCCCTTGTAGGCTTCTTAAAGGACCTTGTTAGCCAGTCTAGGTGAGGTCAGTTTTGCCAATATTTGGCTATCAAGGCACAGCAGAGATTTTGCTCAGCTTGTAAGGTGTGTATGCACATATATGCCAGGAGGTGCACAAATTGTCACCAATTAGATGTGGAATTTCTCAGGAAACCTCTGTTTCCCTCACAGGGCTGAAGCACATTATAAGGAAGAGTGAGCTGAGCACATCATGAAGAAGCAAAAATGTGCCTGGGACTGCCACTTGGTTGGCAGTCTGGGAACCCATCCAGGCCCCAGCAGAGATGTAGATCATGATAAGACAAGGAGAACTGAGCCACTTTCCCAGTTCTGAAGCTGTAAAAGTACTGGAAAAATACCTGTAAATGATGCAAATGTGAGTTAGGGAATAATTTAGGCATGCTGGTGATTTTCTAGGCAGCTAGGGAATTTCTCTCAGCTTGAAGGCTATTGTTCTAATCTAAAAATACGCAGAACATGAAAACAGGAAGGTGGTCTGGAAGCATCTTCTCCTTTTCTCTGCCACACACAAGAAAGAGATAAAACAGGAAGCTTCAGCATATCCCTTCATTGTTTTATTTTTTTTCCAATTGCCTGGAAATGAGGGAGAGAAGTGTGAAGAGGCAGAGCCAAGACTATCCCCAGAAACATCAATCTTAGCTGATCACAATCTGATGCATTCATACAATGAAAATGACAGTTTCAAATTTCTAAGGGACTTATAAATTATAAACAAGTTAATAAATTCTAAGGCATGAAAGAGATAGGAAAAGGATTAGGTGGGGAAGGAAAAGGATGCATGAGGTTTGGGATGATGACAGTCACTTCAGGCACAGGTTTCAAGGTTTAGCCAAAACTCATTGAACACTGGCAATGTCACTTCATGATTTTAGTGCCTATTTTGGCCTAGACAAAAACCCTACTTATTGAACAATTGGATTTTATATTGTACAAAAATGATCTCATTTAATATCCAAAAACTCTTGTCTAATGTGGTTTCATGTAATTCTAGACTAATGACTGCATGGTTTATGTTTTAATTATGGGACTTCAACCTTACACTCACTGATAGACAAAGGAAGAACTTTTGAATCTTTTTGAGCAGACCTTTTCTGTCCTCCTGAGTTCAGACTAAGTGATGCCACTCTTCACAGATTTCTTGTAAAATTAAGGTAAGAAAGTATTTGTATTTGAAGTTGACTCAGCTGTAAGTATTTGAGACTGACCTAGTTAAAATGAACAATGAATCTGATCTGTAAGACTTCACAAAGCATTCCACCTAGTGAAACCATTTTAGTAAAGACTTTGTGAAGTGAGCATTTATAGAAAAATACTGGCTTGCTTAGCACTATGGATAAGAAAAATGCCCAAACAAGTTGCCTTCAATGGAAAGTACAATCAAGCATCAAAGAATCAGAGCTATGTTATTAAAATGGATAGACTACTGATTATATTTAAAATAGTGATTTATAAAAAGCATATCACCTGCTTACTAAATCAGGACAATTTCTAACACTAATCGGGTCACCTAACCACCAAAGCACAAGCTTCACTTCCTCTTCAAGTATGTTCTTTGGTGGCTTCTCAGAAAGTTTCAACTTAATAGCATTGCTTTGAAATACTTCAGAATCATCAGTGTTCCTTTTGCAGTCATCACCGTTCTTCTGTTCTTCTGTTCCATTTTTTTTTTCACTTTAACCCCATTATATTTTTATAACCTAAAAATAAAATTTCATTTTTTCATCTTTTATATCTTGAGCTGCTACTACTTTTTGAGAAATTTATGTTTTGTCTTGTTTTTTTTTTTTTTTTTTAACAAAGATATCTTTTTCTGTAACTACAATTTTTGTTTATTTGTTTATGGTTTCTGTTGATTCTTGCTTATTTATCTTCTATGTTTTATATTGCTTGTCTGATAAAGTTATGCACACATGACGATTTCTCCACTCATATCCTCAGTTCTTTACAAGTTCAAATACTCCTTTCCCTTCTTTTTTTTTTTTTTTTTTTTTTTTTTTTTTTTTTTTTTTAACATCAGGTTTAGTTTCCCATTATCCTTCTCTGAATTTCTTAATCCAACACCACTTGCTTTCATCATTATGAGAAATTAGGACCTTTGAAGCTAAAATACCACATGATGTCAGATGTTAAATGTCAAATTCTTGCTTTAATAGAGAATGGGAAATCCCCCAATACAATGTTTAGGAGAGGCTTTTGAGGTTTAGCAACCTACAGTTCTGAAGACTTCAGCCTTTACTGAACATGCTCAATTTCTTTGCAGCTCTTTGTGCTGAGAAGGCAGAACAAGTCTGCAGAGCAATAGAGCCCTCTGGTCTAGGAAGAAAAGTGGACATTTCATGTATCTACATGGCAATCAAATTGGACAGTGCTACTGAGAGAGGGAAACTAGTCTCTCCTTGGTTGCCTGTGCCCATCCCACAACTGGCAAGTGGGCATCAGTAATCCATCTGCATGAGTGCACAGGGGACTGCACTGGGGCCAGAGGAAAAGGAGTGGAGGAAAGAAGTACGTGGTTGAGGGATGTGGCTCTGCAGCAGAACTGGGGCAGACAGAGCACAGACCCTAAGTGAGAAGTGAACTAACTCCTATTGAAATTAGATTAGGAGCAAATGGTTCATACTCTAATGAGGAGTTTGAAGGAATAACAGAAAATGGCAGAAGTGGGTAGAAAAGAGAACCTAATAAAGAGAAGAAAGTTTTGAAAGATGGAGGTTGTCTAAACAGGGACACTGGTATTATCTACTCTTGTAGGAAGAAACAGTGTGGGGAGAGTTTGACAAGAGATGGGTATACAGGGAGTGGAACAAAAATATCTTTAAGAAATAAAGAAGAGGAAACTAGAAATAGGTAAGAATACAGCGGGTGTGTGGCAAAGGTGTTGTTTGAAGAGGGAGGTGAGTGAAGAGACTGGGAATAAGAGCCAGTGGGGAGGAGCTCAAGGACAGCCTCCAAAAACAGAGAGACTGGAAGCACCTGCTTTGGAGGAGGAGGGAATGAGATTATATATGAACGTAGACTATGATTTGGGTTAGAATTCAAAGAAAACAGAGACTACAGCAAGAAACTCCATCTCACAAGACCAAGAAAGTAGACCAAAAGGTGGCAGATAAAATTCGTACAAGTACATGAAAGGTCCTATATATACAGATAAAAATAATCTAGCCCTTGCCCACATGATTCTGAATATAGAGCTGGCATTTATATCTCAAGAAAGAAATTGGGGACTAATGTGCTGAATGCATGTGTTGCTCTTCATGGCTGCTGACAACACTGACAGAGAAGAGGAAGACACACCATAAATGTTCCAGTAAAATTTGTTTTACTTATTTGCAGTATCTTATCATCAAGAGACCTATTATCAACTAAACAATACAGATTATGAAAGCCAAGCAAAGGAGAGATACATGAAACTCAGGGACTACAGGTGACTTCTGTCTCCTCAGAATGGGAAATGCTTGAGAAATAAGATTTTAGGAATGGGAAGGAGCATCTGCCCATGGGTCCCAGCTGCTAGTCCTCACACGGGTCACATTCATATTGCATAGTGGATCTAGGGTTGAGCACAGATGTGAACTAACTTATATCTATTAGAGACAGCCTGGGAATTAGCATCCTGTTTGACCCAGATTGACAAATAGTGTCAAATATCTGAAAATGTGGAACTGAAAAAAGCTGATAGAATTATATCACTTCTTTAATGGCAAATAATCTTGCAGAATCTGCAAGTGCTGATGATACTTTTATTGTTTAAGACAATGACAGTTCTTCCTTTGTTGAGTAGTACAGGGAGAGGCAAGAAGCCTGGCAAATGACAGAGGGTCAAGCACAATCTGCTGGCACCTTTTGAGCCCCAACTGCTGTAGATACCAATACATAGAAGGTGAAGAGACAGCTTGCAATTGCTCTGTGGCAGGCCAGCTGGGGACTCAGGTTTGTTTTTCCCCCATGTCAGGGTGCCTCTGAAAGTTATGCTAAACAGCAGCTCCTTCACAGCAGCCTATCAGTGCCACTCTACAACAGCTTTGTTTAGGCTTTTTCTTTGCCCTTCTCTACTGTGGTTTTCCTGATGACTGGATACCTGAGGTTTATGGCTGCGATGCACAACAAAGGTCATGGGGAGGTCCAGGGGAGGAATCTACTGGGCACAGAATCTCCTGGAGGGGCAGGAGACCTTCTCCAAGTGGGGCCCATCTTGCTAATCTCTCCTTCCCTTCCCCACCAGTTGCATTTGAACACCTCACCTGGTTGGTGTAAAGGTATGTCAGATTTGTAATGTTTTTAATAAACTGAAACATGTCCTTGAAAAGCTGCTCCTGAACAAAGCAAAACAAGATTTGATAAACTTCTGATAGGTAGAACAACTAGGGAAAACAGAAGTTTTACAACTCTTAATCTGTGAACTTAACTTTCTAAAAATGGAGATAGCATGTGTTCTACAATGAGATCTGTGTTGGAGACGGTTTATCTAAAGTACATATTTGGCTTCTTTCCTTTAGCTCTGTCCTTTCACTTGCAGTCCTTTATATGCTTTGTCTTATTTGCTCCTTCTCACAAGTATGCCGTCATTCTGCAACTGTTCCATGCAAGGTTGCTGAGCAGCGCAGCACAAATTACGCACTAATGAAGGGTGGAGAAATAAAGAGAGCACTTACAGATGAATCATGTGAACTAAGCCTACTGTTTCCAGTTTGCCTGCATGTAATATGAAATTCCACCCTTGATGTGTCCTTGATTAAGAAAAAAACCCCCAAACAACAAAGTGCTGTGGTATGACTCCTCTTCCCCCCTTTAGGGTGAAGCTCAAGAAATTGAAATCATGAAGCTTGGAATCATGGACATGAAGCTTACTCATCACCTGGTGAGTGAGTGAGGCATAAGGGAAGCAAGGAGCATTCAGAGCTGAAGCACCTTCCCCATTCAGCAAAGAGTGGCCACTCTTTGCCTTGGAAAGCCCACTCTGCATGTGTGAGGGGAACCGGTTTATTACAGTAAGTTGAACTTTTTAATGCATCTTAAAAAAATATTGAAAAAGCATAGCTGCTTTGTCCATTTTAATTTACTTTCAAACTCCCTGCTTAGCACTCATGAGAGGTTTATATTACCAGTTTAACAGCTTACTTTATCACCAGCTCAAACTACTAGTGCGATGCCAATTAAGTGCTAGTCCCTGATTCAGATTTTTTGCCTCCTCTTGCATCAGGCGTTCTGGTCATCCACTTTATTTAAGTTAACACCCTCTCAGACAGTGACCTAGTACCAGTTTCAGGGAATGCCCCAATGGAGAAAGCTTTGATGTGACTGGCACATTCCCCTAAATTCATCATATTGCTCAATCTCACAGACACTGACCTTCCTCAACTCAGTGAGTTTGCTTTGAGCTGGGGAAACATCAAGGCTGCTCTGAGCAATGGTGAATGGGGTGGTTCTGAATTCATTACAGAGTATTGCAAAAAGTGTCAAGTCAGCAAAGGCTGATTTCATAAAAGCAGTAAAAGATAGCAATTATAGTGGAATGAGAGAAAGCAGCCAGCTAACTGGAGGTTATGAGGTTACTGTCACAATCTCCTTTTAATTGCTTTGAACCCTGTAAATAAGGTAATAACTCCAGACACAATATTTGGTCCCACTCGGTACTCCTGATTTCTTGACAGCTTTTTGATACTTCATGTAGTCAAATAATGACATCCTGGATCCAGAACGTTCCATTGAAATGAACAAAAAAAAATGGAAAGAGTAATTAAGCTCAGTGACATATTTCTCTCACTCCAGCTACACTCATTTGTAAAATGCTGGTTAACCTCTGAGTCAAAGCTGCGGCTGCTGTTCATACTGCTTTGCCCCTTTGCCACAGCAGCATGATGACACTTGAATGATGGATTTGAATTAGGATTCCAGTTCAAACAGTTATCACAAGCATGCTCTTAAAACTCTTGGTTGCAATTTTTGCAGAGGATCACAAAGAAACCTCTTCTTGCAAGCACAGCCTTGCTATACCTTGTAATGATATTTCACTTCACTTTTCTTAATCTTTCTTTTAGATGTGGCATCAGAAATCTGACCCATCCTCCCTTCTTCCTTTTAATACAAACTCTCTTCTCACCATTCACTCAGCACAATAATACTATTTTTTCAAAGGCTGTCTCTGACGGTCCATGTAAGTCCTGCTCAAATCTTCCTCTTCTTTATACAAGTCTGGCTGATCTGATAAGCTTTGAAGATCTAAGACAAAGGTAGAGACAGAAATATTTCCTATAAAATTATCAAAACATATGCAGATTTACCTCAGAACAGTTGGTTTGGAATGAACGGCATTATTTCCCTTGGGAGACCATAGCAAGAGTTCTCATTTACTGTTATTACCATATTTGTCCTTGTGTATAAATTTCTTGGTAATATCCTTTAATTTTACATGTATTCCATGTTCTTTTAGGTAAAAGTGTACATCACAGCTGTTTAACCACTGCTTTGCATAATGGGACAAGACATGACTGAGATGTAAGATTATAAAATGAAGATAATAAATAGCACATATAATGGAAAGCTCTGTTAAAGAGGCAATGGTACTACAATCAGAAAGGTCTGTAATTAAGGGGACTTCAGCACCTGAATCTCTGTTACTTGTGTTAACTTAAGCTCTACACTTTGCAGCAGAAAGGTCTAGGTGTTTAAAACAAAGCTATTTCTTTGGTAGGATACTGGAAGGCAGAAAGGGTTCAACCCTCTTACACTACCACCCTCTATTGTGCCTGACATCTAAAGAAAAAAAGGCTTCAGCTGCAGTGGAGACAAGTAAAATTATTTGCATGGTTTTCACCTGTTGTCACTATGAAATTTGAATGCAGGATACATATGGAAGGTATGTTTGCTTCTGTTTCTAAAGCTTCAACAGTATAGGAACCTGGTGCTTGATACACCATGAAGAGATGAAGAAATAGGTGAGTATACAGTAAGATTTTCAGTTTAATCTTAACCTTCTAAATTAAACAACATTAAACGTCATGCTGATTAGTTGTTTTAGTATCTTGAATACCGGGGCATAGGAATAAACCCATAGATTTTGTATTTAGTCTGATTTACTGTAAAGAGGTAAGAAGTCTCTGTTTGTGTCACTGAAAGAAAAGACTGATATTAACAACACAGGCTTCTTCTGGCTCGGGATGTTTCTTACAGGCTGTACTTTTTTAAACATAAACCAATAAAATCACAGCCAGAACTTCTTGGTAAACCACAGCCTAAAACAGCACCAAATGGTTCTCTTTTCTTACCTCTTTGCTGAACTGAATCATCTTCAGCAGTTTTTTTTAGCCAAAGACTATCTACATGTAGATTTTCCACCTGACAGCATTATCAAAAGATATTCATTACATGTAGTTTGCTCCCGTCAGACAATGACTTGTTTAAACTTGGTACATGAGCTGCTGAAAATTGAAAATGACTCTTCATCTATGTGGACCATGCTAGTTTGTGACATATTTTGGGGACAAGGTAGCATGGATATCTCTATTCATTGTTCCCAGCTCTCAGCTGCCACCACAGCCATTCGGGACATACTGAAAAGTCTCTTGTCATGGGAATCAATTGAGAAACATAATGAGACTGTTTGCTGTTGTTACTATTCACAATAGCACACCACCAGTTTAGGCTGACCTGTCTCTGAGTAGTTATTAAAAGCTCTTAAAAAAGAGTTTAATTATTCCTGGCTGGCTGCAAAAGACACTAAAGAAGTGCATTAGCAGAAAGGGTATATTTAGAAAGCTCTGGAAGAGAGCACATGAGCACAGCACATTCATTTCATTTGTCCACCATTCTGTTATTTTTAACAGCCTCTAGATATTCCTCTAAGTTTACTTAGGGACATCTGAAGGTACAGTGTATGCTTGGTCTGGTGTGTTCTGGATGACGCTCTCCATCTGTGCAGTGTACCATGCGTGACATGGTTATAGCCTCTACAGACTTGTAAGCAGGTCTGAAGGACAGTCCTGGCAGTAGTCATAAGATATACATTAAAACATACTCCAAGAAATCCTCTAATCTGGGGAGGCCATGTAAGTGGTTTCAGATCCCTAGTGCAGACTAAGTGCCACCTTGTCACAGGTGAATTGGTAAGAGAAGTCCTCATTGTGGAGCTAACTCAAAGGGGCTTATTAATGATTAAACCATGATGGAAAGGTGATTAATTGATGACAGAATAAAAAATAAATGACAATCAGATGGTGATTAAACAATAATTGAATGGTAATAAAACAACAATTTAACAATTTGATTTTAACATTTGGTGATGACTTCACAATTACTAAAATGATGGTTAAAATAATTTGGACATCTGTCAAACACTCTACTACTTACAACACTTCCAGTAATTTATTATAATTTTAAAGTTATAGCTGGATATATAAAAATGCAACTAACATACAGTAAACTTTGCCTAATGCAAAATATTGCTTAACTTGTTCTAGATAGGTCAGGGGTTTCTTAAACTTGAAAAGTTACCTTGAGAGGTGAACCCTCCCCAAGAGGAGGTCACTGCTGTGCAGCCCATACAGCATTGCTGAGTAGGCTCTGGGAGGCTACAGATATTTATAGCATGAAGTGGCTGACTTGTAATCAATCATCCCATTTGGTGTATGGACAGGAGTGAAGCTGTGTCAGTTTCAGTTTTGTCTAGTCCCAGCTCAAGCTGGTTCTGTTAATTCCTGACTAGACATGGCTTAGACTCCTTAGTTCCCAAGAAGACACAGCCTTGCACAGTTGTCTGGGCTTGCAGAGAGAGGCTGACTTCAAGTTTGGACTGGAGCTCCCACAAAGACAATCCAGTAAACATACCAACAAAGAAGGTATCTTCTTAGTCAGAGTTCCAAGACATCTCTAATAAGCTCAGATCCTGATAAACTCAGTCCAAACTTCTCTGATGGGGAGCAGTAGCAGAACAAAGAAAACCTGATGGGTGCAGACAAGGAAACTGACTTTCCAGGAAAACAGGAGTCAAACAACTGTTCCAGAACTGATGTCCTACACACAGATATTTATGCCATAAAGGTGTAAAAGGTAACTTACTGCCTACTCAAAATGTGAGAGATCTCCCAGAGAGGTAGGATCCTTGTTGGGGGTGCAATATGGAATTTGGAGCTGACTCCAGACTTCATGATGTGAATCATCTTTGCAGTATGACTTCGTCATTGCTGATTAGACCCACTCTTGGGAGCAGTTTCATGAGTGTCATACTGCATAATATATTTATAGGCATGCACACAAGTAAAGGTTTGTAAGTACATACTGTTCCACTTGTTGGAAGTTGCAATAACTTCTAATAGATCTGTATTTGCCTTACTCTTGTAAGATATATACTTGTTTTCATAGTAATAATTTTACAATGACTTATAGGATATATTTATATTTGTTTTTACTAATAGTTTTTGTACTAATTTGTAATAAAGAAATTCACAGAAACCCTGACCTCTGTGTCCTTGTACTTCAGAATCCTGAGAACCCCGTGGTCACCATCTTTACACTCACATGAGTCAGGTAATCCCCACAGATTGTGATCATGACTGCTGCAGTATCCATCTCTGTGGGTACTCACATGGAATTTAGAGAAAAGAGAGAGGACAACAGGAGCACCTGGAAATCCAGAGAAAGAACGTATTTGAATTCAAAGAATTTCAAAATGAACTTTGTTTATTTCGGGATGTAGCAATTTACTGTGCCATCTGCAGCCGCATTTACTGTGAGTGGAAACCTGGCTTTGATTACCAAAGTATTATCCATGTCCAATAAGTCAATAAACACAGTACCAGTATTTTACCGTAACTTTTGTATCACAGGTCAGTTGCTAACAAAGTAAACCAGAGTCCACTGGAACAAAGGTGACTGGGCAAAAGGATACACAAAACATTCTACCCTCTACTTCTGTAGCAAAGTAGTCCTTGAATGGCTGCCAATAGGAAAAATGTAGAAATTTTCATGAAATTCATCAGAAAAATTTCCATGGCTGTTGAAAACAACAATATTGGAGTTGTCTTTTCCATTCTTTATTTTTTCATTTTTCTTGGGATTTTTTTTCTCCCCATCTTCAAAACGCCAGTTTATATCTGAGGTCCAGCTGTGTTTTATAGCAATAAAAACACACATAATGACAGCCTCCAAGGGAGAAAGCATAATGTTAGTTGGAGCTGGGATTGCTTAACACCACTGTCAGCATTTGCCAGCTCATTTTTAAAGGTTCCACTCACAGAAAACCAGCTCATGAACTGCTTCTTCTGTATTCCATGTTACTTGTTTATTTTTTTTTTTTCCTCCTTTGGCTGAGGAGAATGCCAGCACTTCAGGCAACGGAAAATTTCATAGGAGAGCAGAAAAAGCTCCTGAAGGTACTTCTGGAAACAACAAGAAATTACTATGTCAAAACATAATGCAACCCATGAGGGAAATTATTTTCCTTCTCTTCTGTAACATGCTCCAATAAAAGGAATAGTCATAAAACAAATTATTAATTAAAATGCATAAAAAGTATTAGAGATACAGTAGGCTGTTCAGGCAGGTCTGAGGACTGGGTTTATCTTCTCTAGTGTAGACATCAAGAGTACAGATAAATTTCTATGGCTTTTCCTAAGACTTTCTTTCAATTAGGTTAGCATCAAATGCCTATTTATGTTGTACACAACACTTCTGATGACTAATCAATTAAAAATTGCTAACAGTGACTGTACTGTTTATTTTTTACAATGTCTTAGTAAAAACAAGGCTTCTGCATGACCACAGTGACAATGCCAGCACAAAATCCTGAAACATGCATCCAGCAGACAAAAAAATTGACTGGTTGACAAAATATTAATCAAAGTATTCTGCCTAGTGTCTGGAAGCATCTGAGGCAGCACTTAGCATAGATTTACGTTCAACCTTAGAAAGCCAAAGACAATTACTCACAAAAGACAAAGGGTTCATGCTCCAGCCATGGGAAATCAATTACCAGAGATTATTGTTTTATCATGAGCATTATCTTCTAAACATCTGCTACTTTAATTTTCTTGCTTTTTAACTGAAAGGGATGTCAAAGATCAGGAAAAAGTAGTTTTGTATTTTGTTTCCTATGTCTCGTGTTGTTCTGAGCTTTTACAGTGGTAGAAGAAAGCAGCAGTACAGTAATTTCTGCATGCTCCTAAGGCAACTACTCCTTCCTTCTAATCTAGGGTGAAATTACCAACACACCCTAGTGCCTCCTGAGATAAGAGTTTTATATGTCAAAGCTCAATCCACTGCAAGTTACTGCTCCTAAAGATTCTTTCTTTTTCAATTACCATATTTAAGGGTCTAGTGCAATTGTGTGCATCCTTTTTTACTCTTCCAGAAAATTAAAAAAGAATAGTCTTGTATGGGTTTCCTTGGGCCATTTTGTTACTATAGTTTACTTGTAGTAACTGGGGAAGTGGTTTCAAACGGAAAGAGAGTAGGTGTAGATAAGATATTATGAAAAAATTCTTTACTATGAGGGTGGTAAGGCAGTGGAACAGGTTGTCTAAAGAATTTGTGGATGCCCCATCCCTGGAACTGTTCAAGGCCAGGCTGGATGGAGCTCTGAGCAACATGGTCTAGTTGAAGGTATCCCTGCTCATGTCAGGGGGGGTGGAATGCGATGATCTTAAAGGCTCCTTCAAACCCAAATCATTCTATGATTTTATGAATTTTAGTGGTATTCTAGCAAGACACTGGATTATCTGATTAGAGACATGCAGCCATTGTAAAGTTTGTCCAGATTTTATTGTGTTCTGTCGCTTTCTGGCTGAGTGAGAAGGTTAAATCTAGGAGTCCTTTGCTCACAGTTCCAGGTTTCTTTTCTGCTTGTTGGCCCTTACTGTGCAGTATTTAAGAATAATTTCTGAGCACACATTGTACAAATTAATGAGCAGATTGCAAAAGAAGAAGTTAAAGAGCTGGTCCATGATAACAACAGACAGATCTTGGTTATAACAGACGAGGATATTTTAAACTCAGGCTACATTAATTAATTAATTAGTTAATTTATATATGAGAGATAAACCACTGCATCCATCTTACAGACCCCACTGCAAATTAGTCACAGTCATTTCAGTTGCATTTCTGCTGACTCCAAGAAATCTAACCCACAAGACAGGATAAGATCTTGAGGTGGATGTGTGTTGGGCAGAGATACAAAGTTGTGTAACTTGATTTTCATATCAATGACTCAATACTGGCTAGTGAAGGCTCACTTGCTTTGGCTCTGATGAGTATTGTTAGTGCCAATATACTGTCTCCACCTCAAGGAAGTCTGAAGGAGACCAATAACCCTGAAGCCATTCCAGGATCTGCCTTGAGAACTGCTTTGGTTCAAACAAGAACTATTCAGGTCATATCAGTAATACAAGCAGGGCTGATTTAATGAAGCAGTAACGTGGTAAAGCCAGGAAACTGGGGCTTTGGACCTGCTTAGTCATAGTGGGAATTAAAGCTATGGCGCTTCTGTGTGCTGAAGGCAGAAAGGAAAATTCATCAACCACTGCTCTCATGAGGTATGGAAAAGAGTCACAGAAAAGCTAGAAGAGAAGCATGTAAAAAAAATCCCTAATGGTCTTGGGTGGGGCAGGAGGAGAATGGTGCTCCTAGCCTGCATTCCTGGTTTAGTGTTGCAGTGACAGTCACACAACTGCTAAGAACTACTCTACTTAAGCAGCAGTTGCACTTGGCAATATGAAAAAGTAATTTTGATGTAGAAATAAAGAAAAATTTTCTAGTTTTTTAAAAAAAACCAAAATCTAAACACTGATTTTTATTTTAAACCAGATTCTAAATGCAAAAGCTGTCTGTTGAGATAATTGGTATGTTCATGTTTTTCACTTACTTGAAATGTCAATTTGAGATCAGTTGCTCTTACCAGTATAAATTTACTGGAAGTGCAGATGGATATACCTGATGAAATATGAACTCTCTTTTTTTGTGGAAACGCCAAGCAGTATGACTGTACAAATCTCAACACATGAGACCCTGTTTCAGGTTACTGTGCTGGGTACAAAACAGATCTGACATGCCTTTACAGGTGTAACAGTAAAAGCACTATTCTGAGTGCAATGTGATGTGTGTATCCTTATGTTTCTGTCCTGCCTAAGAAAAGAGAGTTTTTACAAGAGGGCATGAAGGGATGGGATCTAGTAGGATAAGTAGCTACTCAGTTTTGATTTGGACTTTGGACTTGGGTGACCAGAAAATCAACCACCCCCAGATTTAAGATTTTCTGGAATGAGGATCTTGGTGGCCACAACCTCTATTGTTGTGCTAAAATAGGTGTGGTCAGACTGTAGGAAACTCGGAACTGGTTTGTGTTTTCAATGATTTGTAGCTTTTGGCACTGCAGTAAGCTTCAGCAAGATTTACCTAAGTGTAAATAGTCTTGCTTGTCTTCCTCCATACTAACCTATATTAAACTACAAGTCTAAAGAGTCCTGTGAAGAACTGTGGAATTACCAAATTAACTACTGTGACATAGTCACACTTACAGCATCAGTGATTGATGTGTGTGGAGAGGAGCTGTACCTTTCAGGGCTGAGTGGAACAACTTACTGTGTTGTTCTGAAGTTCACCCAGGCCAGTTACTCGCAGATACTGAAGGACACAGACCCCTGTCTGGCTTCTTGGTGCTGACTGATTTCTGAATAATGCAGTCTTGCTAGCAGCTCAGGCATTGGTCCAGAGGTCTGAGACCTGAAACATGCCTCAGAGGTCTGCAGTTGCAAGCAATGACAGCTTTTTCCCAATTTTGTGTTAACTCAGTGCTTAGGTCCACTCAGACAGTTTACTGAGTAATTGAGGTAACAGGTTGGGTTGTAAAACTCACTTGGGAAAAGAGTTCTACAGTGGAAGAAATTTGTGAAATTACTGCTTTCTAACTAGAGTCTTACTAATGTTTACTGATCAATTCATTCACATCACTCCTTGTAAACTCTAGGAAACATCCTCTGTTCTGCGAAAAACACATACTTTGCTCCTGAGTCACAATTTGGCAGTGCTGGCAGTTGCGTGCATTCTTTTGGAAGAGTACTTTCAGTTCATCATGATCCGTTTCTCTAAAATGAGAGCCAGACAGTACTTTGAGGTGTTACTTTAAAAGTGTGGTCATGACAGATACAGGATATCAGAATTATGGATATAGTGATGTGTGCCACATTCTATTAATGACCATTTTATTATCAACACTTATCAAGTATTCTATACATCCAATATATAAATTGCTACACTTCCTTGATACTGCTGGATTTGTGGCATGTTTTCTATTTTCTTGCTACATGGTGGAGAGCTTTCCTGATCATTGCTAGGTACTGAGAGACTCTTTTTTCTCTGAACCTTCCCTGGGTCACCGTATCTCAAACTCTGTGCAGCTTAATTTGAAGCATTGCTGTTATCCTTTAGATACTGTGGAGCAAAATATTAAGCAGAGAAACACTTGGAAAAATCTGTTATCTTTGTTCTTAAGATTGCTATGACCTATGAAGTTTCCATAATTTAGCCAGTCACCTTAAGATCACCCTTGACTTAGCAACAGTGAAGGTAAAAACAGATAAAAAGAAATTTGAGCAGAGTTTGCTAAGGCTTATAATTGCACACAGCAAAAGGAATAGAAATTTACCCATCCAACTTATAATGAGTTTTCTCCTCATTTATATTATCAGGGAAGCTGGTAAACATTTCACAGCTTTCTTCTCTGAGAGATCTGTAGCTCAAGCCATATCTTCATCCTGATAATGGCAACATGGAAGAAGCCAGTTCGGGAATCCCTTCTTCGTTCAGTGCTAGTGAAATAAAGAAGGAAGAATACTAACCTTTCTATCCCCCAAAATCCCAACCTTCCCACTTGGAGAAGTGTAATGGTTCTGTAAGTTTGGATCAGAGATCTCCTCTACCATTTAATAAATTAAAACATGCATTCTCACCTTTTCCCAACCCTTAACCAATCTGACAATCCTTTCACATTCCATTGGAAATTGTTCAAACCTCAAGGTGAAACTTCTTCTTGCATTACATTTTTACAATTCCTATTAAAACGTTGGTCTGCTTTAACTTAAATGTAAATTAATGACTGTGGATCTTGAATATAAGCAGAGATGGAGACAAGGTATCACTGAATAGCCTATAGTCAGGTCTTTGAGAAGTGAGTGAAAGTAAGCTTCTGGGAACCCAAATAAAGGAGATGAAGGCAAAGGGGAATAAGGCTCTGAACTGAAAACTATGGTCAAGGAAACAATTCCAGGGAAACTTCTCCCTGGGAAACTTGCATTTTGATGTTTGAACAAGTTTAGTTTTACCTTCAAACCAAACTGTGAGAACTGTATAGAGTTTCTAGATGCCCGGAGGAAGAAACTATTGTTTGAACCAAAAATTTGGTATCCTGGCATAATGAAAGGGATAGCTGATCAAGCCAGGAAAAAAAAATCAAACATTTAGGATTATAGAATCATAGAATAGTTTGGGTTGGAAGCGACTTTAAAGATCATTGCCAATTCCAGCTCCAGCTTATATGATGGAGACCAAACAGAGCTCTGCTTCAAAAAGAGAGGGTGAGCAACTTCAGTGATGGAATGGTGTCAGCAGGCATTCTCATTGCTTGTTCTGCTAAGTACCAGACAGAAGTGAGTCCCAGCACTCTCCTCGTGAATGGGGTGATGAATGAATCAAATACCGGCTTCACTTGTGCCACAGTTTCCCAGAGCAGGTGGCTAAGCTCATCATGCCCTGGATGCACTGCGGTGCAAGGGTAGAATCTCTTTAGTTGAAGACACTGGGATGCCAAAGGGGCATCAGCTCTGCTCCGTGGCAAAGCCTAACGCTGAGCTGGCCACAGAGCTCTCATGCTCTCCAAAATCAGTCCGAGGGCAAACTGGTGTCCACACTGCACCGCTGGGATGCCCAGCGGCCACAGCCTGAAAGGGAATTAAACCCAGGCATGACGGCTAAAGAAGCTTATTGATGCCGGGGAAAACCAGGGTTCGCCCAAATCTCGGGGAGATGCCTCGCAGGATGCCACACGCGAGGCCACCACGAAGTTCAGCGCTCCCTGTGCCCGGTGCTCCGCGCCCCCGGGGGCCGGAGGGGCGGTCCCGGGGCGGTCCCGGGGCGGGGCTCGCTGTGCTGCCCGCCCGCCGGCGATGCGCGGCGGGACGGAGTGGCGGACGGAGGTGAGCGGGGTTGGAGGGCGCCGTGGGGTTGTTCCCTGCCGGGGATCGGCTTCTGTGTGGCGGGGAGGGCGGCGGGGCGCGGCTGGGATGTCCCTTCCCCGCGGGTCTCCCGTGGCGCCGTGTCCCTTGTGCCCCCCTCTGCGGCAGGGGTGAGCTACAGTGCTGATGGCTTCCAAAAATACCCCAACCCAAACACCCCGGCTCAGCGTTACTTTGCTGCGTGTTGCTGCGGGGTGTGTTAGCACGGGCTCCCTACCGCTGTGGCCACTGGTGCCCCTGCTTTTACGACACTAAGTATCTTCCTTACAAGTAACTTTTTAACTTTGCCTTTGTATCGGCTTCCTCGTCGTGTGTCGCATTGTACGAGCCCGGGTGCGAGTACTGTGTACAAATGAGGGCTCTAAGAGTGCTAACGCTGCCACATTTTTTAAAGTACTTGTAACAGGAAGCGGGATAATACTTGACCCAGTAAAGCACTACAGAAACTATTTCTGTATTTATTTATTGCAAAACGACGATTAANTTCTTTTTTTTTTTTAAGTCTCCGTATGACAAGAGCTAGGTTTTGGGTGAAAGAGATGCCTGCAGAAATGCTGGTGTCAGACGCAGCATGGAACTGCTGCTCTGACAGTCCCAGACCTCTTCTGGTCACAGCCTGGGCGGCTCTTGGCAGCAACCTGAGGTCCCGCTGCTTGGGAGGAGTGAGCTATGCCTTGAAAGCTACTGAGCAGAATCAAGGTTTTGGTTTGTTTTCAGCAGCAACTCTTAAATTTGGAGAGTTTTCTTCTGGCACTCGAGCAAGCTGTTTTGGTTTTCTTCTTGAGAAATTCAGCACTGCGTAGTTGTTTGACTTGAACCACTTGTATGTGCTCAGATTCTCAAAAACTGGGCTAAAAGGTCTTGCACAAATGTTATTTTAGAATGCAGAATCCTTAATTCAGATATTTTAATTCATATATTTTAAATTAATCCTTAAATGAGAAAACCTATTACTTTTTTGTTTGGTAAGCAATGTTATTGATTTCCTCTCTCCTCCTGAAAGTAATAAATTACTTTTTTTTGATACATTGCATCGCTATTTTTGATACCTAGTTTTATCTGCATGAGCCATCCAGGTCTTTTTAAATATCTCTTAACAGTACTTAGAAAATTATAGTGGAAAATGAATAACTTACTTTGGATTTAATTAAAAAATGGACAACATTAGAATTCTTATTGCTTTATAATTACAGGTAACAGGAATTGAAATGCCATAGAAAAGTCTTTGAAGCACGGACTTCGAAATGAACTCCTTCCACTTGATACTGAAAGAAGGTACTGTTTTCAATTAATTTGAATATTGATAGGATCTACTCCTTTCAGGGTGTTTGGATACTGTCATTGCCTCCAGTTTGATGTGGAAGAGGATGGATAGTTAGTGCTTCACTGTACTAGAGTTAACTAGTGGTGGCCAGTTATGTACAGCAACAGATAATTTTTTGTTTCCTTCCTCTTGTTCTTTGATGAAAGTTGGGGCACTACTTGAATTTGAAGAAAATACACTTTCTTCCAATACAGATTTAGAACAGTTAATATTTTGTCTCAAAGTGGAACTGGAATTTAGCTTGCAAAGACTTAACTATTGCAGGCTTCTTTGTCAATATTCTTTGTCTGCATTTTGAAGTAGCTTCAACATAATGTCCTGGATAATAGGTTTTCCTTAAAGGTACAACTTTTCTGTAGTTCTACAACTTGCAGGATTGTCTGGAAGGGAAACATTTAAAGACTAAAGTTTGTGGTCATGTCAATGTCAGAATACCCCAGTGGATAACCTGTTTGACTGGTCTGATGTCAGTGGTATTTATAATTGGTCACAGTCAGTTACAGGTTCTGTGATTCTGTGAACTTCTTGATGGTGTTTGTGCATCATGTTGTGACTTGGTGTTCATGCATGCCTTTGTAAAATGATCAACTGCATTCTGTTTATTTATTGAGTATGTTAGACAGGAAAGTTGTGACCTCAGGAAAGTGGTAGACTCAAAGCAAGGTATAGTATGTTAGGAATCTTATGACGCTTTGCTGTCTTGCTTTAACAGTTTTTAGTAACTTCAGGCATGGACATGATTTGTAGTATAGGATTTTGTTTGTTGTTGGCTTTTTCCCCTCTGTGTGTCTGAAAAGGTTTCATGTGTGTTTTTCTTTTGATGCCATTAAGCTTTGAGTTGAAAACAGTTTTCCAGACTATGCAGACAGTGTCACCAATGAAATTGGAATTCTATATACATGCAATTTTTAAGCTTCTGCCATTGTATCCTAGAGGCATTTCATATTGCTGACATTGTGATAGAAGGCACAACCAGGCTGAAGTTGTTGGCCATGTGGTCAAAAATCTGCTTTCTAAGCGAAGTTTGTTGTTTCACACTTCACATTTGTGGACTTTGGGTAGTGTTTGTCTTCATATTCTGCTTAAGAAAAAGTGTAAAAACCTTGTGTGGTCACTTGAAACCTTACTGACCACGATAAATATGCTCTGCATACTGTGAGGCATTACAACTACAGAGTTAGAGGCTTCTTCCTGTCTTTACAAAAGATTTAAGTTCTACTGCTGCAATATTTGAAAGATGTGTGTGTGTGAATTTTGAAAGCGTAGAACTTTAAAAATGTTTCGCGTTAGCGTGCAATATTGGAAGGACATCCACCCTTGGAACTGGAGGCAAATAAGTGCAAAACTTGTTGGATTGCTTAACTGTTATTATTATCTTGCTTAGGATTTAAGTATGCTTTGTTTCCTTTTAGTGGTTAAATCTGTCATATGAAGTTGCTTGACACCTGTGTAATATTAGTGTTTTTGACAGAAACTTCATTGTATAAAAATCCTTGGTAGAATTCTTGGTTCATCTCTACCACAAGTTTTGTTGCTGCCCTTCTAAGTCTTTTCTCTAGTGTAGGCAGAGGGATGTTCTTGCTTTTACATTTGGGATGTCTGTAGAAAATTTAGGTTTATATGTGTATGATGCTGTCCAAATGATGCTTTTTGTAAAATCCTTTTTCCTCTTTGCTTTTTACAGATAAACTGAAACTCCAGGAAGGATGATCTGCTCATTGGCAAGTTACAGGAAAAGCCTGTACAAGGTAACTAAATAAAGATTGTGACATATGGGCTTTGTCAGATGAACTGTCCAAAAGAAGTGTATAGTTGGAGTCTGTTATGTTAAAGTGTTGAACTCTGCTCTGTGTGTCCCTTCCTACTACCCCAACACTTCTACATATGAAATGTTTCAAAAGAAAGAGCTACTGTGACTTATTTGTCACTGAAGTGAACTACATTGGATATAAAAGTAAGTGAGGGCTTACTTTCTCAGGGAATATATTTTCTTCCTGCCATTTCTAGCTGGGTAGAAGGCAAATATTAACTTGGACCTGCGCAATGAATATTTTACAATGGAATGCTACATGTGAAAGCAGTTTGCTTTAGAGTGAGAGGCAGCAGCATGCAAAATAGAAGCTGAGGAGAGTCAAGAGAGCTAAATGCAGACCTTAACGTACAAGGAGCTGTCAGAAGAGAAATGATTTAAGTGTTTACCATGGGGCTGACAGTAGTAGGCTTTGGGGAGATCTCTAATCATACCTTGCCAAAAGAATGCAGGTGCATCTGAGGGGGAGTAGAACCTGGTTAAATTTTAGAGGTTTCATGGAAGCCACTTGTGGGCTATGAAGGCAGTGGGTGACTCTTCAGTCATGTCTTGTTGGAGAAAACTGAAAACAAGACCTGAAGTGTGAAGTGAAACTACAGTTCTTGGACACTTTTCTTTTGTGTCTGACCACAGCAATTCATATTAACTGCGGTTTCCACACGTTTGACTTTAGACACCAATTTAAGTGAGAGGTCACACCGAAGTTAGTGTGCTTGTCCTTCTGTGAAGAATTGCAAGTTATCTGCTCTGAAAAGCAGTGATGCCTCAGCCATACAAAAAACAGTTCAAAGAATGAAACCTCATATATCTCTGTGATTGTGTCACTTGTAAGGAAGAAGAGTAGCTTATTCAAGCTTGGTTTTTAAACTATGCAGTATAGCTTAATCACTGTGCTAGCATAATTCATCTGTGCTTGAGGGTTGTGTGTTTTTTTTTTTTTTTTGTTTAACTATGCTGACAAAAGATAATTATGCTTTATGCAAGAATTATTCCAGCAGAATAGTTCTAGTTCCTGGAAAAGTTCTAGTAGAAAGCTGAAATCTGAGCAGCTGTCTGTGAAGGCCAACAGTTTTTGTAGTTATAATCTTCAAAACTGGGCCTAAGTTACCAAATCCATTTTTCCCCTCCCCAAGATGACTAATGCTTCTTGTAATTTTTTTTCTTTTTTTTTTTTCTTTCTTTTTTTTTTTTTTTTTTTTTTTCCCAGGAATAATGCAGGGTGCAGAGGAAAGTGCAGCTTGAACAATTTTATCCCACCAATAGAAAAAACTTTTGCAGCAACTGTTTTGCAGCAAAATATGACATCTATATTTTTGCGCATTGGTCATCTCATTCTACTGATACCTCTGTTCAGTGCTGGTAGGTGACACACTTGTTGAAATTACCCCTTAAAAAAGAAAATCTTCAGGAGTTGAGTTGTGTGTATTTAGTAGGAAAGCGATACTGAGAGCAAGTCGTGGATCTGGGGTTTGTTTTTACTTCAGCATATTGAAAATACCTGAATGGCTCTTCTGGGATTGAAATTGCACAAGGCATGGCATGAACAAATGGACATAAATATTTTTCAATCTAGCCACATACATTTAGAGTACTGAGGCTTTGATTAGCCTCTCCCTGTTTCCTTTGAAGAAAGTCCAAAGTGATTGGCTTCCTTGATTTAACGTTAGCTCTTGAATGCCTTAAGAGATTTGTTGTATGTCTGGTCCTGAAAGTAGTAAGGCTGAGTTTCCTTTACAATTAATTAGTAATATTTTTAATGATAGGTCTAATTTTCCAGTAAAAGTTAGAACTATATAAATTAATGATACCTGTCTTGCTATTCTTGGCATAAGCAGTCTAATATTCATGTCTTTGAATTAGTTTAAGCTACACAGAGACCTACTCGAAAATCTTTAAATTAGGTGATAGGAAGGCAGTGATACTGCAAGGATTTGCTGAAGACTTTGTATTTTGAAAATGAGTATCTTAACTTTGTATTTATACAGCCATTCAGCAAGATTTCTAAAATCAGTTCAGCCAGACGTTTTGCAGTTTCATAGGAATTCAGTGTTGTGCATGGAATCACAAACAGTTGAGGCTGGAAGGGTCCTTAAATACCAACCAGTCCAATCTCCCTGCCATGGGTAGGGACACCTTTCACTAGCCCAGGTTGCTCAAAGCCCCATCCAACCCAGCCTTGAGCACTTCCAGGGTTGGAGTATCCGCTTCTCTGGACAAAAGTATGCAAAAGTTTTAAAGTTTATACCCAATGGCCAGCTCTGTTTGTGCTAAAGTGGCATTCTCCAGTGAGTTTTTGCTTGCAGGTTTGGGTTTTTGACAACTTTTTGTGGTATCTATCCTACTTTCTCTGGGTTTTTTTGGTTCATATATAAATAAATGCTTGCTAAACTGTATGACTGTGTCTTGTCAACTTGTTACACAGACATAATTATAAATATTGTCTTTATGCTGGCCTTCTTTGTGATGTTCAGAATAATGGGCCTTCTGGATAAAGGTGCAAATGTAGTAAGAAAACAATAAATTAGAGGGTTGGAGTATCCGTCTAAATTCTGTGCCTCTCCAATTTTTTTTTATTGTCGATGTAATGTGTTGGTTAATAGACTTCTTTGATTTTTTGAGGTCTTGATATCATTCCATACTGCCTTCTGCTTCAGGTTAAGCAATACCTGTTTTTTTTCCCCCTGATTTGTTTTTGGCCCCATAGTCATATTGGTAGAGCACTGTCAGGAGCTCTGTGCTGCTACTGTTTACACTGTGCTTTACATAGATAGTATTTACATTAAGAATTTGGAAACTCTGCAGAAGTACTAACATGCTCAAATAGCAGGAGCACAACAGGTGAGTTGGGAACCTGGTATATCCCATGAATCTTCTTATACTCTTGTTTGCACTGAATGTATTGGTCTTGCATGTGCTTGTTGCTGACCACCTTAGTAGAGGGAAGTTGTGACATAAGCTTGTAAAATGTGTGTTTATGTCTTCAACCAGAAGGTGCTAAACAAACAAAAAATAGTAGCCTTATGATGTTTTAATGGTAAATTGTTACGAAAATTTATTTTCTAATTCTATGTCACTTGGAATGGATATTGATACTTCTAAAACATATAAGTATGCAGATTAAAATCATTAACAATATTACTTTTTTTTAATAGAGAAATGCATTCTTTGTGATTACTTCGTGCTTGTTGGAGAGCCTACAGCTATTACTTGCCCCATAATTACACTACCAGTGCTTAATTCTGATTACAATCTGACATGGTATAAAAATGGTAGTGCTACACCAGTAACTACAGAGAGAGATGCCAGGATCCACCAGCGACAGGGCTTGCTTTGGTTTATTCCTGCAGTGCTGGAAGATTCTGGACTTTATGAGTGCAGTGTAAGGTAAGGAAGGATGGAAACAACTGGATTGCTAATGATTGCAAGTGTGATGACAAATTTGTGGAACTTGAGTGTACAAAACTTTTTGTTTTAGGTGGAATGCTTTGATCAACTAAAAAACATTGTTTTGACCATGCTTTTTTTGTTTCTGCAAGATGCCTTTTTTTCTCTTTACTTTCACACATTTACCACTGCGAAAGTGGTTCATACTGAAGATGCTTTATATTAAAGCATGTTAACACTAACAATACTCTGTGGGGGTTGCTTATTTGCTTTGGATGAAGTGTAAGGTCACAGGAAAATGTCTTAACTGCTTCAGCTTTTCCTATGTTCAAATTGCTGTTTGATACTGACAGATGAGAACATTTTATTTTCTTCATAGGGCATGGCTAAATAGAAGAAGGATGTAAGAGGAGCAAACTGTATTTTATGCAGTATCACCACACACAGACATTCTGGAATGCTTAGAAGCATTTTGGGAATCTTACTAGAAATTTACCAAGTAAAAGGCAGAAACCCATTCTTATGATTTATTTTAAAATACTGCCAAGTGTTACTGGTCAGAAATTAGAATGCATATAAAGAGCAAAGCAATGCAATAGACAGCTTTACGGGCAGTGAAAATGATTTGTCAGTAATACTACTCAAATGATCTGACTTCACAGAGAATTAGAAGGGACTAGTTTTTTTTGAAAAGAATCTGTATCAAGTTTTTTTTTGTACTTTAAAGCTCTTGCTATACTTACAACTCAGATTAATGCACCGGACTTAACTACTTCAGGTCATCAAACACTTTTTTTATAATGGTTGAAATTCATTGTATGCTGAACAGGAAATTAATTTTGGGAAGACAGACAGAAATTGTTCCTTTCCTCATGGTCTTGCCACAACACCCTGAGAACAGCCAATAGAGGCTTTTCAGGTAGCTACATGTGCTGGTGTGCGTACAGTGCACCGTTCATATTGGAGGGGTTTGGGTTGTGCGTGTAGTGGCAATGGTCAGTGAAAACATTCACTGGTGCAGGCCTTTGCATGTTCCTTCTCCAGAGCTGACAAATGAAGCTAAAATTTGAAGTCAGAAGACATGTAATCCTTTCAAAGCTACTCAGTTATATAATTTATATAATTTTAATTTAGTCTTTCTTGCTATGCTTTTAACTACCTGAGATGTGTTCCTGTGGGCGCCTCATATCCCTGGCTTGCATAATGTCAGCAGGACAAAAAAACGTGCTAGCATTCAGTAGTGTTAACTGTAGGCGACATTTGGGGCTCTGAGAAGTCCTGACATCCCCCCTGGTGCTTCCAGAACAGACCTCACTTCTGCTCACAACACAAAATTGGAGCTTATTCCCGTCTCTTGGTCTGGAACATGGGGTGAGGGGCTGAGGATGGAATTTACAGGCCAGGAGGATAGAGCAAGAATGTTAAGAGGCAAGGCTGGTGGAGTTGCTGAAGTCCCTCTTTGTAAGTTGCCTGACTTGGTAGAAGTAAGGAACCTTACTGTTAATGACCCGACTTGTCTGCTGTTCTAATTACAGGAGCCTTAACTACTCTATCAAAAAAACTATAAATTTAACAGTTTTTAAGAATGATAATGGTTTGTGTTTTAATGGAAAAATGAAGTTTGAACAAAAAGTGACAAGCACAAATACTGGAAAGATTATATGCCCTGATCTAGAACAATTTAAAGATGAAGACAATAATCATCCTGAAGTACATTGGTATAAGGTATTGTGCATATGTATTGAATATATACAAGATACAAAATGTATTATTTGAAATGTCTTATGAAGTAACTGAAAAGCAGCTTTTGGAAGGGAGAGTTTATTTTCTCTACAGTTTGAGCAAGGCATGGGTGTAAGATTTGTGAAAATCTGTTTTAGCCTTTGATTATTTTATGTAGATTATAAGTTTTAAAACTTGTATGTTTCTGTAAATACAGGGCTTTGGATAATTATTTCAGTTTCACCAAACATTAGGCATGTCCCATCTGTGGATCATGCTATGGTATTCTTATGCTGCTTGCTTTGGTTCTATGCAAATACTCTGTAGATTGTGCAAGCTTAGAAATAAGTATTTTAAATGTCCTGAGGTAAAATTTTGAAGTAGTTCAACTCTTAATTCTAGTGCTGGTATTAAAGCAGCTACATGGGCCTGTATGTGTAAAATAACCTTGATGCTGCACCTATACATCTTTTGAGATGAAGAGGTTCTCCACTGCTTGTAGGTCAAGGAAGAGAAGGAAGTTTTTCCCTCTATTCACATTGCCACAGAAACCCAATCAGCAAAATGCAGAGCTACAACAGCTCTCCCTCATCACAGTGAAGTGGGGATGCAGGCATGTATTCTCATAAACTCTGCTACATTCATAATAATGTCTATTACACCTGAGATGGGTAACTGTCAAACTATTCATGAAGGCAGTGAGTTGAAGCACAGCATTTGAAAAGTGAGAGGATGGGCTGCAGTGATTTTTTAAAAGTGCAACTGGAGCAAGATGTCATCAGTTTCATGTTAGACTGTAGTAATGCTTGAATAAGAACCCACATCGTTGCAAGTATTTTAATAATTTTAGAGTTCAGTAACTTATTCAATTGTCAGGTTTTAGGTTCCCTTAAGTCACAGATGCTTTCAATGTATTTAGGAGTGCAAGCCTGGATTTCTTGAAGACAAGCGACTTCTTTTGGCAGAGGGTGAAAATGCTGTCTTGATTCGTAACGTAAGTGTGCAAGATAGAGGGAACTACACGTGCCATATGGTGTACACCTATATGGGAAAACAATATAATGTTTCAAGAACCATAAGTCTAGAGGTTAAAGGTGAGTTCATGAGGTCATTCTCTTTTTGGCTCTACTGTAAATATTTGTATGCAGGCATAAGATATTTCTCATGTAACCTTTCAGCTCTGTGAAATTAGAGATGCAAAGCTTCTCTAATTAATTTATGGCTAAACATAAAATACAGTGAGGCATGTTCCTATCTTTCAGCATGGCTTTTGAGGAAGAATTGTCATAGGGAAATCAGTAATGCAGAGTTAGGAATGAGAATTGGAAGAAAGCAGTGGTTGTTGGGGATGGGTTTCGTTGAAACAAATAATGCACCATTAAATTAAATGCCTTTAAAAACAGAGGATTTGTTTTCTGAAACTATCACAGCAATTGACCTGCTTGCAGCCCTGCTGGGGAATTTGCTTACAAAGTTACATAGAATCTCAGTTGATGGGAAAGGAGATGTGATAAACTGTGTAAATACAATGAAGTTAATCATTCTCTAAAAGATTAACTTACAGTTGCACTTCATTGTGCTTTTCTGCACACAGGATATGGAACAGGCTGTCTCAGTAATGTCATTTATTGTTTATATATCATTGTGATTGTGTCTTTGTGGGCAGTGTTGCTGGTGACCTGACTAGTAACATGATAACAGTCCTATCAGAATAGTTGGCTGGAGGTGAAATAAAAATTCTGAATTTAAATAGATGATATAGGGACGTTGGGTTGTTAGCATCCAGACTAAACATCAAGCAGAATGATACATTCTGGCCCAGTTTAAGCATGTATTTGCTTAAACTTAAATATTTAGCAGGTCATTGATACAATCCCTCTTTCTCTTCTTTAGCCATCACTCTGAAAAAGTTAATTGTATTTTTTGGTTTTATCTTTGTTTTCTGGTTTTGTATTACTTTTATATCAACTATCAGTAAATTTGAGGGTTTTTTTTTTGTTTGTTTGTTTGTTTAAAGTATTTTTAAGGTAAGCTGAAGCCTTTTGTTAACTTGGGAGCTAAAAGGGAATAATTTGGAGAGAGTAAAGCAAATATGAGATATTTCTGTTGTAAATTTGAAACTGCTAATAAGTATAACACTGCAATAGTACCAAACAATAAAACCAAAATCATTGTAAAACTGTCAGTTGAAGTAAGTCATGGAAGATTTCCTGCCTGAAGGTTTTATTTTTTCCTTTGTTTTGATTAGAAAAACCACTGCAAATACAACCAGAGTTTATTTATCCGAAGAACAATACAATTGAAGTAGAACTTGGTAAGTAGTGATTATTTAAGAGGTCCTTAATAATAAACAAAACAATTAAGCTCCTGCTCTTTGTGAAATAACGTGTAGAGTTCATCAAGACTGGGAGAGAGGTGGATTGAGGATATCTGGAAGACAGATGGTAGATAATAGAATGTGATTCCCACAAGTAGTTTGTAGGGGGAAATAACTGTGTGCCTAAGATTGGAGGGATGCATTTCTTTCTTTCCCCCTTCTTCTTTCCCCTTCTTTCCTTCTTACCACTTCTCAATGTCTGTGTCTTGATTTATCCCCAGTCCCTGTGGAAATATGGTTACATATATGTTGCATGTTAGGGCACTTACCAGCTGACCAGTTTCTTCTCCTTTATGGTTCTTGTCTCCCTTCCCCCTCAACAACCTTGATTATATTGCTTGTTTTAGAGTAATGAATGATTTTGGATACTGATCTTTTGTGAAAGAGTGAGCTGCTAGTTGATGCATATCCCAGGTACTGTTTATCTTGAAAACTTCTTACATAAGAGTTTCTGGATATAAAGAATATTTATTTTCCCAGTGAGGACAGCCAGGCAGTGTAGCTGGCTGCCCGGAGAAGTTGTGCAGTCTCAGTCCTTAGAAGATTGAGAATGTGACTGAATAAAGCTCTGAGCAGCCTAGTCTTACCTCAGTCAGGCCCTGCTTTGATCAGGGAATTGGACTAAAGACCTCTCTTGTAACCTCAATTATTCTGTAATTTTCTGGGCCAAATACATGGTATTACAAGTCTTTTCCTAAGCAAAGTTACGTGTTTAAACTGCACTGTATATTGGACAGATTGAGATTGGAGCTGCTTGAACTGTATTTTTTTTTCTCGTTTTGTACCAAGTAACACTGTTTTAAACAAAGTATTTGGTTAAAAAGGGCATTAACTGATTTTGGAGAAGTGTGATTGGCTATTTACTAGAATTTCTCAGTACAGGGTTGGAACTGTTTGGTAATTTTTCCAGGGATTAGGTCATTAGAAAAGCTCTGGGGGAAGGTTGCATTTGGGCTGTGACACCACATGGGAGCTCAGGCCGTAGCATTGTGAATTATTCTTATATACATCACACTGATGGTAGTCTGGCACAACACAGCTACTTTTGCTACTGCTTTTTCTGATGTTGAACTTGTAAATACTGTGTATACTAGGTGTTGTTTTCTCAGGTTAAGGCTTCATTCATCTTTTCACATCATGTGAAACATTTTGTCTGACCCAAATTCTACTTTTGTTATGCCGAACAGCTTTGAAATACTGGTCGGTTTTGTGTGTGTTTGCTTGGAGATTTTTTTTTTTTAATTTTTTTTTTTGTGTGTGTGTGTAGTTCTTTTTGTTTTGGCTTCATTGGCTTGTGAAAGATACCTCCTTCTGAAGTTGCCAAGTTCTGGTGAGGATCAGTAGGTTTTGAACCAGAATTATGAGTGAGCATTAATAGAAATTGTGTTCATCCAAAGTCCAGAGGGCTTTGTTTTAAACCATGACAATATTCAAAACAGTCCTTCTGTCTTCAGATGGTTATTTAATGCTGTTGAAATATTCTAAAATGGCTTAACAGCTTCTTCTTTTCTAGTAATTACATCTTCTCTGCCTTACAATTATATACATGAAAAGCTTTGTGTTCTTCCACTAATAAGGAAATTTGTTCACCAGGTCTTGGATTTAAACAGAAGACTTTCCATAGTAATTTTTTTACCTCACACAACCCTAATTTTTCTGTGAAAACTTCTCTTTTTCTTTGTAACTATGAAATAAATGAAGTAATATTACAGGGGGGCTTTGGTATACTGTGTCTTTTACCCATTGAAGTGTCATGTAAGTCTCATCCCCAGCTTTGACTGGTAATTAGGTATGAATTCTCCTTTAATTCTTATTGATAAGAATTCTTTACTTCCTCATAAGTTCTTCCTGATGCAACCTCTCCTCAGGAGTGGGATCTTCAGGCTCTTAAATTTACTGAAGACGTCCTTTAGGGTTTTTTTAATCATTAGTAGTACTTGCTGAGCAATTATTGGTCTAGGGGCTGCCAGTGACTCTCAGCCTAAGTCATTAAGATGTGTTATGGGACAACTTACTTAGACTCCTTATTGTAGAATAGCATTTGGTCCATGTGTGTTACAGCTTGGACACAGCAATAATTGAAAATTGTTTGTAGATTGTTGGTTGCCTTAGATCAGCTAAGATGAGCAAACCTTGACCGTCTTGTGGACATTAGGGTAATAGTTACACGTGAGAGTGAAAGGAGGTACAAAGTGGGTTTATTGTGACCAGTGAACAGTTACAAATGATGCTCTATTACAAGGGGACCAGGGGGACATTTTAAAGGAATTTGGGGAAATTTTTTTTGTTTGTTTTAGAAAGGCAGTGCCATTTGAAGGTATCTATTCTCTGTCCAGTGCCTTTAATGGGATCCTTAGGGCAGGGGTGAAAATATTTGTTTCTATTAAATGTCTGCCCATCGTGCAGAATCTCTAAGCACCTACATGAACATGGAAACACGTGTATGATTTTTGAATGAGAAATGGCAGGAGAAGGTTGTGTAGAAAGTTAACAGTGCATTCATGAATGTATGGAAATGGAGGGCATGGAACACTCGAGGGATTTTTTTTCCTTTCAAAAGAACTGTGCAGTGCACTAAATCACGTCTTTAGAGAAGTTCATTATCGTGATGGAAGGACAGAAGGGAAGAGATTGGGGAGCATCTCTGATTTCTGTGCAAACTCTTGTTCAAGTAGCTGCTTTGCATGTGAGCTAAAGGTTTATTCCATGCTTTTGTTAGAGATTATTCTTTGTTGGAAGCATCTAGATCTGCTGCAGTTCTAGGAAATGAAATACTGAGATCTTTATATATGTGAACTGAGAGAGTCCACCTTCTCCTATCAAATCAACTTCTATGGATAAAATACAGAAGGAAAGGAATCCAAGAAGGCTGCTTACCTTCCTGTACATGGATCTCTCTGAGGTACATTGAAAATAAGTACATTTTGCAACTTGGCTTCCTTAGTACTGAGGCATTCTGTGAAATCTGGACTCTTGGTTGCAAAGGACCTGAGTGACAGGTGAGCTTGTTCTGGGAGTACAGTCTGACAGTATTCAGAAACCATTCCAGTGGATAGTGTTGGCCAGAAGGTTCTGATTTGGAATAAAGACATGCATGGTCCCTAAGAACAGGGTTTGGCTCCAGGGTATAGTTGTCTGCACATGGGCATCTGCATACGATCCAGGGTCCTTAGCTCATGCTGCTACCAACAGAGGCTCAACTCAGTTGCCCTACACAGAGTGCTGTTTGGAGTGGTCTGGTTACTCTAACAGTGCAGATTTCTTGAAGATCTGGAGTCCTGTCTGACAAACTCCGTGTGGATACCTTGGATGCAGGAGAGCATCTTGGATGTTGCCATAGTGTGTGCAGGCAACTGATTTGAGCCCTGGAGATCTTTGGAGTTGGGAGAGACAGTCATTTAAGGTATCTACTTTAATGTGAGTAGACTTGAGCAGAGGTGAACTCTATTATTAGCTTTGACATCTAGCTTATATGTGGATGTGAGTGTTTAGATACCTACAGCTAGGATGGAATTTATATCCAGGTCATAGACACCCAAACTTGGTTTACAAATGGATGAGTTTTAAGGACTATGCCTTTCACAAGGTAAGTAGTTTGGTTATGCTTTTTTATATCCCTCCTTTTCCCACCTGTTTCTTCATCACTTAATCATGCTTCTGTTAGAATTCTTCTTCAATTGCTGTGTTTAAATGTTTTTCTTTTTTAGGTTCACATGTAGTTATGGAATGCAATGTATCAAGTGGCATAAATGGCTTGATTCCATTCTGGAAAGTTAATGATGAGGATGTTGATGTCTTTGATAACACCTACAGGGAACAGTATTATGAGTAAGTATCCTTATACATTGAATTATAAGTTCATTTTTAGATGAAGTAATTTGCAGTTATTTGCAGTGAGTTCATAATAAAGTGGACTACCTGTCAAATGTCAGTCATTGAAAGACTGATTAGAAGTCTGCATCAAATACAGTATATTCTTATTGCTTGTTTTTTTTTTTAAATTGCGTTTTATTATAAATACTGATGTATCTGATACATATGTAATGAAGCAATCATATGTAGATTTTTATAATTCTGTTGTGAAATATAATTTTGTAATGCTTGTGCATTTGTTCTTAGGGTTTTTTTATTTATTTGTTTGTTTTTTGTGTTTTGTTTGTTTGGGGTTTTTTTGCTGATAGGTTAAAGCCTGCCCTGTCATTAATATGAGAATGATATATTGTTTCCAAACAAACAAAAAAATCACCCAACTTGATTTTATTTGTGAACTTGGTCCTTTTCTAAGTACAGAGACAGTTGCTAATCCTCAAGAACACAAAGCAGAAGTTCTTGTTGCAGGATATTTAGGTTCGGGGTTTTTTATGTTCAGGAAAATAAAATTAAGCTGATAAAACCAGCAATTCTTTACAGAGAGCAGGACTTTATTACTCAGTAACTGGTCTATGCCGTAGCAGAGTGAGGATGTACTGTTTGCTTTCTCACTGTATCAATCACTGCAGTTAAATGTAACCCTTTAAATGTTGTGCAAAGAAGGAAGTAAAAAAATCTCAGCTGATCAGTTCACACTCCTGGAGGAACACTGCCATCTCCACCAACTGCCATCATCAGTGCAGAATATGGCTAGAGAGTTAGGCTGCAGGCTGCTTTTGAAATGATCTATATAATTCATCTGTATCTACCCTCTACTTTTTCCCCAGGTCTCTTAAGGGGGAATTACTACTTTAGTTATAGATCTGTATACTTGGTTGTTTGTCTATAAATACCAGGGCCCCAGCTTATGGTCTGTAAGGCAGAACTAAATCCATTATTCTTCAGGGCATGAAATTTTTTATCTTCACCAGTATAGTTGTATGTAACTGTTTAGTTGTAATATCTTCAGCTTCTTCTGAAACCTTATTCTGCTCTTAAACACATCTTCCTGAAAAGCATTTGATACATTTAGCTCAAAGCACTTCTCTGTTAAGATTTGCGGCTTGCTTGGATGTGATCTCCATTTCTAGACACTAACCTGCCAGATAATTTTCCCATGCCAGAGGTGGAGATGTGCAAAATACATCCTGTGCAAGTTTAAAGCAATATCAAAACATTAACTGCAATATTAATGTTTTATTTCATGAAATAGTAGCAGTTTCTCAGCAGCTAAATTTGTGAAGCATTCTCTGTAGCAAACCATGCTGTAGGCATGGCTGATATAATGGACTTGAGGCTTAGATCTGGAGATAACTTCCCTGTGCTGGGAAGAAAGTTCAAACTGACTTAAACAAATCTGAACATGTTGCAAAATGCTGACGTTAGTATTGGCATCCCATGACAGAATTTGCTGGCAATTATTTATGTAATAGAAACTGTTTCTTCGGAGTGTTCTGCAAAATGAGTTCTCTTCACTGAGAACATCAGGCAACATTACTTTGGTATATAGAGTAGGATGCCCGTTTTTATGTACCTTCCCATTGTTACCTCTCTCATTCTTGTAAAGCTATCTTAGAGCAGAATGGTTTTAGCAGAATATAACACTGTGTCCCCAAGTTTTTTGTGACAATAGCTATCAGAAAAGGTATTATCGCCATGTTTGTTGTCATTTCACATAAGGGTCACCCAGCTTTGTGAATTTTGTTCGTCATTATTTCCCAAGATAGTTAGCACTGTTGACTGTGGGCAGTGTGGGCTTTGGGAATCTGTTAGACAGCTTTAAAATGTCTCTGCTTCATCATCTCTGTAAAAAAAGCCTGGAGGGTGATTCTTACCTTGTCACTTTTATTACTAGGTATTACTGGTTTGTAGTCTTTCATTCACAGCATCATTCAGGTCGGAAGGGATCCCTTGAGACTGTCTAGTCCAACCCACCTGCTCAAGCAGAGTCAGGTAGAACAGCATTCTCAAGGTTGTGTCCAGCTGGATTCTGTATCTCCACAGCTGGAAACTTCACAACCCTGGGCAACCAGTGCTTGACTACCCTAATAGTAAAAAAGTGTTCAGATGGAATTTCAGATGGGAAAGTGTTGCAATTTGTGATCAGTGCCTCTTATCCTGTCACTGGGCACTACTGAAAGGAACCCGTCTCCCTCTTCTCCACTCCTCCTTCCCATAAGGTATTTACACACTTCGATGAGATCCACTCCTTGCCCCTAAGCCTTCTCTTTTCTAGACTGAGCAGTCCCTACTGTCTCATATGGCAGATTCTCCAATTCTGTATAATTTTCACTTCCCTGTACAGGACTTGCTCCAGCTAATCTGTACATCTTTTGCACTGGGGGCCCCAGAACTGGCCTTCCTGCTCCAGGTGTGACCTCACCAGTTCAGAAGAGAGGAAAAGGATTGTTTCCCTTAACCTGCTGGCAGTGTTTTTCTTAGTGCACTCCAGGATACCTGGGGTCTGGTTATCCTTCCTCAGATGCAATTTGCATTTTACTTTGAACTTCGTGAGATCCGCCTGTCAGCCCATTTCTCCAACCTCAAGGTTCCTCTAGATGGCAGCTCTTGTATCAGCCATCCCTTTGAGTTTTGTATTGCCTGCAAAACTGCTAATGGTGCACTCTGTCCAGTTTCCCAAAAAACCCCCAAAAGAAACCCCCCTAAACCACCCCCCAAAAAATACCACCAAAAAACCAAACCCAAAAATCTCCCAGACAAACCAAGAACCCAAAATCTTTTCTATTCATGAAACTGTTTGTTACAGGTGTATGTTGACTGTGCTTCACTGGCTTCTTAGATGTATAGAGTTAAAAACCCCAGAGGTTCTTATATTTGTGGATAGGTGAATCTATCACACATTAAGTACAGCTACTCAGTTTTCATACAGATGTTTCTTTTTTACCCCTTTTTAATGACAGAGAGGGGTTGCCTCATGGACTTGCTGTATCTGGAACAAAATTTAACATTGCAAAAGTGAAAGTAAAGGATTATGCTCACAAGTTTTTCTGCCACTTCATATATGGTTCTCAGCAATTTACAGCCTACATCAAATTGGAGCACCCAGGTAAGAACCCTGAGCTCTAGCTTACTACATAACTATAATTTCTTCATAAAGATTGTCAGGGTAGGATTTAACCTCAGAAATTATTTAATATGCATTATCTAAAAAATGCAATTTGTAGAGGGTGTTTGTTTTAAGGACAGTAAATGAGTCGGGTCAATGACAGGTCATTGAAGAGGCTTGAAACAGCTAGTTGGTCAAGGGAGAATAGCATGGTCGGCAAAACACCGCCCCACCTCTGACTTCCTTGCTTTCTGATGTAATTTTGTACAAGAATTCTCACTCTACTGCTGTGCTGCGGTATATGTCAGTATTTTATTTTGATGTTTCAGTTGAAAAGTAGCCTCATTTGTCACACTGTTAAGGTATTTTTTTATCTGAAAGATAGAAGTAGTCTGTCAAATAACAGTACTTGCAGAAAGCATACATGAAAACAATTCAGTCCTATTGATTCATTCATTCTTTTTTAAAAATATTTAAAAGACTAAACAGTTTTGCACATTTCTGGTGTTTCCTGGTTCTAGTTTATAACTGTAATTTGTTTATTTGTTTTCTTATTCTATGCTATTGCAGTGCCAAACATTCAGGGTTATTTAATTGGAGGAGGAGTTTCCTTGGTATTTTTTGTATTTTTTACTCTCTTTATCTACAAGATCTTCAAAATTGATATTGTGCTTTGGTATCGGGACTCCTGCCATCCTTTCCTGGGTAAAAAAGGTATGTTTGCTAACAATGCTTTCATCTTCCTTTGCAAAGCAGTGAGTTAACCTCATGGAGTGTGATTGGTCTTCCTTGGTATTTTTGAAAGGATAATATGTTTGTAGGATGTTTAGAATTAATTCAGATAATAAAAGCATCTATGGGGGAAAAGAATCAGCAGCTTTCCAGGATTCCAGAACTACCATTCCTTTTCCCAAAGACACACTCCAGGGGTTTGAATATTGTTTCAACCGCAGTTTTTCAGATTTCTTTTAGTTACTGTTCTTAGAGAAAGCAGTAATGCAGTGTGGAACTGTTGGATGATTTTTATTTTCCATAGATGAACCAGGAAAATATAACTTTCTTTTGTTTTTTATTTGAATGCATTTCTGATTACTTTAGTTTCTATGAATTTCACTTTCCTGGCATTTAGAAGAATGTTGATAGGGTACTATCAGCTGAGAGTATGCTGAAGTGTGGGTCATTTCCAAACTTCTGAGAGGAGGTATGTAGTTAGAGAAACAGAAAATATGTTCTTGAGGCATTGAGATTTTAGATGTCTTGGAATTCTTTTAAATTTGGTCTTTCTGAAAAGTTTGTTGCAAAACATGTAATACAATTCAGACCTTGAAATTTCCTGCTTTGTTTTTGTAGTCATGTCGAAGTGTTTGCTGTGGTTTGAAACTCCGGCTTACAACACCGCTTATATGGAAACTGGAATTTTAAGTATTAGTTGCACTACTGGGACCACTGTTTCCCAGATAATTCAGTGATGACATTTTTTATTTAGAGTTCAAAAAAGAATATTCAGGTTTACTTAATTTTGCAGGTCTCTTGCCTATTCAGGTTCAGGATCCTGAATTCTAGAAGACCTGATCCTACAAGCCTTTTAGGCTTAGTATAATTATACATGATTAGATAAGAGCAGGGTTAGGACCTAAAACAGTGGTTCAAGTGGGAGGGAGGGGAAACCCCAGAGTTTAGAGATTTTTTTGTTTGTTTGCTTTTTGGCTTGCTTGCTTTTGTATCTTTAGAATTAATTTTTATATAAGTCCTATTTCTCATTCCTTAGTTTCAGATGAGAAGATCTATGATGCTTATATTCTGTATCCAAAGAACAGAGAGAGCTGCATGTATTCATCAGATATTTTTGCTCTGAAGATACTGCCAGAGGTCTTGGAAAGACAATGTGGATATAACCTCTTCATATTTGGGAGGGATGATTTACCAGGAGAAGGTAAGCTATCTGAAGACAAACTAGACTTGAGTTTTCTTCTTGACCTGAAAATACAATTGAGAAACAGGCAATCAATCAGATCAGATTCTAAATGTCTCTCACCATCAAATGGTGATGGAGAATGACAAATACACCACTGGATGTTTCCACAAAGTCTGTTTATCTCAGCTTTTCCCTTGTAATTATTTAGCTTTTTAATTTTTTTCAGTGTCTAGGTAGCCTAGACATCTGAAGATGGAACAATGCTGAGGGGAAGAGGAGTTGAAATTGTGATTGTGAATGACTAAATGGCAGGAAACATGAAAAAGTAGGTCTCATGAGTGATGTGAACAAAGCCTGTTGCTTTGATGTGCCTTTTAACAAGATGACACCTCTACAGTTTCATTTTTATTTGCTTTGAGAGTTGCTGTCAAACTAGCAGGATGCAGTAAAGGATGTTTAGATAATGAAGGTAGAAAAAAACCTCACAAAGTAACACCAAGTTACCAGGAATGATCAGCTGTATCAAAGGCTATTTGTTCCTTCTAAAAGTTCTTAGAAACCCTTGTCTTCCTTGCAAGGCTTTAAAATACTTGTGGAGGTTTCCTCAGTGTACATATGTGCATCAAATTTAAATTTCTAGTATTTGACACTGAAAATTGCAGTCTATCCCATTGACTGCTTACATGAGTTGAAATGATGAATTGCTTTTGAATCCTTCCTGGTCTTATGACTTTAAAAGGATAATACTGAGACCAAGCAAATTTGAAGAGTAGGCCAAACCCAGAACTTTTTATTTAAAAAACAATTGTGTATAAACCTACTCACGTGTATATGAACCAAATGAGTTGGTTCATGGATCCCTCTTTTAATTTTTATTTATTTTTTTTTAAATTTTTTTTTTATTTGAAGGATTGTGATAGTAGTTTGAGTTGGAAGGGTTTCCTGAGAAGTAGGATCTAAATTGCTGCTTTATTTTTTTAGGTTGAAAAAATGCAATAGATTGTTCTCAGGGTTAAGCCATATGGCTTTTGTATGGTGTTTACCATATTTTACTGTTTGAGACTTAACTGACTGGAATGTCATTGAAGGGAGGATTCTCTTCTTTCTCTTCTGCTTACACGTAACAAAACCAGATGAGCATATCAGAACAGGCTGTTTAAGATAAAAGGTCCTGTGGTTATGGAATTTGATTTTTTTTGCATTTGTACCTATGATGGCAATAAAATAGCATTAGTGAGGTCAGTAGTAGTTAGTTGGCAGCTCTTCTCTGTTTATGCAAAACAAGAAAATAGACATGCAGTGTGGTGGGGCTAGATTGTGTTACATTGGCCAGAGCTCTACCATTAGCTAACCCAAGGTAACTGCTTGCATGCATACTCTGTCCCTATTTGTGACATAAAATGTGTTTGCTTAAATATCAAACGGTGAATAAGCCAGCTGCAAAATGTTGGTAGCATAAAATAGAAACATACAACCTTATTTTTGCACAACCTTTTCTTTACAGCTGTGATAAGTGTTGCTGATGAAAAAATCCGTCAAAGTAGAAGACTGATAATTGTTTTAGTACCAGAACCCTCCTGTTACAGCATTCTAGATGATGTGTCTGAAAAGCAGCTAGCCATGTATAATGCTCTTATCCAAGATGGCATTAAAGTAATTCTGATTGAACTTGAAAAAATAGCAGATTATTCAACCATGCCGGAGTCCATCAAATATATTAAACAAAAACATGGGGCTATCCGATGGAAAGGGGACTTCTCAGAAAGGTCTCATTCAGCAAGTACCAGATTCTGGAAGAAAGTGCGCTACCACATGCCATCCAGGAAAAGTGGATCTTCATCAGAATTGCATTTGTTACCAAAAGACTTGAATTCGCCTTAAATAACAAAAGAGAAATGGCCCTTAAAGACCAATTCACTTCATGTTTTTTTGTGACGGATTGACTGAAGAGTCACATGTGTCTGTTTTGTGCAATCTTATCCAGGATTTCTTAAGTGAAGGTACTAAAGCTTCATCTACAGATGTGAATGTTTTTTCTTCTGGCTGGATCAACAGAACAACTTGAAATATCATCAGTACCACACACAGGAAGCACATGAGTACTTTTCCAAAAATTGCACTGTCATTTGGTGGAATTCTCTTGGTATTGAAAATGAAAGGGTAAAAAACAGTATCAAGAACCCAGAGAACTTTTTTTCTTTTTTTAAATTGAAGTCTGAATATGAAGGGAATTATATTAATTATAATTGTGACAATAATAATGGGCATGGTTGATGCCCGTAAATGTATGGGGTTTTTTTAATGAAATGACACCAAACTTTTCTTTGTTAAAAATTTATTTGCCTTGTTCAGTTTGCTGAAAGATAAGTTCCCATGTGTTACAGCCTCAGTGTGTTATCGTTCAAGCCAAATGGTAAGAGACAATCCCAGCCCTCTAAAAATGCTGTTGAACCTGAAAAAGCGTACTCTTCTCTGGTCATTCTTACATTTTAAAGAACAGTGCCACTTTTAGTCAGTTGTCACATACAGACACTGGAAAAACACCTTTATAATGCTGTATTGAGTAAAAAAATTGGTATCTACAGGACTTTTTTTTTCCCAGTTAAGTGGCTTAATATATTTTTATACCCAAGTGGAACAATTGGCTAATGACATAGAGTCTCTCACGGGGCTACAGAATGACTGACTTTGTCCGCCTTACCATGAGGACCATGTCAAGGGACTTCAGGGCACCATTTGTCATAGGTTGCTGGTGCTGAAGGAGAGCAGATCTTTCCTCCTGTTCCTGGCCGGGGGCTGGCTCTAGCATTTGTCAGCTTTAAAAGATAAAGCTGGCTGAACAGACTAGTGTGACAGAAATTGTCCTTTTCCATGGGCAAATGTTCTCCCAGTTTAGGGAGTTTTCCTAGCTCCCAAAAGGCATCAGAGTGCAGTTGGAGAAGAAATGATATGATAAGAACATGATTCTCTGCTCCAGATGTTTGTACAAAATAGAGCTAAAATAGCATTGCTGCTCAAGTACTCCTTGAAGTGAGAGAGAAATGCTCTGTGTTAGCCCCTGCAGCTGCTTGCTTTTGTGCTTTCCCTCTGCCTTGATGATGTAAGGAATCTCTGGTGACTGTGTACAGTAGGGTGCAGTCACAGTTTTCCAAACAGCAGCTTGGGAAAGGAAGTTGTTAAAACTTAGTGTGTATGTTGAATCCTTTCCCTTTCAATTAAAAAAACCCAAAACAAAACAGTGTTACGTGTGCTGCAAGTGTTAACTCTGGAGTTACGTTTGACTTGTCTGTAGGCAGTGTTGTAGTTTACAATGTTCTTTTTTTTCAGGGCAGGGAATTGATTTGATGGATTTAAAAAAAATTATCAAACCTTTTTCATGCTGTTTATAGCTGTAAATTTTATACAGGAGATTAAAGGCAATTTGCCTGTGCTTTTCAGTCTGTCCTTGTAAATTACATTTTTAAGTGATAAGGTATTGCTGTATATGGAAGCCTCAGGATTTGACTATTGCTGCCTTTAACTGCTGCTTGCAATTCTGTATTCCTGTCAATGTCTTATCAGCTTGTCCCTTGCAGCACCTTTTGCTCTCCTTGCATTTAAACTTCAGTCTATTTTTAACCATGCTCTTCCCTTATCTTGAAGCGAGGAACTTACTGCTGTATCAAACTCCATCACTTCCCAAGGTCTTCTCGAAGGCTGTTGCTAATACAGTATTAGGCAATAATCTTCCCTTTGGTTTCTCCACTTGTTCATCTGAAAAAATGCATGTTCTACATCCTTCAGAATTCATCTATTCATTTGGACACTACAGCGTTGGCTTTTTCTTCTTTCATGGCTCAGGCATTCTTCTTATGCCTTCATCCTCAACCAAACAAAACTGACGCCAGTGTTCTGCTTGATAAGTGATAAAACCAGTGGAAACAGGTACCTCTCCCACCTAAATTGCTTTAGTAGCCCCAGTGTATGCTGGAAACATAAAACTCTACTTCTCAGAGGCAATACCTTTTGAGCTTTGTGAATTGTGTGTGTGTTTGGCCAGAATTAAGAATCTCTTCGTTTCAGGATAGGAGGGGAAAAGGTGCATTTGAAACATCAGATTATTTCAAACTGTCACAGTACTGAAGTGTTTTGTTGATGTATGTCATGTATGTATAGACTGATGCAGATGCTTAATAGTCTGTTCTTATTCTGTGTTTTAGTCTTGAGAGAAGTGTCAAGGGAGGATCAACCCTAGCCATGAAGTGCCATGTTCACTTAGCTGTTGCACACAATCTGCTTTTAAATATGCTGTGTGTTCAGTGGCAGCCTGTTGTAGGGTAAGAGAGCCTTAAGATCCATCTGAAGTTACTGAGTACCATCTGAGCAAGGCTAATTGTTACGGTTCACATCAGTAGAAGAATTAAATAGCACAGAAGCTGTATGGTTTGATCACAGTACTCTTTTGTAAGAAGATCCCTGTATCAAATGTGAAGACCAGACACTGGCAGTATGATATTTGTACTCTGAAGACTAGGGTGTAAGACTGACTTTGTGCTTCCACCTTGACAGCTCACCGTATGAGGCCAGCCAGCAGAGTTCCAGTGACCTTAAGCCTCCTGAATTACTTCTGCTGACTGGAATAGGTTGAATGAAAAACTGCTACTTGTTATCCCAACCCTAAGGGATAGAAAAGTTATTTTACTGAGCCAAAATACTGTTTTTAAAAAATATTTGTTCATTTCAATATATTTATACAAATGATGCTGAAGTTTTCATGTATGCTATGTAAAGACACTTTGAAGAAAAGTTAATTTTTAGATTCAATAAAGGCACTACATATTTTTTTATATAGCACTGTTGTATTTTTCCCCCTCCCATCATTCCTCCACTGAATCATTCTGAGAATTAGTAACAGCATGCAGCAGTTATGACTTGAAGTGTCTTAACAAGAATGCTATATTAGATCTTCATTCAGGTTGCTGAACAATTGTCTTTTCTTCTTGCGGCGCAATAGTAGCACTAACCACTTAGCCTTGCCTGGGCAAACAGGAGCTGTGAGCTTGGCTCTGCTGTGTCCTGTACTCTACTTGCAGCAGTTAGGGCAGCCCTATGGGTGCTGACCTGTTCTCTGGGACCAGCACGGTCCCCAGCAGTGCCCCACTGAGCAGCCTTCTGCTGCAGCTCCTCCAGAGCTGGGGGAAATACACGAAACCTCAAATGGAGGAAATGTGAATTGCTTTTTAGCAGTAGTGGAGAATCAGTCTTCTCTGCTTGACTCCTGGGGCAAGTGCTGACTCATCTGCTTTGAGGAAAGCCACAGCCTTGGCTGTAGGGAGTGGTCTTGCACAAGATTTCATGTGGATATCAGAGGGGCTAATAGAATGTAAAGTATCATTTTCAATCATAATAGATACAATGGTCTATACTTTTTGTGCTCATTGTTTTGAACTGAATACATTTCTCACTCCTTTTCTAGTGCAAGTAATGCCAGCTCTGTTTACTTGCTTGTTTAATACAGTTCAATTAAATTCATGCAAGATAGATAAGCAGATAAAATAGCAATTTAAGAAGTTCTTCTGAAATGAATTTTTATATAGCTGTGTAGATCTCACAGTAGGGAGGCTGGTTTGGTTTTCTGAGAATCTATGAACTACCTTTAACTTCTGTCCAACCAGCAGCAGTAAGTCTAACCGTTTGGATGATACCAGCATTTTCTTGTGAAATTTCCCAAGTGCAGTATTTTCAAGACCTGTATTGATAATTTTGCATCTTTTCAGCCTAATCTATACTATACACCTAACTCAGGCAAGGGTTCAGGCTGTATATAATGCTGTGTTTGAAAACCCTGTGCATTTGTTCCTTCCTCTTTGGAAGGGGATCACTGTAAGCATCACTTCCATGCTGACAGCAGCGTGGCACAAATTCTTTTTAAACAAGAGCTGGTGGATGATTTGCTTTTTATTCCTCACCTCTTCCAAGACAGCAGCACCTTTGAACTAAGTCTGGGTGTAGAGATTAAAAGATTGGGGTGGGAAGAATCAAGTTGGAGAAAATCACTGTTCCCTGGTAACTGGACTCAGCGCGATATACTGCAAGACCTGAAGCCAGCCTGACCAGCAGGTCTCCTCCTGCACTAGAGGAACAGTAGGAAAGTGGCCAGTATTGTGACAAAGCCCTCCAATGTGAGCTTTTCAAGTCTTACATGTTAGCTTAGTCCCATCATCCTCAAAGCCATGGCAAGCAAAGCTTTCCATTCAATAAGGAGAAAAAAAGAAGCAAGTTAACCAAACACTAAGCCCTTGGATGAAGTAAGAGAACAAAAAGGGGTTGAGGGGGAGGGCAGGGAAAGCCAGTGGCTTAAGAAGGAGACTAAAGCAGACAGCCAGAGAATCAATCTAATTTCTGCAGGTAAAATGAACTTTAATGGATGGTTATGATGCTTATGATGTAAAATTTGCAAGTGTGTTGTGTGCATTCCTTGTTTGAATGTGTCTTATAAGAGCATGAAAGTTACTGTTCAGTACCTACACTTTTTTTCTGTAGTTTTGTGCTTGCTTATTTGAAATTCTCTTTTGGTTTCTAATGAAATGGAAACTTCCCCTTTCTAAAAATATAAAGATGATTTTAACAAGGCATTTTATAAATCTTGTCTAGAGTTTGCAGAGACTGGGTAGTCTCTTCTTACTGATGGTTTATAAACATCAGGGCCCCTAGGGCACAAATAAGCTTTACTGGCTCACCCTAGGGCCCAAGAGTCCCATTTATCCCTGTGATGTATTTTAAATCCAGCTGGAAGTTAAGCACCACATACCCACTACCTAAACCACCCTCTTTGTCCCCCATGGGAAGGGGGAGGGGAATCAAAAGTAAAACTTGTAGGTTGAGATAAGAACAGTTTATTAATTGAAAACAAAGTAAAATGAAATAATATTAATTGTAAATAATAATGATAATAAAAAGGGGAGCCTCCCTCACACACACACACAAGTGATGCACAGTACAACTACTCACTATCTGCTGACTGATGCCACACCCCCTTCCTGATACTGTTCACACCTTGTCTGCTGGGCATGCTATTCTATGCTGTGGGATGTCCGTTTGGCCGGTTTGGGTCGAAATTGGGGGAAATGCCAGAAAGGAGATATGTCTGATGAGGAACATGCAAAAATATTTCTATTAGAAGAAAACTAATACAGGCTGGTATCTGGTAGAAACTTATTTTAATGACATACAGTGAAGTTTTTGCAAAGATGCTGGAATAATTTTTTTACTAGTTTTAAATAGTAAAAACCCCACAAGTGGGAGATTTGACTATATGAATTGCCCAAAGAACTCTTTTTAGGAAGTTAAAGACCTACATTTCTGTGGTTTGCATTTGCTTGAAAGTTGTGGTGATTGATGCAATACTTTCATTATGTCCTTCTTTTCCATTCCTAGTATAGCTCAAAATTCTTGTAGTTATTTGATTGTAGGACTCCTTGCACCAGCATTTTTAACTGTAGCAAGACAGAACTATTATTCCACACATTTTTAAAGACCAATGTTGTGCCTTGGCATTAAACACTGTCATCTGCCTGCAGAAAGGGGCTATGCTTTGTATAATCACAGATAAAGTGCAGTATGCAGTCCTAGGACTGCTAAGAGCTTTCTAACAAAGTAATTGTGAAGACTTGCCAGAGACAATCTCATGAAGAATTCTGTTTGGTAATTTTCATGTGACCTCTTTACCATCTAAATTGTAAGCCCCTATTCTGCCCTCCAGGTTTTAGAAGACTTCATCTATAACACCCTAGATAAAATTTTCTGGCAGTGTCATATGTATTTTATTATAAATGCATTTTTTTTCCTTGTCTGTGACTGAAACTTGACTGTGGATACCTGTGCATTGTGTATATATAGCACCTAGAAGGCCTGAGCTTGGGAAACACAGGAGGGGAAGGGGCCTTCTTTGCCCTTTGGCTAGTTCATTTCCATCTCAGATGTCAGTTATGGTGTCCTCTCTGTGATTTACCATGATTAATCCTAACAAAGTTCATTGGTATCTACTGGATGTAGTGTTTATATGTAGCAGTTGTAGTCTGTCTTCAGTTTAACCTAGACAGGCCAAATTAACTTAAACCTTTCCTGGAAAGTAAGCTTCTCATTTTCCCTAGTATACCAGTAGTGTGAAATATATTTCATCTTGTTAACCTATTAAGAGGACACTACACAACATTTCAGCTAAAGGGGGTCGGTACCCTGAACAGTGTTGTCAGGGTCCTAACAACAGACATATGTGCATGCAGAAGTTAGTGACCCATGTGAGAGTGATGCAAGTAGGTGCAGGCCTGAGCTGTGCTGCATGTACCATGTGGCTGCAGGTACACCTGGAGCCAGCTCACCTGAATGGTGCAGCCTGTAGGCATCTTATACTTGGCACCTGGTGGTGACTCCACCCGCATGTCTCAACTTACCTTGAAGTGAAACAGCCTGTTTTCATACAACATCATTTTGTGGGACAGTAAAGATGGTGAATAGAGTTGTCTGCTTCTAAGGACATTTTATGAAAACTCTAAAGTCTTCAATCTCCCCATAGATGGGATTTGCATGGTGTGGCATGCCCTGACTAGAGGCTTGGCCAATGTAGCACAGCTCTGAGCTCCCAGTGTTTGAAGAGACATAAGATTATCTGTGCTATTTACTTTTACCTTCCCAGGCTATCTCCAGTAAACTGAATTTAAATCAATATCCAATGGAGTCTGAGCACCTTTCTCACTGGGATATATAATGAACATTTGCATCAGTGCATTACAGGTGCCTTTGGTACTTCTCTAACTCTACTGGAAACAGTTCACTTTATTTAAGGCAGCATTAGCTATTTCTTTTTTTTTTAAAAGATAAAATATACTGGTTAGTCATAGGAGTCTTGACACAGAGTTTGTCTTTGGATGGCAAGTGGTTATTTTTGTGTTCAAAATTAAAACAATAGTGGTGTAATTTCTGAGTACAGGAGGAGTACATGAGTAAGTAACATGAGCCACGCTGCAGGATCACTTCATTTCCATCTCTTGCACCATGGGCAGATTACATAGGAAAACTGCCATTTTTTGGTGCTGACAGGAATAATAAAAACATCAATATGAAGGCAATGGCTAATCCTCATGGCAAGATCCCTCCATGACAGTAACTACTGCCTCATGTTGGCTTTTCCCTTTTGAAGCATCTGCTGTCATCTTTTGCTAGCTGGCTTCCCAGTCAGTCTTTCACTTCTGGCTTTTGCCTCAAGTTTTGCAGGTTAAGTCAGTTGGTGGGGAGAACTTGGTGTCCACACAAGGTGTGTTTCAAGAGACTATATTTCAGACTAACTGCTGTCAGGTACTGTTGATATACAGCCCAATATCTAGCTGGAGCTCATCTTCAAGTTTTATCTCATCTGAAAAGAATCTCTTTCATAGGCTCCAGGAATTGTTTTGTGATACAAGCACTCTCTTGATCCAAAGAAAAAAGCTAATACAGTGACACACCCAAAGGAGATGAATATATCCGAAAAGACAAAGTTGTCAATATTGTAAATTGGGGAAGTAATCTTGAATGCTGGAACAAAACTACTGGACAATGTAGGAAAATTAGATTTGTGGTAGTGAAAGACAATAGTCTGAATTCATTCTGGGTAACTTCCATCCTATCCCTACCTAAGAGAATGCCCTCACTCTGATTTTCTTCTAAGCACAACTCAAAAAGATTGAATTATTTTTTGCAAGTAATATGCTCCCTTCATTGGCTGTGTAATATTCATCAAATAAATAAAACAGATGCATGCCACCATCCAATCGAAAAAGGACTTCACAGTGATACTTTATTTAGCAAATACATTTTGGAAAAATGCAATATACCAAATGCTACCCCCAAGTTCAATCTCTTAATTTGCACAGAAGTAGTCTTCTTTGAACACCTCTCCATCTGCAGAAAGATAAGGCACATTATGATCACTGCTCTGCTGCAAGCTGTGTTCAAGTTGGTGCTGATGAACTCTATCAGAGCCCTCCCTGTGCTAATTAAAACAGCTCATTCTATCTTAGAGCTTTATGAGACAAAATACTTCTGTTTGTGTAAATAAGAAGCTTCTTGGTTTACTTTGAGATGTCCCTGGTGACCACATTGGATGTTCATGTAGACTAGTGTCAATGTCCACTTTCCTCAGACAACCCACTTTTCTGCTGTTCCCTGTAATTTTTGTCTTGTGACTGCCATGTTCTGGATATTTTTGCTGTCTCAGTAAATCCTACCATTTTGGTTGCTATTTAGCTTCAGCCTTACTATATGTATTTTTTCTGAATTCTGATTCACATCAATCACTGAATGATTGAATGGTTCTCATTTTACCTATTCATTTTGCTAATGTTTTAACAGAGTCTTTCATAGCAGAAACACTTTTAGCGGAAACACTTTTCCACTATTTAGTAGTATTATAATGAAAATTAGGAAAAAAAAACCCCAAACCAAACCAAAACAAAAAAACCAAACCAAACCAAACCAACAACAACAAAACAAACAAAACCACAAAAAAACCCCCAAACAAACAAAAAAACCCCAACCAAACAAAAAAGCCCCCAGCAACAAATGACTATAACTACATATGGCAGAACCTCTAGCCTGTATGTCTCAGAAAGAATTCTTCAGAAGTTGGGTTGGTTTCTTTGTGGGATTTTTTTTTTTTTTTTTTTTTAAATTAGTGATCTAGAACAGTGCTGTAGACTAGGGAACACTCACTTGCCTTTATGTTCAGGCTTCAGAGCCAAATATCTCCTTGACAGGTAGCAGACTGGGTAACTCAGACCAAGTCGCCAAAGCAGCCTACTGAATAAGCGAATAAATCAGCCGATGTCCTTGAGGTGCTCCCACCAACAGCCTCCATAGTCTCGAGCTGCTCTTTCTCTTCCAGGGACACGGGATCTTCAGCTAGGGAAGTTTACACCTGTGTGTGCCACAAAAAGGAAAAAAAAAATAAAAAGAAGGTAAAAAAAAACGGAAGCAAGTCAGTCACCTCACCTCAAATCTCGCAATCTGTACTCGGAGGATTTCCCGGGGCGGAGACCAAGCCCAGCTCACGCAAAGGAGGGCTTGGGGGGGATGGCTGAGGCCGGCGTCTTTAACAGTGGCTCTTGCTCGAACGTCGTATTTTTGGCAGGCTGCGTTTAACCAGCACCGCTTATCTGCGCCGGGGCGGGGAGAGGACGGGAGGTGGCCGTGCCCTGCCCTGGCACTCAGGTTTGCAAGAGGCAGCCGGGGCAGGGTGAGACGGCGCTGGTTGGAGCTGCCCGTCCGACGGGGCAGCGGCACCGCGCTTTATCCATCGGCTCCAAGGGTTTTCTAGGGGACGGCAGCGGGGCTTCCCCTACACAGCCGCGCCGCAGGTAGGCAGCACCGGGGATTTACCTGGGCATTGGTCCATCCTCGGCAAGCCCGCCTGCGCTCGGCGTTTCGCGGCGGGGGTGGCCGAGGGAGGCGCGACCGGTCAGGTGTAGCCGGGACTGCCTGTCTCCATTAGTCGTGTAACAGGGCTGACGGCGTCAGCCAGCCCGGGATAATCCGAGGTGATCCGTAGAGCTGCGCCGATGGTCCTACTTCGCTCCGACGCCCCGCTCTTGGGGCTGGGAGGTGGCTCAGACCGAGGTGATGCCTTCCTGGGGAAACTGAGGGCTGGGGACAGTTTAGGAGTGGGAGTGAAACCTGTTTTAAAAGGTCATCGCTTTCCGTGGCTCAGTTCCTGACCGAAAGAGTGAGAGCGCCTGTTCTTCGCAGCCGAACCTCGGCCCCTGAGTGTGGCAAGTGTCATGCGAGCCCACCGTGCCCCGCACCCTGCCGGGACCGGCGGCTGGCAGCGCGGCCCCTTCCGAGTAAATGTTTCCAAGAATACGTCAGAGTTTAAACGAAGAGTATTGAAAAATTATTTGCTGCCGTACCTGCAGAGGGATGCCAGCGTTTCACGGGACAAAGGCTACCGTGATAGTCGCAGTACTGTAATTCCAACCCGGACACGGGGGCTAACCCAGCTCTTCCGCACCAGCTAGATATGTCCAACATGTGTTTCTTGTAATCATCTTTTCCAGATCAAAAGTGAGACATTTGATTAATCTCTCTTGAAGAGGCATGGTATACCTTGAGGTTAATAGAAGTGGGATTTTTTTTTTATATATGTATATATATATATATATGTGTATATATATATATATTAGAATTTAAAATATTCATGGGCTTATGTAGCAGAAATAGTGTGATAGTCCAACTTGCTGTTAGTTCACTCAATTCTGAGGACTGTTGCATGTTTTAATAAGTCTGTGCTTTTGAGTAAGATACTCAAAGAAAAACTGCCAAAAACAGTGAAACCTGTGATACTTTGAAAGGATTAGAGACCTGAGGAAAAGGTGGTTATACTAATTTAATGACAGATTTTAATGAGAATTATACCTTACAAAGAGCTCTCATGAATGTTGTGATTCAGGCGTACGTATCATTAAAGACCTCTTACAGACTTTTTTTTGTTGGTTGGTTGGTTGAGGTTTATTTTGTTTGTTTGCTTTTTTAAGCTTAAATTGATAAAAATATTTCTTTTCAGAGTGAAACTTTATGGACATGGCCTCAGATGCCTGGAATTTTTTCCCCCGCTCCAGAAGATTTGGTCAGAGAACTCTGTCCTGAGTAGGAAATCTCCACAAGTTGTTGCAAGCTCAAGATGTTATCATGGCGGAATGTGGTAGGAAAAATATTTGCCCTTGACTCTGCTGTCATATGTTGATTAATTTCATAATTAATTATATGAATGCATGCACAGAGGCGAGCCTAATTTTGCTGTTGTGTATACCTTTCACAGAAATTAAAGTTTTTCACTGTGAAAAGTCAGAGACAAGAAGGAGTCTCCTCAAAACAGTCTGTGTGTATGATTTTAAACAAGGCTATTTGCTAGTTTTCCATGTTGACAAATGGGCAAGTTATAAATTTAAACAGATAGAAAGAGCACTGAAATTATGGAGAAACCGGATTCTGGAAGATTTTCTGGATGTGGCAAAATACTGCTGCTGCATCTACTGAATCTACTTCTGGGGCAAAAAGCTGCTTGAGACATCAAGGTACTAGAGTAAGGTAATGTTGTAGTGGAACAGAGGTTATGAAAAAACAATAATCCAGAGAAGTCATTGAGAACCTGTTCATAAGTGGAGTTTATTCAGTCTAGTTTTATATTTAAGTTACTTCCATTATATTATTTTCATGTTTTTTAAAATAAAAGATTTTTAAGAGTTACTGTCCATCACAAGTAGTGAAGGAAGTTGTAGCTTTTGTACAAATATAATTAAGCCATGCTTATAATGTTTTGTGTATCTCAATGCTTAGGTTTCCTGTGGGGACTCATTCCTTCTTACATATAGGCAAGAAAAGACCTGTCTGGTAATTTGAGTGGAAATTTGCAATGAGGGAGGAGGAGAGAGAAAGGGAAACAAGGAAGGAAGCAAGCAGGCACTGCAAGAAGCAGTGTGGATTACTCAATCAATACATGTCACGCTTCTGAATCAATTTGGAGAAGTAAGACACAGCAGCTGGAAGTGCCGTCTTTTACTATCACAGAAAATGGTGATCAGCTAAAGATTCTTCACAACAGGATGGAGTTCTCCTGCTCATCCTTCCATTTGAATAGTTGCATTTATCTTCTCACAGTGTTGTAAAATGCTGTGGTAGGCTTAATAGAAAAAAATTAGCAGGGCTGGCCAAGTTAAGGAAAGCTTGTTAGAGGCATACAGTTAATAGATGCTGCTCAAAACACATAATGGATCAGAAGACTACTAAAGAGTCCTAATCACTTTCAAATGTATAAATAAGGTAAAACATAACTGCTTAGATTTTCGGGTGAAGGATGATCAGTACTGGAGTCCCAAACAACTCTTCTACTCAGCAAGTATTTTTAATGATTCAGACAGAGGGAAACTGTTGCAGTGCCATAGTTTGCCAAGAATATAAAGCTATTCAGGTTAGAATATGGAGGTATAAATTGCAAAGAGTGGCAAAAAGATGTCATGATAGTGAATGAGTGAGTAAACATAAGAATTTTATTGTAGATAAATGTAAAGAAAATTTAAAATGAAAACATATAGCCAAAATTGTACCATCCCATGCTCAGCAGCTGCCTGGGTTTACATGATTCTTAGCACTCAGGGGTGAGAGCTTGGAATTTTACTATATAGGCCCATGGAAATATCAGTAGTACTCAAAGAACAAAGAGGTGGTTAGAAATTATTAGGAAAAAAATCCAGAAGAAAACAATAATTGTTTTAGTTTATCAATATATAGTTTTGAAGAACATCCACCTATGTTTTGAGGACTGTATACAAGTTCTGTCCTTTCATTCCCATCTCAAACAGGCTGTAGCATAGCTGGAGGCAGTACGGAAGTAGGGCACAAAGATAGTCAGAGAAATGAAATCATATTCCCTCTAAAGGACAGTACTTTTTTAATTCTGGTGTAATAACTAGGAGATGTCAGGTAAACTGAGCAGATGACAGGTTTGAAATGAGTCAAAGACAATTCCTGTATTTTATGTATCCTTAATTAACTGTGTAATTCCTGTATTAATTGTGTAATACAAATGGTGACTGCAAATTGTGGAAGTTCATATTGGAAACCACTAATTGAAAGTTTTCTTTTCTTTTCTACAGGGAAACATGACAGCAAAAACACTATTTTCATGTAACTTTGCAACAGCATTTCTGTCTTTAATTATTTCAAGTAAGTTTATTGACTACAGAAAGTTTTCTTCTGAAACTTTTTTTTTCCACACAAGTAATACTTTCGGTGAAAATTTCTGCAAAGGTAAAATTTAATTGCATGCCAATGAGTTCTTTTCAATACTCCTAAGAACAGGAACCTATAAAACATAAAATATACATTATTTTATGTAGCATCTTATCACAGAATCATTTAGATTGGAAAGGAACTCTTGAAATCATGTAGCCTAACCTCACTGACATCCCCCAGGGTCAGCTAGAGAAGGTTGTCCAGTACTGTGTCCAGTTGGATTTTGAATAGCTCTGCAAATGGAGACTCCATGACCTTTTTGGGCAACTTGTTCCAGTGTTTGATCACCCTTGCAATCAAAATCTTTTCTTGTTTTGGAATATTTTATGTTTCAATTGATGCACATTGCTTCTTGTCCTGTCAGTGGGCAATGTTTGTCTCTTTGTCTTTCCTCTCTTCCTCCCTTCCTCCCTCCCTTCTTATTTACACACATCGATAAGATCCACTCACACCCTCATCAAGCCTTATCTTCTCTAGGCTGAACAGTCTCTGCACTTTCATTCTCTCCTCAAGTGAGAGATGCTCCACTCCCTTAATCATTTTTGTGACTATGTGCTGGACTCTGTCCAGTAAATTCTAATCTGGCTGGTCCTAATGCAGCACAGAACACTGTTAGCCTTTTTGGCAATGAGGGAGCATTGATGGCTTATGGTCAGTTTGTGGTTCACCAAGACCCCAATGTTCTCTGAAGATCTGCTTCCCAGCTGAATGGTATCTAGCATGCTGGTGCCTGTTACACTATTTCAGAATATTAGCTTTTAGTGGTAGAAAAGTGTTATTGATTCCTGTGGCCACAACTTTTCATAACAATCACAGTTATTGTGGGGCATTCAGGACAGATATTTGAGTAATTCAATGCTTGGGTAATATGGAAAAGATTTATAGTGACTTGATGTGAACTGTGGGAGCCAAAGTTATCCCTTGTTAAAAGTGATGCTCACTATTAAGAGGGTGTCTGGATATTGCATAGTTTCATGACTGTGGCCGTTTACCCCTGGTTGAATGCCAAATACCCAGAGGTCCCAAAACAAGAGCTTCCCCCTCCTTCCCAGCTGCAGGAAGAAAAGCAGGGGGTGGAACATGCTAGATGAAAAGTGAGTTCTGACTCTACTGAAGCAGTATGAATTTATATACAAATATATATATATACAGAGAAGAAAAGGAAACTTAATATTACTATATGCGCGCACCCACACACTCTAAAGAACAAATAAACAGGGTCTGCTTCCCAGAAAGAGACATGCAGCAATCCCTGAAGAGACTGCAAGGTCCATGACCAATGCCCTTCACTGCCAGAAAAGAACTGACTCAAAACTTCTGTCTATCCCTTCTTATATCTAAACTGACGTAAAATAGGATGGAGTGCTTCACTTGGATACAGCAAACCATGTGATCTGTCTCCCAGGAAAGCCCAAAGTCAAACCACCACAATGACAGAATGTCAGTAAGTAAAATCGAGTGGATGTGAAGGGGAATGGAAGGATCGTGCACATTTAGCAGAAACAGGGGTACTGTATGTGTGTGATGTGAGCATTAAGTTAATTGATAACCACTTGGGAAAGTGCTCCTTTGATATCTCTGGATGCTCTCTGAAATCATTTACTCTGTCATCAGTGGTGAGTAGAAAAGCAGAATTTTTGGAAAGCAGAAAGCTTCATTATACTGTCCTGTAATCCCATAGTGAATGTGTACCAGTTCAACTCTGCAGTTCTGGTCATTCTAATTCAGAAAGACTGTATTGGAAGAGACACATAGTTGAGTGACAGTGTCATCTGAAATGGGATGGCTTCCATATGAAAGTCACTAAATGAAGGGGGGCTTTGAAGTACAAAAAAGAAACAACTGAAGCAAGATGGGATGAAAATCTGTAAAACTGCAAATACCATAGACTAGGCCAATGAGAGAAAATTTACCATGTCTGATAATAAGAAATTCATGATACCCAGAGAAATTATAAAAGCCAGTGAATTGCTCTCATGCAGAACATAAGAGGAAAACAAAGTATTACTATATGTGTTCTGTTCTCTCTTTTGCACATTTGGCACTGGTTGTTATCAGTGCCAGGATTTTGGGCTACACAGACACCTGTAGGACTCTGTGGCAGTTCTTACATTCTAACAAATCAAGGGAGTTTAGGTAAATATAATATTGACTAAGAGATGTGACCATGGTTTCCAGAGTTGGCCAAGCCAAATTTATGGTGTTGTTCTTTTCCTGTATGAGTCTCCTTGTGTCAGAAGAAAAGAAAATGAGCTCATTGGTGATTGTAGTAATTCCGCTCTAAATGTTCATAAAATAAAGAGCAAGTTGAAATTTCCATAGTAAACTTATTATTTGTGCAACACAATCTTTGACTTCAGTGTCCTCTTAGGACATTTGAGTACCAAAAGCAGTCTGTTTTGAATCATTACTTTGACTACAGGTAAGTGAAGTCAGAAATAAAGACATTAAATGTGAAATTTGCGTGCATGTGTGTGTTTGTGTACATGTACAACATGACACAGACTGGGGAAACACAAGTACTTTAGTAGATTGCACCTGAAGCTAAACATGCAAATGACAAGTGTGCTGCAAACAAAGACATTCTGCTGAATGCAAATATTGCATTCAAAAAACAGCATTTCATTGGCATAACTGAATCTCTATACCACTGCGTAGTACTCTCTGCTGAAAGACAAGGGATTAAAATTGTGGTTTTAGTAGTTGACTTAAGAATGGAGGTAAAAACTCCAATGAACTTTATAATCAGGAAATGAGTTCAATATATTCTTGTAGAGTGTTTGAGTTTTTTTTTGATGTTTATCTCTTTCCTTTAGAGAAATGTGAAGCCTATGATGTGATGTTGAGGCAAAGTCTTGTGCCTGATGGGCAGCCCCTTGCTATTACCTGTTCTCCGGAAAAGAAAAGTGGAGACTACAACTTAACGTGGTATAAAGTTGGTAACCAGACAGCTGTGCCTAGAGACAAACTGTCTAGAGTTCATCAGCACAAGAATTTAATTTGGTTTCTTCCTGCAATATTAGAAGATTCTGGAGATTATGAATGTGTCATAAGGTGAAAGTTAAAAAAAAAAAATTACTCTTGCATAGAAACGAGTTGCAAAGTCAGTAGCTTTTAGAAAGCAAGTAAAATTTTGAGGATAAGAGAACTACTAATGAAGAAGAGAGTGCATTCACAAAAACTAACATTGTATTGGGGAAATTATGTCTAGGTTTGGGTTCTTTTTCCTTAAGTAAATCTACTAAAGAAACTTTAAACTTTTTCTCCAAAAATAATGCCATATGTTATTGAATTGCAAAATATTCAATTTAGGTTAATTTGTGTTCTTTTAATTGCAGGAATTTGACGAGTTGCAAGAAAATGTGTACAAAAGTAACAGTTTTTGAGAGGATTGATGGTTTATGCTTAAACAAAAAATTTGCTGTAGAGGAGGTGATATTCACATCATCATCTGCAAGGGTTGTGTGTCCACACTTGGAGTATTTCAGGAATGAAAAGGATATTCAGCCTGTTCGTTGGTACAAGGTGAGAATGTGATGATTCGTACTGTCTTATAGCTGTCCATTATTTAAAATAAAAATCACTCATCTTTTCCATCTGGAGCAGAAAAACTAAAGATTTGTTGTAAATGGGAGAAAAATCATTAAAAAAACCCCAAAACAAACCTCGAAGATTTTTTATCTTTTAAAGGTGCATCAGGTTTTTTGATTAAGGGGGTAGAAATTCAGGTTAGATGTAGGAGCGCCATTGACCCACGTATCCACCAGGTGGCATCTGTTTACCTGCCAGAGAAACACAGTCATGACTTTCTTTTGCATGGAAACAGATTTAGTATGAGATATCCATTATGTGCTCAATATTGTTCTATTAAAGAGTTCTATTTCATGTTGTTCACAATAATTTAAAGGCTCCTTATGTTTCAAGAATGTCATGCCTTCTGTGGAATTCCTGCCTCAGGCCCATGCAATACATATGATACCAGCAGTATTTAGATTTCTTAAAAAATTAAGTGTAATTATTGAATGATTTGTAATGGATGAATACTTTTACAAATCCTGACACTTGCATTTTACTTTCTTCTCTAATACCAAAAGTTGTTTTCTAAAGGAAATGAACTGAGTATCTTTGAGTTAAAAAACTCAACTAAGATGAAGCATGCAGTGCTTTTTATTCCACTACCCTTGCTCTTCCTCAGCCCCTTCAAGGCATCCATCCTAATGCTGTGATGCGTTGAAACTTCAGGTTGTATTGAAGAGAGACAAACCATGTAAATATACAGTGATATGAATTAACTGAGTTCTCTACACATTTTTAGGACTGCCAGCTGCTGGAAGGGAAGAGGTTTGCCATCTCAAACAGTGATCTTATAATTTTGAATGTGACTGTACATGATCAAGGAAACTATACATGTGAAACAACATATACATACAATGGGAAGCAATATAACATTTCAAGAGATGTCAGTCTGATCGTGGAAGGTAAGTAAATAATCTCACTATGTTTGTGTTCATAATGACTCAAAATTCTTGTCGCAAACTTCTAAAGACTAAAGCAGAAAGACCTAACCTGTAGATAGACATGCTTAGTTCTACTGGTTTTCACCTAAATGTGAGAGAAATAAATGTTGACTGAGGGTATTTACATTTTGTGTGTTGTTGCCACCATGTTGAAGATTCATCCCCTTGTTCAAAAGTTTCAGTACATCAAAGCTCTGCTGCCTAGACCAGCTGTGAAAGTCCCGAAATAGATGCCCTGTAAGACTTGGTGGCACAATACATTCTACTGTACCCTCTATCCTGCCCATCTTGCTTCTTTGTCTTTTACATTATCCTCTAATGCAAGAGCAATAAATGAAACCAGCCTAAATACTAGCAGTGCCTTCACTCTGTGTACGGTTTCCTTCAAACCTTTGTCTTTTCCGCTTTTGGTTTTAAGCTGCTCAGCACAAGAACAACTCATCTCTGATACTGTGTGTGTAGCTCAGCAGACCTTGATTTATGCTGGGGGGCACCAACACAACAAAAATATAAAAGACAGTGTAGGTGTAAAATATGGAATCCTTTGCTAGCACAGTATTGTGAGATTGATACTGGATCACTGAAAAGACTGCTATACCAAGGTAAGCAACATCAATACTGTTTTTACATTCCAGCTGCTGAAAGACATTTAAGGTTTACTAATATATTGTATTATTATTTATTACTTTCTTTCTGTGCTTGCCTGTTTGTGTGCATATATACACATACATATGTGTGTATCTAAGATTCAATGAATATATCGTGGGAGTATATATTTATATATTTATAGGACATGGATAAACAAAATCTGAGGAATGTAAAGTTGGATCAAATTAAATGATCATTCTTATCTTAAAAGCTGTTCCTATAACTTCTCTCTTAGTGGAATTTTGGCTTCTACTACTCATTAGAAGCAAAATCTTATCACTCCCTTGCCATAAGTGACTGAAGTGTTTTTACAGTAGTCTTTAAAGTAGATTTTTAAGACACCAGCTGAGCAAGTTTGCACTTAAATTGGTGGTTTGAGGTCCAAACAATAAGGTGGACCCAGTTTTCAGAAGCGGAAGGGAAGGGCATATTTGAGGCAATCCTGTGTACTTTGTGAGAGGGCTCAAATGCCATGTTTTATGATTTATGTTTATTAATTTGTACACTTGGAGAGTGTCATATATGTAGTCTTAATTGTAAACATCTAAAAGGGGTCACTGATATTGTACCTCCTCACAAACAGTGCTGTGGGAAGAACTTTAAGGCCTTTGGCTAGAGTACAGAAATCAAAATTCACCTTTAGAATAGTGGAGAATTTAGAAGTCTAAAATGGTACTTACTCTAAGAATCCTTGGCTCCAGTTTGTATCTGTGTGGTGCTGGGTGACAGGCTATCCAGACTGTAGAGGGGTAATACTTCAGATATTTACTCATACCCTTCTCAGCATCTGTGCATGCAATATTACAGAATTTTTATGTCATGGAACAGCCAGTCCGCCATGAGTGTGTGGAGATTTGTGATATTATATTTTGGAAGAGATGGAGTGAAGAATAGCGTAGCAACAAGTCAGAAGTAATGACTATCTGAGATGTGATACTTTCAGTACTGAGTGATGTTTGTTATAAAATTTCTGACAGCCTTGTCTGTAGTACAAAGGTGGTTTTATGTTGTACTTGGGTTATAGAATATAGAACAGACTGCAACTGCCCTACTGGCTTTCTGAAAAGCACTTTCTTTGTTTTGATTAGTGAGCCCACCAAAGAAGCCTCCAGAAATATCTTACCCAAGAAACAACTCCATTGAAGTGGAACTTGGTAAGTAGTTTTCTCTGTGACGAAATATGCATTTGTATCCCAGTGAAAATTTATACTCAAGGAGTGTCCTATTCTGTATTTTTGTGTTTTTTCTTTTTTTTTTTGGGGGGGGGGGGGAGAAAAGTAGTTCAGTGACCAGTTCACTTTCTCTTTGTTGATCTTTCAAGGGAGGAATGTTTAGGAGTGAGTGGGAAAGAAATGAGGCATGTTGCTTATGAAGTCCTAGGGAAATTTTTCAGATGCAAAGATAATTGTAGGCAACCCAAGTGATCATCTGTCACATCTGTTGCTTTCCATCACTCTCAAAGATATTCTAAGAACTGATCTATCTCAAATCTGCAGGCAAAGTGATGCCTCAGGGGGAGGCATCTTCTTCCCGGATTCAGCCTTTTCCATCCTATCATTCTCCTTGTGGGCCTGCACATCACTGAGTATACAGACCCTCTGTTAGTATAACTTTTCTGAAAGGGTTTGGTACCATCCTTAGCTGGTCTTTGTGGGAATCTGTGAATGGAATTGTATATACTTTAGTTAGGTTATGGAAATTAACTCTTTACTTTGTAACACAATTTTATAGGTTCACAGATTACGGTGGATTGCAATACAACAGGCGCTGATGGGTACGAGGTGTTTTGGACAGGCAACGGTGTGTATATTGATGTATTTTATATGGGCAGAATTTTTGCAAGTCCCTATGAGTAAGTATATTTTCAGATTAGAAAATATTATGTTGGCAACCAAAGTAGAACTTTCTACATTTGACATTAAAATACTAAGCAACATTTCCCCCTTGTTTAGAATAGCATTCTTTTTAAAAACCCCAATGCTTGCCTTCCCCAGTTCACTTTCTGCTTTGAAATAAAAACTTGAAACATAGTAAGCATATGGACTTTACATGAAATTGTGTTTTTCTTGGTCACTGTAAAACAAAATCTTAATTTCCAAACTTGGAAAAGTATGTTTTGTTACAGTCTCATAATTGTAATATGGTAATGCAGGTTCTGACCTGGCAGAGACCTCTTTTGGTTGGATCAGGCATGTCCAGGTGCATGAACTTCAGACTGTCTCTTTTTGCTGTGTTCTCCTTTACCTTCACATCTGCCTCTGTGGAAAGTCACAAGAGGACAAACTTGTGCTTTACAGGAGAAATTGAGGTTTCCAGGTTTAAGAGCTTTGAGTTAGAGAATACAACAGAGATCAGCTGGAGAGCTACTGGAAGACTTTACTGGAGGCATTTGTACTGAAGCTTAGTGGGGTGAGAAGAAAAGAGGGAGATGAATTTCCAGTGATGAGTTGGGTTTTGGGAGGACTTAGAACAAAGCATGAGAAGGGCAAGAGGGAGATAAGGTGATGATGAGAAGCAGGTTAAATGGAGTTAGGAGAGAAGAAATTACACCAGACTGGAAAAACCAACTTACATTGGAGCAAGAGGCAATCTGAAATTTTCTTAGACATTACAGTTTGGAAACTAAAAATTGCAGGGTTTTTTTTGTCAGTCCTTATCCCATGATTGTCCTGTGAATAAAAAAATATGATAATTTTTGTAAATTCTTGAGCACTATCTATGACAAAAAAACTGATGAAGAAATAAGAATGATATCTTCAAAGTAACAATATAGTTTTGAGAAATAAGTATTCATAATTAAAAAAAAAGGGGGGAAGTAAAATGCTAAACTATTTAATGTTTTCCAAGAGAAAACTCTACATAAAACTAATATATTATACTGTCATAAAAAAATTACAATGCCATAAAAAGTTGGGTCATAACGCAGAGGCACATGGCCACTGAATTGATATTGTAAAAGCAATGTAATTTTTTGTACTTCGTAGCACTTAAATGATCATCTTTGCAACCATTAATCATTTGCATTTGTGATGTTGATTCATTCATTACTTGTTAGTGTTCAAATTACTGTAACTTTTTGCTTAGAAAGTGATTCATATGGTCCTTTATATGTCCTTTATGGTATGTTTCAAGCTTTTATTTTGCATTTTAAATGGTGGCTAGACTATGTTTCAGGAAAGAATAGTGCTTGACTAAGTAGACTAGTTAGTTAATTTTGCATTTGAGGTCTGCTATTATCAAGGTAGTTGTATCCCACATTTTGCCGGTGGTTAAAATATTGTTCAGTTCACACATCGGTCACATGTCATGGTACACAGTAACTGAATGTGCAGTATGAGAGTTTCTGTGCCATTGTGCAATGTATGGGGGAATAATCTGTGTCTCTTAATGGTGCAACCTGTCGCAATCAGCTGTTACAAGGCTGTTCTGATCCATGGAGTGAAGCACAGTTTAGACTCCACTCCCTGTAGCTGGGATCACTCTGTGATTTGGTGCTGTGTGCTGCATGTCACCGTCTTTGATGTCCTCCCTGTCCCAGAGCTGCTGACCACTAGATGATGCCTTATTTCAGGGCCTCTTTCTGTGTCATATCCTATCTCTCTGTTCTACTCTTATAGGTGTTGGGAAGCCTGTAACAAGGGTTTGCTTAGGTTTGTAAGGTGTATTTTCGTACTTCAAGCTATAGATACCTTGAATTCTTTTGAGGAAACACAGCTCCAGATAAGATAATGTCTTGGTGTCTCGATGTCTTCCAGTGCATGTGCTAAATGTCCATACGAGGAGAGGTCTGACTGTTTGGGTTTCTTTCACATAATATAATTGCTCATCCGTTGTGAACTGTGGTTGACATTTACAGAAGGAAATAAACATTGTTGTGCTGCAGGTGTTAGAGATGAAGCCACTCCAGTAAGGGCTGCGGTTTTCAGGTTCTATTTGTTACCTTTTGGATAGGGAAGAAACTTCTTACGATGGACGCCCTGTGTATTCTGTGAAGCTAATAATTTCAGAAGTGAGTAGTGAAGATTATGAACAACCGTTTGTCTGTCAAGCTTCAAATGCCTTTGGGCAAGTTGCATCATATATTGTATTAAAACACAGAGGTAAGAAATACTTATTATTTTTAAGGCCTGTGTTTATCCTTAGTTTCCCCGATAGTGTTTGGATACCAAGTTCTTGTGTATCATTTTGATAGAAGATAGGTGTAGTTTCCAGTATGCATGCCATGTGCATGTGTGTGGGGAAGGACTGACTGTAGTAGTGTATTTATAGTTATTTTAAAAACCAGGTAAACAGAAATGAAAAACATAACATTCAAATTTGTATTGCATTTGTGTGAAAGATCAAATTTGAACAAATTCAACATTTAAAAAGCAATGTTCTTTTATTTTTGTGCAGTTCCTGACATAAAAAGGTGGCTGACTGGAGGGCTCATCTCTTTGTTAATTTTAACATTTATTATTTTGATAATCTACAAGATTTTCAAGATTGATTTGGTGATTTGGTACCGTAATTCTGTCTTTGCCCTTACAAGTAAGGAAGGTATGTGAATGTGACCAGGTACATGAGTGTAATTAGCCTATTAATTTTTTTTTTTCACTTTCCATCACTTCTGAGTAACAATGGGATTATTTAGTAGAATGTACATGGAACTTCCTTGAGGAATTTTCAGATGGACACAAAGACATTTTGGGGGAGAATTTTTTCAGTCATATGCATAAAATATATAATCATGCTTGAGGTAATAAAAGCTGTAATATTGAAGACAGTCATGGTGAGATAGGCCAAAAAGAATGATAGGTTATTCCCAAGTGTGCATGTTGTGTTTTGCTTTTCTGTAGTTTCTTTACTTGTAGCTCTATGGTCTCTCTGATGTGAACAATAGGTGTCAGCAGAGCTACATCCTGTAAACTAGCTGTTTAAAGATGTACATTAAATATTTATTTTGAAAATCAGACTAATTTTATAGAGATTTTTTTCATCTTGTTTTGTTTTGCAATTTCTCCCTTTTACCCACACTTTCTTTCTAAATCCTGTAAGTTATGATGCCAAAGAGAAAATGTGCTACTAGTTCTGTGTTCTGTGATTCTTCTTACGTGTTTCTGTTTGCTGTACTGTAGACAAACACACTAAGACAGGTATGCAAATTTTGAAATAAGGACAACATCTTAGATATTTTCTTGTATGAGTGCTCAGTCTGAAGTTCCCCATAGCTTGAAAATGAATGGATTAAATACAATAAGGTAGTTAATATTTACTCGTGGCTGTTCTAAATGTTTTCACAGAAGAGTAATTCCAACTTTCAGCCAAAAGTTCAGTATTTCCAGAACACTTTAATAGAATTCTAATTAAAACAAACAAACAAACAAACAAGAAAACTGTAACCTGTTGTGTTAAATCTGATTTTGATTTGGTTACCTCAGTCCTGCCTACTATGAAGTTTTAACTCTCAAAACCTCAGCTTCCTTCTTGCTGTTTCTTCTATGTGCCTTTCTCCCTCAGAATTATTACAAGAAAGAATTCTCATTTTCCCCACTCTCTCTTGCGGTTAGTCAGAAGGGGAGGTAACTGCTCTTGAGTTTGTTTCAGAAGAAGTGGTGAAGAAAGTCTCCTAGGAGGGCATTTCTTAATGTCCTGGCACCTCTGGGGTTGGGAGCTCCTTTCTGCATGCCTCAGGACATGCATCCAGCTCACTTGCTGACTCCCCCCTGCCTGGGATGGGAAATGAAGTCAGATTCTGTGACTGATAATTTTTCTTTTGATTAGTTATTTGAAGTTATTCTGTCAGACAGGTGAAATCAGCTCCCTGTTATTATTTTTAAATGGACCAAAATGGTCCATTGGCAATAAAGGCAATAAAGGCAAAAAAAATGGTCCTTGGCAATAAAGGCATTTTCCTGAGTTTTAGTTTTTTAATAGAAGTGTTTGTGTTTGTTTTAGATGGGAAAATCTACGATGCATATGTCCTGTATGCAAAAAGCAGTGAAGGCAGAAGTCTGGAAACCTTTGTTGGTAGAATACTCCCAGATGTTTTAGAAAAACAATGTGGATATAATCTCTTCATATTTGGAAGGGATGATTTACCTGGAGAAGGTATACTTTAATTAGTAGAGGAAATAAGTTGTCTTTTGAGACATTTTTGCTCAGGTTTGAAGTTTATGTATGAAATTAAAACCACATTTTTTTTTAAAAAAAGAAAGTTGTATTTGTTTATTTTTAATGGATAATTTGTCAAATGGATGATTCTTTTTCTCTTTTTGTTTTTCCTTACCAAAAATTTTGTTCTGATATTTTGAGGGTCTGCCCTTTGTTTTTTATTGATGAACAATTGAGGCTTCAACAGCATTAATAATATTGTTGAGATTTTTTGAATGCTATCTCCACTTGGGGATTGAAGTATACTATTTTTTGTCAGTTATGTCATGCACTGGATCATGAATCATGAATGACAGCATGAAAATCTTAAGCTTACCATGAGCTTCACATGAGCTTTACTTATGAGCTTCACATATGTGCAATTTTAAAATTAAGAAGTACTTTCTATCAGTTGCAAAGTCTCTATGCAAACTTTGATTGTTTATTACTTACAGCTGTGATCAGTGTTGCTGATGAAATTCTTAAGCTAAGCAGAAGACTGATGATTATTTTGGGATCAGAAACACGTAGTTGCTGCCTACAAGAAGACACTTTTGAACAACAGCTAGCTATGTATAATGCTCTCATCCGTGATGGGATTAAAGTGATTCTTATAGAAATGGATGAAATACAAGATTACACAAGCATGCCAGAATCAATCAGATACATTAAGCAAAAACATGGAGCTATCCAATGGAAAGGGGACTTTTCAGAAAAATCATGTTCAGCAAATACAAAATTCTGGAAAAATGTGCGCTATCAAATGCCGTTCAGGAAAAAAGTATCTTATTCTGAAGTGTATTTATTGCCCTTACCTTTCAACAGCTCTGCAGCAAAGGGAAGTTAAGAAGCACGTATTAAAAAAATACTGACAAGGTAATTCTGAATTGTGATGTTTCTTGCATGAAGTCTTTATATTACAAAGTAAATGTTTTCTTTGGGATGTAAAAACTACTCATCCCTTCCCTAAATTACACCCTGAAATAAAAGCTCTGTGCAACTTTATTGCCGTTGTGGGTTTTTGATATTAACACAATTTGTGGTGTTAGCCTTCATCAGGTATGAGAAGTAAACATTATGGTGATGGTGTTGCACTATTAGAGTCATGGTCCACGTAAATGCTGTATGAAGAAGGAGCTCTGAAGACCATTTTTAAAAACTAAAACTGCAGCTGATAAATAGAAATCTGTTTCAATCATCAACATTTTCCTAGCCATTCTGTTTCACTTTTTATTGTTTCTCCATGACTGTATGAATTCCTCATTCCTGCAAATATCTGCACTGTGCAAGCTTTGAGGTCCCCTTCTGAGCAAAAGGCCTTATCCTTGTTTCTTTAAAGAGCTGGGGAGACACATGACATATGAGGTATATTTAAAACTCATGACAGTAAATGTGTTTCAGCTGACCAGCTGGTGCTAAGTGCTATTGGGCAAATGGCTATTTAGGCATTTATTGAATAATCATGTGATTTTTTTTTTTTTTTAACCTAGTCTCTTATAATGGTCAGGAAACTGAAAATATTTCCAATTTCTTGAGAACTGAAAGTTCTAGACTGTGTTTCTACTCTGAAAATCACAAGTTCTCATTCTGTGTCTGTTAACTACATGCACAGAAATTTGCTGAGAATCTGGCAAAAGAGACTGGGTTTCCTGGAGAGAGTGGAAAATGGCCATTCTGAAACATGACCAGATGGTAATGGCAAGAAATGTCATCATGTCTCTCATGGAAGAAAAAGTTAGAGGCAAATGGCTTATCAAATTGTTCGAAAGTAATGTAGTATTTCTGGACCCAAATCCATTGTTCTTTGTGCATCACCATGAGAAAATGGCATGCTGCTTCCTTTTCAAGGTGGTCTGAAGCAGCAGGAGTTTTCATACTGCAGCCTTGAAGAGCATAATTCTAATGTAAATATGAATTCTGTTTGCTTTTTTATTTCTTTTCTGAAGTTAAGTGGGTTCTTAAATCATGTTTATTGCCAGGATAGCATCTGCCACTGAATTCCTATCAGGTGGTTCTCAGAAGAGTGTATTCTGTAGAATATATTCTTCATCAAACTGTATTGATGGGAGAGAAAGCAAGATCCAGGAGTGGAGATACATACTCGATGTGAAAGATTTGCAATAGCATTTCAAGCTACCCTTTTCTTTGAGAGCGTCTAGCAAACATTGTTTATGAGCAGTTTCTTGTTCTTCTTGATGTGGGGTTCACAGCTGTGCAATTTTCCAGAGCCTTCACTGGCTAGAGACTTGTTCTGAGATGTTACCATGAATACTGAGAACAGAAGAGATGAATCAGATGAGATACTATTGTTCTAGTACATATTGAATCACTTTTCTGACTAAAAAAATAAATCTAGAGACTTGGAGAGTTTAGATAATCATCATTGTCAAATTTTTACCTTGTGTTTAGACATAGACTTACTCAGAAAAATATTAAAAATTACATTTCCCTTCAAATATTTTTAAATGTATGTTTAAAAACAGAACCCTCTTATTTTCCATGTAGAAGGAGAAAAATAATAAAGATGTTGAAACTGTGCTAGATTTTTTTTTCAGCTTTCTAATTTCATATGCCTTGAAGTAGGATTTGCAGTACCACAGAAAAGTACATTGATTTACATAGAGTTGTGTGGTAGTTTTTGTTTTCCTGTGAATGTGCTGTTATGATTTGTCTTCTTTTTTCACAGTTCTTTTCAGAGTTTTGCTACAATACTCAAGATAAGCTTTTCCCCGTTTTTTCACAAAAGAAGACTCCTAAAGACTCAAGTGAAGTTATAATTTATTTACACGATACTTTCTTTCAAAAAATCCCATTTAGTATAATTATGTAGATATTTCAGTCTTCTTGTTTGAAAGTGAGTGCAGGAGAGAGGTGTTAGTTATCATGGTTAATTGTTGCCTAACTACTTCAATGTAGCATGACATGAAATGGCTTATCCTTTTATCTATGAGTTTATTTTGAGGCTGAATTTTGCCTCTGTTTTCTCTCCTTGGAAACTATTTTTTGCAAGGCACATAGTAAAACACTCTAATTTTTTGTGATAGAATAAAAGAAATCCCATAGAGACAGATGTACTGATTGCTTTTTATTGAAGTAGAAAAAGGCAAACCTTAACAGCTCCACAACTGATTAGCTGGCAAGAGGTTTACTTCTGAAAACTTGGTAGCTTCAGAAGGAAATAACAAATGCAGTATAGTCCATGGAAGGGTATTTGATCACCACAATGTAGCAGATATATTCCAGTTTGTTGTTGTCATGGTTTAGGAATGGTGTTCTCCAAATTAGTAGTCCCACTAAAACCACACTGCCGCTCATTCCCCCTACCCCTCGAACTGGAAGCACAAAAGGCAAAGATCATGGGTTGAGATAAGAACAATTCACTGGTAACAGCAATAAGATAACAAACAGTAATAGTAACAATATTAATGACAAAAGGTGTAAGAAAAAGAAATTATTTACATATAAACCCTGAAATAATACTGACTGGCTCTTCCTCACCATGTTTTCTTGACATCAGAATGAAAGCCCTTCTCAGGAGCCAGAAAGAATCCCTTTCCCCTACTCTAGCAATGGATAATGGTGTAAGATGGTATTGAATATTAGGGACCTGGCTAATTCCCCTCATCCACAACCCCTCACACCTAATGCTAAAATTAACCCTGTCCTTGGCTGAAACTAGGACAGTTGTGCGGAATTAGCAGGAAATCGGACACAGCACAATGACTAATATGATCTCAGGCTAATGCCCATTTATTGCTTAAAAAGCTTGTTGTTTTATACATTTAGAGCATCAGTATCACAAATACATCAAGTGCTTATTGGCTATTACCTACTGTCCATGTGTTTTGCTTTATTCTATTATTGGCTGAAGTTACTTGTTCACACTAACTGCTGTTCCTCCTCCTGCAGGGTTCCTCTGTCACATAGGTATCTTTGTTCATTTATTTTGCAAGTTCAGACATATTTATCATCCACAGGTTTCTCTCTTCTATCTTTTTATAGCTAACATTCAAGGTTTTACTACACAGCTGCATTGCCTCTCAAGCTCAGAATATCTGGATTGCTCACACTTACAATATGCCTTTGTTCTTCCAAATATCCTACAGAGCTATTTGTGCTGACAGTGAACAGAGTCAGAACGGTAGGCAGTGTAAGATACATAGAAAGCATTCGCTGCACCATTTTTTGTTTTTCTATCATAACTACACATTTCTTCTGTTGGCTTACTTCTGTCTTATTTTTTTTGGTGCTCCAGATTGCCCTGTCCCTTCTTTACCTTTTGATTAATTCATTGTCTCAAATTTTCTAATTCCACTGCATCTTTCCATCTATACTGTGAGACTAGTGTTTTCTGGGAGATTTTCCTCTTTTCATGATTTTTCTCCTATATCCCATATTTTTTACCTCTCTGCTAACCAGTGCTAAGAAATGGCCTGTTTCATGTTCTAATCTATGCATCTCTCATGGTTTAACCCCACCCAGCAGCCCAGCAACCTGTCTGCTCACTCTCCCAACAGTGGGATTGGAAGAGTAAAAGCTAGAAAACAGGTGGGTTGAGATAAAGACAGTTTAATATGGATAACAAAAGCCCTCCCACCCACCCCACCCAACCAAAATAAAACAAGGAATTAATTCCCATGACCAGGCAGGTGTTCAACAATCTCCGAGAAAGCAGGGCTGCATCATGTGCAATGGTTAAGTGGGAGGACAAACACCATCACCCCAAATTTTCCTCTCTTTCTCTTTCTTCCTCTGACTTTATTAAGCATGATGTCATATGGTATGGAATATACTTTTGTCAATTTGGCTCACTTGTCCTGGCTGTGTCTCCTCCCAGTTTCTCATACAACCTCCACCAGTGCGATAGCATGAAAAGAAGAAAAGGCCTTGGCTCTGTGTAGACACTGCTCAGCAGTAACAAAAACATCTCAATATCATCAACTCTGTGTTGTGTAAAAATCCAAGACATAACCCCAGACTAATCACTGTGAAGGAACTTAATGCTACCCCAGCCGAAGCCAGCACAGCATCTGTGACTGTGTTAGTTTATACACAGAGGTTTATGTGATTGGGAGGAACATGTGCTCTGAGCCCAAACCCAGAACGTGCTCTTAGGCTCTGGTAGAGTCTATGCAATAGCGCTAGACAGGACAGCTGTCTTGGTTTTTAGTATCCAGGGTCAGTTTGTCACTGTGTGGGTGTGTATTCTAAAGCCTCTATGCCATTTTTTCCCATGAACTGCTCACAATGGCACATTAGCAGCTATTGTCTAAGGGACAGCACACCCCTCAGGCTGCAGGCTGGGTGTTTTGGAACTTCTGTGAGATAAGGAAATTCTTCTGCCTCCACACCCACCTGAGGGGTCATGTCTGCTAATGGCCCATCAGGGGTATCAAAAATAGGTCATTGTTTATCTCACAGAGTAAATCACCCATTGTTTAAGTCTCCGCCCTGGGGGAAGGACTGGGCGGAGCCTAGGTGAATATAAGCAGAGGATTTTTGGGCCTAGGGAACTCTCTTCAGATCCAGAAGAGGACCCGAGCCACGAGCAGACTGCGACTGCCACCAGACTGCAACCATCACTCTCACCAGCAGAGGATTTCAACTGCTCTTCGGAGGGACACGCCAAAGCTTTTTCTTCCCATCCACCAACCACCCCCCCCGGGGGTGACCCAGCACCGGCTACTCATCTCATCACCTGCGGTCTGTAAAATACCTCCGTGCCTGCCAGGGACAGAGACTGGGGGAGGGAAGGGGTTTTGCTCAGGTTGTTTTTTTTTTTCTTCTATTTTACTCGGTTAGTTCTGGTTGTTGTTGTTTATCTTAAATATATAGATATATATAAATTATAGCTAGGAACTGTTATCCTTCCATTTATCATATCTTAATTAAAATTTGTTTTGAAATTGAAGGAGATTTGTCCCTCTGTTTTAACTATAAATTTTTCTAAGCTCTCTAAACTTAGACAACAGCTCTGACTGACTTTGTTTTGTTGTTTTGTTTTGTTTTGTTTGCTTGTTTTCTTTTAATTTACCTCTGCATTGCCTCATAGAAGGTGGAACAGTACAAAGGCAATTTACATTTTCCCTTTATCTTGGTGCCTTGAACCTCTTCTAGAGGGGGAAGCCCATTCTGCCTTTTGTTCAGAGCTGTGGTAGCTCAACTACAATACCTCCTTTCATAGTTGCAGTTAGCTTTACGATGAAGTAGGTAGAATACAGTTAATGTTTATGAGTGCTGAGGAGACACTTTTTTTCCTAGAAGTACTAAGAAAGCATTACCCTGTAGAGCTTTGCAGAACATGTGAGTAAAAACAGTGGCTAGCAGCTCTACTCCAGCATACTTCCAGGTCTCTGGTTTAGTCAGAGGTGCTCCAGAGCATGAACACAGAAGCATCAGGATTTCATCCTCTCACCCCTACACTCATTATTCACAAGAGTAAATGCCAAGCACACCACTTCATGTATATGTTTATTCTTTTTAAAGTTAGGATAATATTAACTAGTATGTGATGCATTTGTTGAGTCAAACTGAACATTAGTCACTAAAAATGAGCTATAAAGTAGTGCAAACCATTTGTTTCCTCAGTCCTGTCTGATTGCTTCCCAGGTTGAAACTGATTGAAAATAAACGGAGTCTGATGTCTGCTGGGCATCAGGGGGCAGAGTTAAAAAATACAACTTGTGTGACTTCCTCTAAGAGAGCATCTGGGTCACTGTGGCAATACAGGTGGAGTTGGAGCTCTGCTTGGCCATGACAGTGTTTGTCAGGAGTTGCTGTTTCACCCTGAAGAAAGGTAAAAAGCTCACCAGGTCATTTTGGTGAACTTTCTGTTCCCAAAAGGCTGGGTTTGAATTGCTGCTCCAGATCAGGTGACTTACATGTGTAAGTTTTTCTGGTTCACTTTCACAGCCGGTCACTCATTTGGTCTTGTCTCTTTTCTTATTTTCCTTTTTTTTTTTAAACACAGCAATTACTATAGTACGAGGGGAATTTTGAACACTGTCGCATTATTTTTTTTCTTTATTTTTCATTAAGCAGTTTCCCTGATGAGCTTAATTTTGTTAACAATTATTAAAATCCAGTTCTCTCTTTCCCTTATCTCACTTGTGATATGTATCAGGGGAGTGCTTTCTTTTCCTGCATTGTTCAGAGTAATATATCCCAGTGCTGCCTCATCCCTGTTCTAATCTCTAACACTGATTTGATCTTTTGCACTTTCTTCCTCAGTTTATCTACTGTTCCCTGAAAGATGTCAAGTCTTTAAGAAGGTATATTTTCTCTCTTTGAACACATAGTTTCCAATACCCATACTATTTGCTTGTTTGTCAGTTTGCTTTAAATATGCATAAATTAATATTTATTTTGTGCCATGGACACAGTTGGATTGGTAAAGAAATTCAAGGTATCTTGTCTTGTCCTATTTCTCACTCCTAGAGAAGTACACACAGACTGTGTTAACTAGATCTGTACTTTCTAGATAAGGTGTGACACAACTACATCATTTCAAATGGAACATAACAGAAGTGGCAGGACGAACTCATCTTTAGGACCCTGAAATTATCTCAGTTGGTTACAGAATGGTGCTAATAAAGTCAGGGTTGCAGGTTCAATACTGTACGGGCCTTTCACTTAAGAGTTGGACTTCATGGTCCTTGTGGGTCCCTTCCAACTCAGAATATTCTGTGATCGTGTGTAAAGACATTACTGACATATAAAAGATTTTATAAATTCATGCACTTTTGAGTATTTAGGAGTTACAAAAAAATAGGATTCACCTGTGCTTTAAAAAAAACCACAAAACCAACAAACGAAAAAAGTTTGGCCATTTACTCCCCTACATACTGCAGGAACAAAAAGGGAAAAAGCTAAAGAGGTGTCTGGACAGGGACACTCACAGTGGGAAAGAAATTGTGTGCCATATGTACCCCTTCCATCTGTGTATACTCTCTTCTGGGTCGTGACATCTGGTTCTGCTTGATATCTGGCTCTGATTTCTGTATTTTTAAAGTAAACAAGACTTGATTCTCCTCAGAGACTGAACAGAATAGACCACATGCTGACTTTTAAAAGAAAAGCCAAGTTTTTCATAAAAACATGTCTCCCCATCCTAGATCTGAAAGGCTTGGTATACGTATGCATTTAAATGAGCCAAGGATGTGCCAGCACCGTCTGCTGTCACTTTAAAAAAACTGCTAACTTTGGCATGTTTGACATTTTTGGAAGGTTGGGCCATAAACTCAGTTGGGTACCTAAATTAGGAGATGAATTGGCTTATTATTAAGGAAAGAATCACATCCAAGAGAGCAGGTAACTGAGAATGAGAAAAAGTTTGAGTGTCCCGGGGTGAGGGTTGGTGAGGGTTTAATAACATCTGCCATAGGAAGTGGCTGTAGGGATCCTGAAACCCAGGAGCAGCAAGCCACACTGGCCTTGCATCGTGCAATGCCTCACCCTAGTGATGTCTGAGATTGAAGCTTTACCCTTCTGAAAAAAAGCCGCACTGTTTACATGAGATCATTATGAATTTCTGCTGCTAATAATATCAAACCACAACATTAAAAAAAAGCACACCAAGAGGGAGTCAAGAAAGAAGATACTCTTATGACTGCAGTTCTAAATTATACTGTAATTATTATTTTTAGTGCTTTTACCATTCTGCTTAGGAACTAGCAGGGAATTTAGTGGAAAATGAGATTTTTTTGCCTTCAAGTCTGCACATCTGTTAATTCAGTGCCTCAGAGTTAATTGGAAAAAGGGGAGGAGTTGTCCTCTGTAGACTTGTGTTTCTTTATCAGCCTCCAGCACATGTGAATTAGATGTGACTGAGCAACACTTTCCTTTGGTTATTCCAAGAAAAAGACTATGAATGGGTATTGCTTCATCTGGGATCTGCACTCCAGCAGATCCACTATGCATCATGGCTGGAGGATCATTACCAGCCATATGCTCCCCAGGCAATTGAGAATCCCAATTGACAGCTCACTTGACATGGTGAAGTATGGAGAATTTGTGCCTAATTTAAAGATCTAGCCCACTGATCTGGGAACAAATGGATCCATTGGTTATGTGGTGAGAAAATCTTGGAGTCTGGGATACTGAAGTGTTTGTGGGACCCCAGACAGCAAAGGGACAGTAAATAAGGCTCAGTAGCCCTGGAAGCCTTTAAGAATAGCTTCAGGGCTGCTATCGGAGAGGATCGGCCAGGAATGTCACAACTTGCCTGGGAGCAGTAAGCACTGGCCAGTTTTCCTTGGCTCTGACAATTTGAGTGTTCAATTTCACAGATAGTGTCTCTGCTACCTGAAATGAACAGTCCCCAATCCTTAATCCTTGCCTTGGAAGGTATGCTCAGGCTCCAAGGGACTTTGAAAACCCTCTTTTTTCCTCATGGTATGTAGTTTGTGCCTTTACCCCCCCCCCTTTTTTTTTTTGTTTTGTTTTGTTTTTGTTTTTGTTTTGGTTTTTTTTTGTTTATTTGTTTTGTTTGTTTGTTTTGTTTGTTTGTTTTGGTTTTTGTTTTTAGTTACTCTACAGCCATATGGTTTGTAAATTGAAGAGAATTTGTAAAATGAAAGTGATTGTGAAGTTTAAAAGCCTATATAGAACCTTTGTCAAAATCTCTGTGGAGTAAAATTTTGTATTTGGATTAATCCCCCTTTAAATATTAATATTATTACCAATAATATTATGATTAATGTTCACATTGGTATTAATAATAAATGCAACCGAAGTAGAAATCCTGCCATTGTTATGGCTCAGGCAAAGTGATTCTGAGTTCCAGAGCTAATGGAGAAAATGAGACTGTAGGTAGTGATTATATTAATGAGCACAAGATGGTTGGTACAGAGCCATTCATAATCAATAGCTCTCAGTAGTAGTTGATTTTGTAACGGGCACTCAGATGGCAATTCTGAAAGTATTATGATACTGTCTTCTCCGCAGACACCCCCTTGTGAGAAGGGGAAAGAAGTTTGCATGCCCTTATGAGGTTGTGAGCTATGCTGGTGGTGGTTTATGCCTCCAGTAGGGTTTCCCATGCTGGTCAGGTCTCAATTGAAGGGTCAGACAAAGTGTGTCCTCGGGCAGGATGGGTGTCTTGGAACCCTGGGACTTCTTAAAATGGGTAACCTTCTCTTGAAGAAAACATCATTCTTCCTTGCTTCTTGGTTAACAGGCACTCATGCAACAGGAAGTTACCAGAGAAATGTCTGCAGGCATCATGCTTGTACAGCCATTCAGTGCAGCTGGCTATCAGGAGACTTGTGACATTTTTTTCCTATTCTTCTGGCATGGTCTGACAGGTGCTTAACCCCTGTACTTGCTAGTTCAGGCAGTCTTGCTCCCTTTGTCTGTCCATACAAACTCAAGGCTGCCCTTTCTATAGTGCCAGCACAGCTGCCTGTCCAAGAAATGTGCCTGAGAACCAAACCAGCTGAAAATAACTGCTTTTGTTGTTCTTCTCAGCCAGAACTGTTCTTAGACAGATCTGTTTCCTGAACTCTCTGCCATCTAGGAGCAGAAAATAATTTTCTTCTGGCAGGGAGAGTCAGGAAAGTCAAGGGTGGATGTTTAGGGTGGTGTGAGACGCACTGATAGTGAAGTACAGACTTGGCAGGGCTAAGTAGATGTTTGATGGTCTATGTTCTTGTGGTTATACAATTTCCAACACTCTAGGACCACCCTTTGGAGCTCCCTCTGTAGATTGTGGTACTATGCCAGGATTCTTATCTATGCATTGTATCTGATAGCCTTTCAGTCACCCTGGTCAAGGGGTTGAACAAAAAAGGCCATATAGCACACTAAGCAGCATAGTCTCACACACCAACTTCAGATGAGTGGTATTTTCTGCGATCAGCAAAACTTTTCTCTTTTTTTTTTTTTTTTTTTAATCCATTCCTTCCTCATGCTACAGCATAATCTCAGTTCTGGCCATCCAGGACATTAGAGAGAACACCATGATGGATCTTTAGGAAACAGGTAGCAGCTCCGTGTGACTCCTTGACAGGAGACATTGCACAAGAAGACCACATGGGTAGAGACCAACCCTGAACAAATAGACAAAACCTAACTTCCTAAGGCTTAGGAAATTCCTGGGGCTGAGAGCAGCTAAAGGCTAGGATAGTACTGAGTTGGAGTTATGGTGCATGTTGGATATGATATTACTCTTTGTTTTATTTAACAGTCCTTACTGCGGAATTAGTACTGAGTTAGATGGTCTGAACCAGCGCAGCTGTTGTCATATTTCTATGACCTGAACCATAAAAGAATGGAGCTATTCCATCACAGTTTCCTGCCACTGCTGTTGGCAAGCATTCTTTTGGACCTTTTTTTCATGTAACTTACTGATAATTTACTTTAATAAATGGTGATTCTTGGAAGCAATCAGCTTGTTTGAATTGCAGACTAGTCAAAATTTGGCATTGTCTCCTTTTGTCTATCACTGCCTGTTCCTTTGTGTCAACAACATTTGTCGTCATCATCCATTACGTTGTCCCAACAAACTACACAATTGCTTTTTATCCTTCTGAAAATTTGACATTTTGCCATGATTTCAGTAATTCCAACTAGATGTTTTGTGTTTCAAGATATGGTATTTCCATTGTTCATCACAGTAAATTTATTTGTCTTTTCCAGCTTTAAGGGACCATCTGAAAAGAAACTCTGTGAAAATCACTTTCAAACATTTTGCTAGAGCATGTTCTGCTTTTGTCATCACTATTCCATTGTCTTAGTCTTTGGAACACAGATATTTATTTCACCTTGATGAAGATGATGCTTTTACTGCTTTCCATTGAACATATTGACTTTAGTCTCTGGTTGCTTCTTCCTTCTCATTAATTTACCCAAAATTTCATTCATTAGCATTAGCTCCATATTTTCAGATATTGTTTGACTCGATCACACTAGAAGAAATAGGAGGAAAAGAATGTTTTTAGTAAGAATAATGAAAAAGGACTTTAGTATCTCCCAGGTTTTGGTTTTTTTTTTTTTTTTTTTTAAGATTATATAATGTAACAATTGCTTTACATATATTTTTTTCCATTGATTTATCAGCCACAGGCTTTCTGTTCTACTTATGAGTTTGTTTAAAATGTGTCTTTCCACACTTTAGCATATGAATTCATAGAAAAAGAATGCTTTTGCTAGTTATTTAGAGATTAAATCAATTTTCTGTTTTTATTTTTTATGATAGACTGCCATTTCTGCTGAGCTCTTAAAATTCAAACTTTGTAACTATCTAAAGGTCAGATCTGACACCTGATGTTTTGCTGGGGCAGAGAACCAACTGGATAGAAACTTTAAACTGTCTTAATGGTATTGATAAACTTTGTGATAGCAGCAAGAGGAAAGTCTGTGGAAAGACCTCTCCACACAAGGACTCTCTTTTAGGAAACTTCTGGCTGTCTGAAAAAAATTAGTATAAATCAATTTTTATGATCATATTACTACTTCTGTGGTATCCTGCAGAATTAGAAAAGTCAGTGCCTATGGACAGTGTCCTCACAAGAATTTCAACACACACACAACCCTCAAAGGGAAAGGGATGGTCCAGTCTGGTTAGTGGCAGGATCTGAGGACCTCTAAGGCATTTAGAGTTCTGCTTTCTAAATTGGCGACTCTTGATTGACCCTTACTGTTGAATTTAGAGAGAACTAATGGGAAATTCTTACCTCTACCCCCAGTCATGATGTAAGCTGGCCATTTGTCTTCTGAGAATAGATGTTAAAAGAGCAGAAACGGCTCTGATGACACAAAAGATTTGAATGCATGATGTGCCCCTGCTCAGTTCTTCATTCTCGTACTAGCCTTGTGGTCAGAGCAGTCATCAGGAAACTGCTGACTTCTCTTGCCCTGAACATGGTCCTTCAGCTCCTTCTAGGATGCTTTTTTCTTCTGAGGTATCTGGGCCAATGTGTACCTGGCAGTACAGTTTTGTTTGTTGAAAGCAAATGTGTGGGAGCCCAACCCACTTATGAGGAGCCTCAGAATTCAAATTTCTCATTAATGTCCATCCCCTGCATGGCTATGATCAGATTCACTTTTGGCTGTTCTCTGTCTTCCTCGTGATTTATAAGCTCCAATAATCAGGATCCCAGTTTAAGGAAACAGAGTGGAGGGTTTGTCCTGTGATTCAGAAGCCCCTACAAACCTTAGAAGGTGGGTCTCCTGGTTTCTGGTTATGTGTTCTGACTGAAAGCCTTGTCTGAGCATTGTAGATTGTTCTCAGTCTGAGTTGTAAGTAATTTTGAATTGGAGTTAAATCCTTGTCCTTTCTAGAGAATGGGATTCTGATCCTGTAGAGTGCCTGTCTGAAGCACAGAAGACACCTTGAGTGAGTTCAGGCAGTGCTGGACATCACATGTATGAGATTTTTCCTAAGGTCTGGTTTAATCCTATTTTCTACATCCCATTTTGGGCAATTTTTAGGTAGACATACCTGACAGCTGGAGACTGAATGATAGACCATTTGTGGCCATGTCTGTGTTGTCTAGTTTTGAGTGGCCTTTGGGAACAGCAAACTGATTCTATCCTTTATAATGCACCCAAATAACTCTTTCCTGGATAATGAAATGAAAAGCAGGAAAGAAGTCTCTTGCTAGTCTGTAACTTCTTTAAAATAAAAGAAAAATTAATTTTATTACTGTCTGGATGTGCAATGACTGATCCAATCATCTCCATATCACCCACCTCTCCTATTATATTCAGAAGCAGTGTGGCCATGTCTACACTGGGGCTGCTGGTGCAGTACGGAGTTGGCCAGGGAGCCCCCTCAGCTTCGTGGCCTATCCTGTGATTAGTGTGTTATGTAGAGTGCAACTCTGTAAAGTCAGGATGTCAGACAATTTGTTTAAGGCACAAGAGCCTGAAGATCATTGCTGAGCTAATCAGTGCTCTGGACAAAGACTGTGGCACTCACTCATGCAATTATCTGAACAAGATGTCCAGTGTGGTTGGGACTTGCTTGGAAGGCCAGTACACAGTTCAGGCTGACTGTGGAATCGAATATGTGAGGGCTTACATGCCATGATTTGTCAGTCTTTGAAGAATGGATATTCACTGAACTAAAGTGCATTTTTAAAATTTTTAATATTTTTTATTATTTTACTTCTGCATTAGGGATGTTTATCTACCATGAGAGATACAAACATGCCCACATTAGGTAATAAAGCCAAGCATCCTCGAATGTTCCTTTTAGACTTAGTCATTTCAACTGCTCTTTTGTAAAGATAAAGGAATGAACCATGGTTTCTCTTGGACACTGAGGTATAGTTCCCACAGAAGCAAAGGGACCTGGAAGTGCTCAAAACAGCTGTTTAGGTATGCAAGTTTTTTCTTCAGATTCTTCACTTTAATGCAAATGTAGTGTGCAGTTGACAGGTGGCCCTGTCAAGGTGTGTAATGTCTCTACAGTCTAGACCTTACCTCTGTGGAATAATACTTCCTTCATATTTCCATGGCAATTGGAACACAAGGTAGGTTTTGTTTCACTTCGGTTTTCACTCACATGGCACTGAGGGATCAGTTTAAACAAAAAACAAACAAAATGTGAAGCCATGATCAGTGAGGCAATGCCTATAATGGTAGATCATGGCTCCTTAAGGGTATGGTATTTAAGTTGCTAGGAAGAAATACCAAGGAATAGAGTGTCCCAGAAAGTTAGTTTCACAAAAGGGTTTTGACACAGCACTAAAACTGGGATGTGGAACAGGAAACTATCTGTTGTCATAAAATAGTAGGTTTCTTTGCTTAAAAATGCAAAATCTTATCACCTTACATTTATTCTTAGTGTTAAAAAATCCATGCGTTTCCTTGTCTCCTCTCTGGCCAAGCATTTTTGTGTATACCTGCTTTACTTTATATTCCTGAGCCAAAAAGAATGGAAATTTGCTATTGTGTCTTTTTTTTTTTTTCTCAAGAATTTTTTTCTGTTCTGAAGTAAGAGCAAAGAGGAGGAAATGAATGAGCCTTTCCAAAAAGCACAACTTGAGACCTTACAGGAACACATCTCCAGACTGCAGGAATTCCTAGTTTCAGGGAAGAAAAAGTTCTCTTTTGGCCCTCAGCAGAATTATTAATCTCAGTATTTGTAAGATGAAATAACTGACAAAAAACATTAAATTTAAGTAAGAGTTACCTACACTTTTTCATTTCTTCTGTTTTCCTATTAAGGTAAGAAATGCAGAACTATCATGCCAGCTTGCACAACCTAGATCTTTATTCTATTGCTAACTAAAACCACAAGCCATCAATAATGGGCAAAGAAGCGGATAATAAATGCTGCCAGGGTCAATCATGTGGGATGGACATCCTCAGTTTAAAACAGCTTTGTTAACAGCATCTTAAATGGTGATCAGTGTATCTCTCCTTAAATTCAAGTCTTTTGCCTTTTGCAACTGCACATCTACTTTACTAACAACTTCATATGTTGGGTTAGTTCTGGGTTTTAGGTATATGAAAGAATACTGTTTTCTGCTTTAACCATATGCCTGATCATTTCCCTATTTTTTTCTCATGAGAGGTACTGAAAAATAGTTTTCTGTGTAATTTTTCCTAATACTGAAAGTTCTCTTCTTTCTCAGCTGCAGAGTGACAGGCAATTTGGTTCATTTTTGTAGCAAAAGACTTCTTTACCTCTGATATCCTTGCTGCTTATTTTAGTAACTTTTTTTTTCATCCTACTATATCCTTTCCATCACTGGAGACCAGAATTGTACCCAGTGTTCAAGATAAGGATGTGTTGCATCAGTATAATATCATTTCCTGTTTTAATCTCTGATCTTTTGCTAATAACTCTTCACAACCTGTTCTCCCTCTTGGCAGCTGCTGAACATAGGCTGTTTTCAGAGAAAATTCAAAATGATCCCAAGATGTTCCTTCTGTGTAGCGAAAGATGATAGTTTTATATATGTTGGTAGGGTTATTTCTCTGAGAATAGGGCTTTAGGTAGCTCAATGGCTAAAATAAAAACAAATAAAACTAGAGGACACCCAATCTCATGGCATTTCCCATGAAAATTTATCCACTGTAAAAAGCAATCATTCTGCTACAGAACTGACAGAGTGGCTTTTGTATTCCAGTTAGTTTCACTGTGATTTCTAGTCAAGACTAGCCAGCTTCCTGGTCATTGATAGAGCCAGAGAAAGCATTGAGAGGAGTAGCAGGACTACAACAAAGTTTGCATCCAGTTATCATCACAGGTCCTGAGAACCGCACAGCCACAATGCATTCTTTTGTTTTGGACTTGCCATTCCCACTGTAGGGCAAAGATGCAATGGGACAATGGGGAATGGGACTCAATACAAATTTGTCCTAATGGCCACTGAACAGCAGCAGCTTGTCCCCCCACCCTTGTCTGGAAAACAGATGATCTTATATGGGTACCTCAGTAGCTGTGACAGAAGACAAGCTGCAACACCTTCAGAAACTTATTCAAGAACAGCTTGAAGAAGGACATATTTGCCCCACTACTAGTCCCTGGAATTCTCCTTGGAAATCTAAGAAACTGACAAATTTTGGGCCTTGTACTAGAGTCTCACAGTCCCTGAACTGTGTGTCCGGGAGACACAGGTAGATAGTTTGGCTGTTGGGCTCTGGTGTGTGAGGCTGTGATGTGGTGAGAGGAAGGACAAGACACCTGCTCATGTCATACAATGCAGAGCACACTGTTCACTGCTGATGAGGGAAGAGCTGGACAAGCTTGTTTCTGCAGGATGTGAGCTGCAGAGAATAAGTCTAGGAACAATTTGGCCTCTGATCATGGACTCTGAGAGCAATCAGGCGTAAGTGCTTAAAATCTGTAGCTCTTGAAAGCACTGAGGTCCTCAGAAGCTGCTAGGAGATTGCAAGCTCTGAGGCTGGCCATGGAGACGAGGTGGAACAGAGGTGTTTCTAACTGACACTTCTGGATAAAAAATGGATGAGAACTGACCTCCACGTCTGGCTGAATCAACACTGAGGACTGGTATTTCTAGTGAAGGCATTGATCAGCTGTGGGTCAACCTTCTCATGGGGGAGGGAAGAGCTTGTGCTCCACCGCCTTGGAGAGCTGCCCCCCAGAAATCAGGGACCCCAAATCTGAAAAATAAATAGCTTTAAAAAATGTTTGCCTAATGCTAAGTAACATTCATCATCAATTTCCTGTGTAACTGTGAACTGCCTGTATTATACTGCCTACATCCCATGTGGAAAGCAAATGGGGTAGTTTCTTCTGTGTCTTTCCAGCAACTGCTGCTTCTTGTTGGCACCTTGCAGGCCTATTTTTTGTATAGAAAGACTCATAGATCTGTGAAGTAGCCCTGGTGAAGACCTGCTTGGGTTTGCAACAGGCCATGGTTACATGCAGGTTCTTTTTTCTGTAGAATCCTACAGAAATTAGGAATTTGACCCAGATGACAATGGAAAGATGAGTAATTGATACACCAAGACCACGTTATGCAGTGGCAGTAGGTGTGGTGACCATGGATAAGAATAAATAGCTCATTTATATTGATGAGAAAGAATATTGGCTTCTGGAACAGCTCGTCTTTCAAAATGACTTGCAGGAAATCAAGTGGAAAGCTGCAAGAAGGCATTTGATAAACAGAGGATTCGTGGTTAGTGAGGGAAGGCAAAACAGTGTGTTGAGTCTCTGTTTTCATCATGGAAGGAACAGGCCTGATATCTGAGGTAATCAGCGCTAAAAGGCAGTCTGCATGCCATTTGGTATCTCTGTTGTTTAAACAGATAGGCAACTGTCTATATTCTCAAATTTCTTGCAGATGGCCAAACTGGACACATATAGAACAATAAACACCCTGTTTTCTGACATAGTCTATCCTAATTTCTATGTAAATATCTGCTGACAGTCAGACCTAGAGAAGATTTCCATTCTCATAGCCCTCCCTGTTTTGAGAGGCACCCTAAGGCCTAAGGATTAGGTGTGTAAGGTTTTCTGAACTCTAGCAGGGGAACACGTTTGGACACCTGGCTGCTTCAAGAGAAGAAATAACTATCAAAAATGTTGGTTTTTTTTATTCTAGAAAAAATAACTTGAGTGACTTTTCCTTTTTTATGAAAAGCCTTGTTTTCCTTTCCAAAATATTTTAAACTTTCAGAGAATGTAAACTCCAAGCTACAGCCAGATCTAACAGTAAAGACAAATAGATTATAAAGAAAAGTTCTAAAAAGCCAGTCCATAACTTCTTCCTAAATAGTGTTATCATCAAAACAAAATAATTTTTATAACAAAGCTCTGCTTCTGCATGCTTTCAGTATGTCATGACCCTCTTTTATCAGGAAGACATTGACTTCCAGTAATTCATATATGTTAAGGAACAAACAAGAATATTTAGTAAGAAGTCATTACAAAAAATACAATTTTTCAACAAATTATCTTCAATGAGTTTCCAGAGAATCCTAATTAATTTTAGTTGTGTAAACGAATAAGAATTGTGTCTTAGGCATCTGAGCAATGATTCCCAGGATGCCATGTATTTGTAGATGTTTCTTCCTAAGAAATTGTGTAGAAAAAAATCTATTCTCAGGAAGAGGCCAGACAAGAACAACAATTATGTGCTGAATAATTGTTTCCACAGTAATAAAAAATAGATTGGGTGCTCCAAGGAATGAAGTTAGCTTTCCAAGCACTCTAAGGGAAGGGCTAGCAGTAAGGACCTGAGACTTCTGGAATTAGTCTGTGCTGCTGCATCAAGCAACGGCCTCCTATGCATCTTTAACTTAAATTTTGGAAGATTTCACTTATGCACATCTTCTCTGTGCATCTTGTGAAGTTATTTGGACACAGGAAGGCTGATTTGTTCAGTGTTTCTTTTGTGGAAAAACTTTGGATAGGTATTTTGCCCAAAGATAATTGCCTGCTTCAGACTCACCTCACCTCTGTACTGTAAGGTATCCTGGCATCCAAGGACAGGACCATCTGTGGGAATGGAAGATCCTGGAGACTCAGAGAAGTATTTTAATTTCCATTAGAGCAACAGATGTGCTTCACTGATCCTCTCTCTGGTGGGCTTTGTAGTCTCCCCATGGGGATCCTGCTGGTGGCCCAGTGACATTCAGAACAGCTGTTGTTATTTTCATTCCGGCTGGCTGTATCCAGACTCTGTGGGATGGCTGTGCAGCTGCTTTCCTTTCAGAGCAAGGCATGAGCAGAGAAATTCCAAATTTCTTTAGGAAGGGAAATCAGTTTTAACATACAAAAACTTTGTCAATGATGTTATGATTTTTGTTTAAATATTGTCCTTGGCTTGAAAAGCATAACTGCAATTGTTAAGATCTTTTCTAAACTGCTAATGAACAAATAAATACTAAGTAATGCATGAATATGGAACCTAAAGGAAATGCAGACCATCCTCACAAAAAAGGGCAGATATAATTCTTGTTACTTAGCCAATTGCTTACTTCAAGATGATGTCATGTCCATTTTGCACCCTCTGAACTTTAATACACTATCCGGCAACTCTAGTGGATTTGAAAGCCATGTAAGAGAACCTTATAAGGGATTTAATATCTCTCCCTTGGTGGGATGAAGGGGAGAGATGATGGTGGTAAAAACACTGATGGCTTTGTAATGCTTAAATTCTTATTAATCCTTTTCTGTTCAAATGCATGTCCTCACTGTTGTGTGGGAGCTTGCCATGCCAGTTGACCTTGACTGGCCACCAGGGCCCCACCAAGCTGCTCTATTAACACCTCTCAACAGGACAGGGGGAAGAAATACTATAAAGGCTCATGGGTTGAGATAAGGACAGGGAGATCACTTACTAATTACAGTGATGGGCAAATCAGACTCAACTTGGTGCAACTAATTTAATTTATTGCAAATTAATAACAGAGGAGTATAGTGAGAAATAAACTAAAACTAATCCCACCTTCTCCCTACCTCTCCCTTCTTCCCAGGCTCAGTTTCATTCTCAGCTCTTCTACCTCCTTCTCCCAAGAGGCACGAGGAAATGGGAAATGAGGGTTGTGGTCAGTTCACAACATTTTGTTTCTATTGCTTCTTCCTCCTCAGACTCTTCATCCATTGTGATGGGAGGGAAATCCCTCTCTCAGGAGACAGTCCTTCACAAACTACTCCAATGTGGGCTCTTCCCATGGACTACAGCTCTTCACAAATAGCTCCAGTGTGGGTACTTTCATGGGCTTCAGCCTTCATGAACAGACTGCTCCTGTGTGGGTCCACCATGGGCCACAGGACCTTCCAGAACACCTGCTCCTCATGGGCTCCTCTTAGTGGCCTCAGTTCCTGCCAGGACCCTGCTTCAGCATGGACTCTTCATGGACTACAGCTTCCTTCAGAGCACATTAACCTACTCCAGCGTGGCAACTTCCAACAGGTCCTCCATGGGCTTCAGGCGGGCAAACTGCGTCTTCATGATTTTCTCCATGGGCTGCAGGGGAACCTCTGTTCCAGTGCCTGAAGCACGTTCTTTCTCACCTACTTCACTGACCTTGGTCTCTGGAGGGTTGTCTCAGTCCTCTGCAATACTCTCCCCCCTTTCCTAAATACCTTACCACAGAGGTGCTACTGATGTTGCTGATGAGCTCAGTTTAGGCCAGCAGTGGGTCAATTTGGGAGCTGGATGAAACTGGCTCTGTTCAACACAGGGGCAGATCCTGGTCTTTTCGCAGAAGTCACCTCTGTACCCTCCCAAGTTTTGTCACATAAACCAAATACATCGTATCCCTCCAGGAGAGTCTTCTTGGGATAACTGCCTCAAACATCTCAATGAAAGGAACCAGCAGAGCTATTTGGGGACCCACCCATTTATCTTATCATAACGTTCATGGTAATTGGACTGCATGATCAACAATAGACACCAGAGGCTAATCTTACCTTGGGAGAAGTCCATTCCCAGTATATTATAAACCTTGAAAAAATCTTTCCAATTTCTCTTTTACACAAAGCACAAGATGCCTTTGTTAACCACAAGAAAGGCACCATGACGCAGAGGAACAGGAAGGACACCACAGACTCAGTAGGGTGGATCCCCACTAGCTGAAAAACATTAGACCTAACGCAGGTGGGGACACACCCAACAGCATCTTCCCCTGCCATCCCACTATTTGCTATTTCCACTAGTGCTCCCTGGGTTGGCCTCAGTAAAAGTAGAGAGTAAAGCCTTTCCTGGCAGGGCACTTGTGTCCAGATATACCCTACTGTGTGCACTGACAGTCTGCAAGCAGGGTGCAAAAATTGTTCACAGCAAACATTTATTGCCTTGCAGAGTTTGGTATTAGACAAGTAGGATTAAGACGCTGCTTCTTGGAGCTGAGTGAACCTTGAAGTTGCTGAATTGCTGTTTCCCTATCTCTGCTTTTTATCTCAGGGTTTTATCTTTTTTCATGTCGTTATTTTTCCTCTGTCATGCTTGAACTCTTAACTCTTAAGATGTCAATAACTTCACTTGATTTGGGTTTTCACTTTTGGTATGTCACATGGCTTTAACATGCATACTTTCCACAGACTAGGAGTAATTTTGCAGACACAACTGAGTGCAATTCATACAGTCATGCTGCACCAAAACCAGTCATTGAATCATGGACAGCTGAATCTCTGGGCCATTGACTCCTAGTACTGGTAAGGACCTGTGGGTCCAGCTATAGCATCTTGATACCAATACCAAATTTTTCTTTAACACTGAGTGGCAGCTCCACCAGGTTCCCAGCAAAAACTCTTCCAGTGCTTTACCACCTTTCCTGTTATTTTTTTCCTGCTGTCTTGCTGAACTATCCCCTGCTTTAGTTTAAACTCATTAGTTCTTGATCTCTTTGCTTTGAGAACAGATAACTCCATTGCTTGCTGAAGCGCTATGCATACAGGCTGCCAAGGCTGCATGATGCATCTAACTCCTCAAAGAAATCTCTTGATTTGTAAGCACATATTTCCATACACTTATCAGAGGATTTTTTTTTAAAAGATGGGCCAAAAGTTACAAGGCATTTAACACTGATGGTAGTTTCATATGAAAGCTGCAGAACGGCATTTGTTCAGCTGGCAACTACCCCCTTTAGCCAGGAGCTCAATTTCCCACCCGCACCATGATCTGGGAACAACCTGGTCATAGGTAACAAACTACAGGATGAAGTGCTCTTCTGAGGTACTCAGCAACACTAGAAGCATCTCTGATCTAAGTTTCAATGGACTTTATGACAGAATAACCTATTTTGTGTCCAGGCAATGGAAGTTAGCTTGACCTGAATATATCTAACCTTTCCCTAGAGTAACCTGGAATGCTGTGGTTAGAGGATGTTGAACCTATCACTGAGTGTAGATGGTTACTCCAGACCTTTTTCCCCCCAGTCTCTGATATTAGGAAATGAGAAAGACCTTGATTCGGATGAAACTTCACAAATCTGAAGAAGGAGTAGTTTGTGAGCCTCTCAAGGAAGGGGTCTGATCTGACCCTGACTGGTTCACCAAGGCATTGTGAAATGTCATTGTTGCAGGTTGGTGTTTTTTTTTTTTTTTGTTTTTAATCCCTTTTGTATTTTCTGTGTCATATGTGAAGTGCAACTCCCAGGCCACTTCAAAGGAAGTGCTATACCAAGAACTGGGGAGAACATGGGTGTCACATCTGTAGGATTTTTTAACTACTGGTGTATAATTGATATATCTTTGTGTATTGATGCAGAGTTGCTGCATGTTGACATTGGAGTCCCAGGAACACTGAAAGGGACAAATGTGTTTATAACTCTGCCAGGGAAAAAAAAGAGTTTGAGTGACCACAGAACAAAATCTTCTTTTCCTCAAAGGGGAAATAATTTAATAATTCAAACTTAATTTAGCTGCAGCTGCAGAAAACTCTTTTCTCAGCACCTTCTTTGTTCAGTTTAGCTTCAGTGCAGCACTTTCCTTCACTAAAAACTATTCCTGATTAACCAGGGACTTTCAGAGCTGTTCTCAGGAAGCCTCCACTTGACTAGACCAGGCAAAGCTGTCACTTGTTTTCAAGTAAAATCTGTTTCAAAGCAGCCTCTGCCATCTGAGTGTCCCCTCTTTGTCCTCCCCAGCCAGCTGCTTTTTTGCAGTATAATTGGGCTAAAATGGAATAACTTGAGATTAATAGAAAACCTGTGGCAAAAGATATCTGATTGATTTGAACTATGAGCTGTCATCTCTGATAGGTACTTAAGGTAAATTACTACAGTAATTTGCATGTTCTACTCTATTCAGTGGGAGGTGTCTCAGGATGAAGCTATGTACTTTGCTCCTACAGATATGAACTGCACAAGCCAGATAAAAACAGTTCCCAGTAGTGTCTGGTACAAGCTAAGCAGAGAAATCAGTACAAAAGGCCCAGCCACAGAGAACAAGCCACTTCTCTGCTTTCTGAATTATCCAGATGGTAGGTTAAATTTTTATATTATCATTTAACCCAAAATAATTGAAGTATTTAATAAGAAAATTTATTTCAGTTCACTTATATGCTCCTTTATCTGAACAAGTAATATTAGATTAAAATAGTGGATATGCTTCTTTGATAGACAATGTTGGGACCAACATAAAGAGTTACCTTATAGTGTATTTAGAAATGGATTTGCCCTCAGTTTTCTGGCAAACAGTTTATTAATTAGTGAAAGACATGAAAAATCTTTACTGAGCAATTGATTTATCAGAGTTTAATACATTTATGTACTTTCTTTCTTCAAAATACTTTGTAAGAATAATGTGTATATCAGTTCCAACATTTCCATACTTTAATACTGAAATTCCTAAATTTAATACTTACATCTCTAACTAGTGTAGTTGTTAACTCTTGTGAATACTAGTTCTGGAATAAATTCAGTTTTACTGTTGTTATTTTAATAGCCCATTTTCAGTCAGAATGGATTTTCTGGTTTTATGAAAGACTGAAAATACATTTAAAATAGTGTATGGGTTCTATACCTGAGTAAACAAATCTCACACAACTGCGCTTTCATTGTATGTTTACATTGTAAAGTCTGTTAAGCTTTTTAAAGTAGAAATTGCAATAACATTTCCAAATTTTGTTAGCATGCAAAGTATGGTGCCTTTATAATGTTTGTCACTTTTTAAAACAGTACTATAAATATTTTGTTGTCATATACAATTTTTGAAAGAAAATCAGAAATATAATTACCAAGACAGCTACCTTTGGAGAAGCAATGAGTTAAGCCCTGTAGAATACTGCTTCTGCAACCTACATAGTGGGTTCCCAGTTCTTGCATCTTCCTTTGATATTGGATCATTAAGAGCTAGGTTTTGATATAGCCAGCTCCTTATCCCAAATTTTGGATCTAGTTCTTTTTCATCATCACAGTAAAATTTTTATTCTAAGCTATAGCAAGAAAGAGATTTATGGAAAATATCTCCTTATCCCTTTTCTCATCTGAATATTATGGTATACTGAAGACCCAAAAGTCTGTTATGCAGGTTTTACTTTAGACAAATAAAATAAGACAAAATTTCTGAATAAATCTGGAAAAGCAGAAAGTGGATAATTATTTTCAGGAATTATGGCCTTTGTCAGTGCTTCAGACTACAGACTTCTTTTGACTGTGGGACTGAGGTGTCTTACTGCCTTTGCCTTGTGACTCAATACTCTTTTCATTTGACCTAAGTGCTATGAACATATGGATGCTTTAATTTTGCTTTGTGCAGAGTATTGCCACAAGCTGTGAGGCATTATAGAACCAGTCCAACTCTTGATATTTTCTGCTTTGGTTTGTATTGAGGTAATTTGGTACTTGCTGCTGACTTTGGAAATGCAAACAGAATCACATTGTTCTTTTAATTGCCTGACCTTTCTTCTGTATTTTCAGGAAACATTCCTCTTTAATTAGAACCTCATATATTGCTCATATTCATACACACAAATTCTAAATTAAACTGCTTCCAGTACCCAGCAACTTAAAAATGGAGAGAAAATCAATTATCAGATTTGGTGGGGAGAATCTCATCTCAAATATTTTGCACTCTTTTGATTCAGGCTGGTAGCCCAGTATGTGCAAAGTCTCTCAAATGCTTATTTTTTTCGATAAACAGAAGGCTAACTGCATCAGCTGGCAAGTATGGAGATAGGAAATTATAAATTTCTTACTCCTGAGTCATTCTGGCACTTATTATAAAAATTGTTGAGAGCAAGTAATTGGCTCCCTTCCTGGACAAAACTGTGTCTCAAAATGGAGTCAGCACATCTCCTCATAACTTTCTGTTAATCCCCAGTTTTCCATTTCTAGGGCTGCAACAGCACTGGCAATAAAGTACTCATCAGTATCTTAGCTAATGGTATTATTTGTGGCCAAATACATAATGGAAGCATACAAATAAAATATCAAATGAGAAAGAACCTCGTTTCAGACAATTTCCAAACAGTCTATGAAACTGATTTTTCTTTGAAAATCAGTTGGTTTACTTTTTGTCATCTTGCTGAGGTACAACTTGCTTAAACAAAATAGCTCTAAAAAATAGTAGGGCAGTTAGTATAACTGCTGGTATAACTTGCTGGGGGCAAATAAGTTCCCGGAACAGAACGAAGCACTTGCTGGGAAAGGCTCTCAGCAGGGAAGGAATACTCTGGGTATTTTTGCTCCATGGTAGTGTTAGAAATTATTTCTATGCTCTAAAGGACAAACTAAGACAAATGCTTTGCAGTGCTGATGCTGTGAATTTTGCTGTGTGATGTTTTACAACAAAGCTTTATCTCCTGAGAGTTTGTCCTATCCCAGGTCACTCACAAACCATGTTCTGGTCCAGTTTGTTCACTTCATTCTGGGCAAAACTCCTGATGTTTGTAGTGTTCAAAAGTATCCTCTAGAAATCTCTTCACCTGGCCTAAGGTTTCCTTAGAATTAAAGAGGTCAATAAACTTGCCCTGTATGTGGTGCTTTTGTCCAGCTCTGTTGAAAGCAAGTAGCTTCTCACACACATTGTTTATTGAAGCTCCTGGATGGCCACTCACTTTCTGTAGAAGACAAGACATCAGACTTGCCATGACTTTAATGCTGAGATGCTGCTTTTTATGGCCTAAACTCCATCTTTCCTGTGATTTGAGAATATCTCTGCACAATACCTACACTGAAATTCTCAAACTTTTCTATCACTTTCTTATTATTTTTCATACTTTAAGAATAACCATCTGGATGTTATTAAACCTTCTAAAAGCAATAAAAAGCTGGTAACATTTCTGAAAGCTCAAAATTGAGTTTGTTCTGAATTTCAGGCTTGGCAAAAATGTAGGTCTTGATAAGGTCTGTCAATGTTTATTTCATTTGGAAATCTTTGGCACAGAAATAAAATTTCCTTTCTGAAGCGTGACAACAGTACTTTCATTTCTTGTCTGTTTTTCACTTCTCCTCTTGTCCTCACTATCTGCAAGAGAAATTATAATTAATTTCTAACTTGATTTCTTCTGAAAGCTTGTCAACTATCTGTAGAACTGTGGGACCACTTCTTACTCATACATGATAATAGAACCCACTGCCCTGTGATCTTCAGTGAAGAACAGCATTCAAGAAAAGAGTTTATTAATGGTAAGTAGAATGCTTACAGCTACGTAGTACAGCTGGATTGCATGCCTGCTCTCTCCTGAGATATTCCTGGATTAGATCAATTTAATGTCCATGATTAAGTGATCATTTTTTCTAATAAAGAGATTTGCTGTAGAGTTCTTCAGCTACAGCATGAGATGTGAAATACATGAAGGTGCACATCAGTTGGACACAAATGAAAACATCAGTGAAGCACAGGATCTGCCCTACTGTTGCTATATGAGTATAATGTATGTTTCTTTACCTACCTTTCCAGTCCATTTCTTCAATTCCATTTCAGGTTAGCATTTTTGATGGCACTCACTGATTTTGTTCTTATTGATACTTGCTTACCTAAAGGAGTTGTCACTGAAAATACTTCCACTTCCACAGAAAGCCAAAAAGGTGTTGTGCACCTAAGCAGTTGATTGGATGTAAGCTTAATTCAAAGCTAGGGTATATATTTTCTAACCCCTCATTTATTCTTTTCTAAGTTCTCCTGCACTGGACTATGAAGAAAATGCCAAAATACATTTAGCTTTCTTAGAAAAAAAAAAAGAATCCAAGTGAAAAGAGGCTTCTGCCAGAGGCCCATCATGGCAGAGTAATTTCCTGAGCCCTACTAAAGTAAGTCATAACAATAGTTTCAATGGAACATCAGCTATTACACTGATGATAGCAAAAAGAACATCATCTCAGAGCTGCAAAACCGCTGCTACACACATGGACACATACACTGCACAGAGCAGCTCACATGAGGCAGTTTATCACTGCATGATGCTATTTTTTGTTAGTAGATGTACATCATTACAGTGTGATGCCATCAGAGTATAATCTAAGATATGAATGTTTTTCTTTTTGGTTTAGAAATATGATGGGGTACATAGATTTGATCTTCCTATCTACCTTCCTCTTGGTTTCCATGACATCTGAAATATGTAAGTCACATTGTAAAAATAATTTCTCATGAGGTTTGTTCTGTAAAAATGTGCAAATTGTTTCCAAAAGTGGAAGTTTTATTTTTAAACCGCAAATTAGTGAGGTTATCTCAAGCTAGAAATCACAACTCAAAAATTAGCTTTATGTTTTTCCTCTGTATATTAAAAGACAGTAAGTGCTGTCCATCTTTGTGACATCATCTAGGTTCCATTACTGCCACTTGGCATCTCTGCAAGCAGAACAGAAAGGGTCTTTTTGAAAGGACTTGAGAGTAGCTGTTGCTACAGGTCCTAGCTGGGCAAAGTCTCCAAGAGCCTACTTAAATTGCACTGAACAGGGCATATGCATATGCACCCTGCTGAACCAGGGATTTCTCTGCTCAATACAAATGCACTTTAATGTCCGTCATTTGGGGGTGTTAACTGAAAATTGCAATGTAATAATAACATTTCCTGGCACATGAGGCATGTTCAGAGTAGTAAGTTCTTTCTGATGGGTCAGCTCAGGTGACAGCTATATATTGTTGACCAGTGACACAGTGTTACAGAGCACTCATGTACTTCTCTAGCTGAGATGCCTATTTATTGGAAAAATTCTGTAATATATGATCTCTAAACATTTTTCCATATTGGCAATTTTACAATATGAATGCTAAGATTAGATTTATTAAGATGTCAAATTTTGCTGCAGAGTTTGCCAAAATAATTTTCACTGGTATGATTGAGTTTAGATGAGGCCTTTCTTTTTCCATGTCTTCCCTCTCCCCACTAATTTCTCCTGAAGAAAATGGTATTTCCAATGTGTTTCACCTTTGATGGGGCAATGCTGCCTTTTCTGACACCTGTGATATGTCCCTCTGTCTTTGCAAGGCTGTTGGTTGGGAATGCTGTTAAAATTATGGGGTTGGGGGTATTCATATCTGATGTGGCTCTTTTAAGTGCCTGAATTAGTAGGTGACTATCAGGGGAGATGGACTGCTTCTTTAGAAAGTACCAGAGCAGAAGTATTCACCATGCAGAGAGATTCACCACCTGACTTGTGTACCCATGTGTCTAAAGACAGGTGGTGGCAATACTCCTACAATATTTATTTATGCAATAGATAAGTGCTTTTGTTCTGCCTTTTTAATACAGAAGAGGAAAATTGATAATTTTTTTTTCATGGTAGAAAAAAATCATTATATTGAAGTATGGCAAACTAATGTCATAGCGCAGCATTAAAGCCAGTAGTTCTCCTTGAGTTTTAATTCCTGCTGTGAATAAAAACAGTATTTCAGGCAAAGATTTACATAAAAAATTCATTTTAAGAAATCACTATTTTTTCCATTAAATCTTCATATTTTTTAGTGTGTGTGTGCTTAGAATCTAGGGATTTGTTTGTTTGTTTTAGTCCCACACATGAAGTGCTATTTTTGGAAACAAATTGTTCCATAACTCAAGGTAAACAAAATTGAAAAAAAAAATCTATTGAGAATAAATTTGCTATGTATCATCTCTGAGAGCCCAAGGAAGGCAGAGGGACATGACTGGCCTATTGATCCAGGCTTGCCAAATTCTTCTCTGTCTCAGTGAGGCAAAGGTTTAATTCATCTGAAATTTTAATCTTTTGTAATCTTTTGTTCATTTACAGTTGAATCAATGGAAGGTGAGGCTCTAATTGTAAAATGTCCCAAACGGAGTTCATCTGTGAAATTCACCTGGTATCACATGGATACTAACAAAATAATCCCTGCTGAAGAGGAGGGATCACGAATATTTTCCTTAGAAAGATTTCTTTGGTTTCTGCCAACTTCTAGAGAGGATTCTGGAAACTACTCTTGCATAACACATCTGTAAGTGCCACATTGAAAAGTGAAATGTGTAAGACTGGCAAGAAACATACACATTTTATTAAAAGACTCTAATTTTTTGGGGGGAAATGATGCTTTTTTTTAACCTAACTTTTCATAAGTTTTCATCCTGCAATTGCTATTTTAAAACCCGATCTTTAAAATCAATCTATGACTGAAATAAAATAATCATCCACAAGTTTATAGAACAAGACTTTGATTTTTAACAAATATTTAACATATTCTATATAAAAATACTATCATTGATATACATTTATTCCATTTTTAAAGGTCAAAAAATCGCACAAAGTCATTCAATGTGAGTGTGCAAGTGCATTCACACAAGCAAGGAGTATGTTTCCCAAGTCAGATTCGTTATCCAAATGACACAGGAAGAGGAAAAATTGTTTGTCCTACCATTGACAACTATAAAAATGCTATTATCGTCCAGTGGTATAAGGTAAAGAAAACCCTTAGAGTGCCAGTGTAGCTCAGAATACTGTGAAAAGCTACTTGTAACCAAGTAAATTTTTCTTTTCCAGGACTGTAAACCTCTTCAGGGACAGAGATATTTTAAGGAAGAAAAATATATTTATATTGACAACCCCACATGGGAGGATGATGGTTATTATACTTGTCAATTTAATTATACTCATAAAGGGAATGTGTTTAATGTATCAGCAACAAGAATTTTCATAAGTGAGGGTAAGCCAGTAATTATGTATCTTGCTAAGATAAAAAGACTAAGGTCAACTTAGAGCAAAGAAAACTCCTTTTTTACATTAAAGAGAAAAGGAGTTTTCATTTGTTTATTTTATCTTCCTAACCAAGACTTAGATCAGCTTTTTAAGGTGAATTTTTTGGATAGAGATCCAAATGGAGCAAGATGGGGTAAAGTCACACCTACTTACATTCAGCTTTTTCTTAAAATATTTCTGACAACTCTGATGATGTTCTGTGGTTGGTAGAGCTGTCTGGTAGCACTTATTTCTGAAATGAAGACTCTCCCCAGAGGGATGTCATAATGCTCTGCTTTCTATTTGTTTGAGCAGAGTAGAGTTTGTAGCTAGCGAGGATCATCTGGTGATCAGTATATCACTGATGTGTTGATAGCCTACAACTCCATGCCTTTTGGTCCATCTTGATACTCTAACATTTATTTGATATTAGGTCTGAAAAACCCTATAGATTTGTTTTGAATGAGACAATATATATGTTTTGAATAAACAATACATATCTAGACAAACAGAAAGGGAGTGGAGCTCAGTGATTATTGTGTCTTCGTGATTTTGAACACAGTCAACATGACTGAGGTGTTTGGACTTTGGGGTGCCTCTAGGATGCAGACTTCTCCGGGAGGATTTGTATTTGGATTGTGATTAGGGGAAGAGCACATAGACATCATCACTTTCAGGTTGCATCAACTTGCAAACCTTCAAAATACGTCTTCAGTTCTGCAATCAGATAAGTAGAAAAAAACATCAGAAAGACTTTTTATTGGGGTGTCGTTGAGGTTTTGAGTTTGGCTTGTGTGAGTTTTTGTTTGCTTGTGTTTGTTTGTTTGTTTGTTTGTGTTTGTTTGTTGTGGGCCTTTTTTCAAAAATAGGTAACGTTCACTTGCTGTAGGGAGGCACCCAGCTTGTGGGCAGAATGCAGATTTGGAGTGTATGAGCTGTGCTTGTGGTTTTTGCTGCTGTGCCCCTATCTCTGTAGAAGAGTTAGTTCTTACTCTTCTGAGCTGTGGACAGAAGGCATATTTGAGCTGAGACCTAGTACAGTCACAGTTAGTTAGGATGGGTAATGAGAATTGCTTTTCTGGTAGTCTGGGAAGCAGGGAGTTCCTGCAGATTTTTTAGGAAAATATGGCTATGGATTTCATGGAGGTGCCTTGAGTTGGAAAAGCTTAACAAGGAAAAGAATAGCAAGCAATGCGTTTAGAATGGGAAATATGAGACAGTGTAAAGGTCAAGAAAAGAAGTAAAATTCATAAGGGGAAAAAAAACCTGAAATATCTGAATGCCTAATTCAAGTCAAGTGGCTGGATGTAATTTAGACATGTCCATAGCAATTATTAGTGGGGATAGAAAATAAATACGTCAAAGAATAATTAGTATTCCTTCTAGGAGATAATTATAGGAAATGGCATACAACTGGACTAAGGGAGATTTAGACTAGAAATAAGAAAAAGGCAGTCAGGCATTGCAATAGGCTGCCCAGGGAAGTGATGGAATCACCCTCCCTGGAACTATTCAAAAGGCATGTGGATGTGGCACTTGAAGTTTACTGGTGAACTCAGCAGTGCTGGGTTAATGGTTGGACTTGATCTGAGAGGTCTTTTTCAAGCTGTAAGATTTTATGACTCCACAATTCTATGATGAGGAATGCTCAATGTCGTGCAGACTGATGCAATGGGAAGCAGTTGTGTGCAGCAGCAAGTGATGCACAGACAGTACAGAGAGAGTCTTCAGAGGGAGATGTGCTTGGCTGTCCAGCTGTAGAGAAGGGGGAAACAGAGAGGAACATGGACAGGCAGCTGTTGGATAGAAGGTTACCAGTTCAGCTACTGCATAAAATTACATATGAGCTATTTCATATACTGGATATGAGTAATTTCTCAAATGTATGAAGGAATCTCTATATCTTTTGGAAAAACAAAACAAAACAAAAACAAAAACAAAACAAACAAAAAAACCCACAAAAAAGCAGCTGAGAAAACAAAGCCTGTAACTGCATTTTTTTTCCACTCTGTAGCTAAAACGGTACTTCTGAAATCCAATTTTTTTCCTTGCTCTTTATGCACAAAGGTAAAAATTAAACAAATAAGTAGAAAATACTGAAACTATTAACATGTACATACTCCCTAGAAATATTTGGTCATAGTAATAAAACAAGATGATTCAAACAGGCATGTGAAACACTGTTAGTTTGGAATTATGTTTTGTGATCATAAAATATTAACTGTACAGATTACAAACCTTATCTTAAAAATGCATTTTCACAACTTTCTAAGATGTGTTTTCTTTTCCTTTTCAATTTCTAAAGCAAAACACTCACCTCTACCTCCTCAGATCTTATTTCCAAAGAATAAAGAAATAATAGAAGTGGAGCTTGGTGAGTACAAACTTTAAATTGTTTTTAAATTAACATTTTGTAATGGTCTAGCAAACATGGGGATCTACAAGAAGATTTTAATTTTTCATTATAGTTTTGCACCATAATGTTTAGCATATTTAATTCACTCGAAGCACAGTTGTGTGAAGTTAGATGTAACTGCTGGGGTTTTTAGGTATTAAGTGTTGTTTAAGGGGATTTAAATAACCTCTCCTACTCTCAGTAGGATAGACTAGGATTAGTAACATAGTGAATCGTTTTATCTCAGCTTCAAAGAGGACTTTAACAAAATCCCTTGAAACTGCTTGATGGTACCCCTTAAAACAGAAGGATGGACTATTCTTGGAACTAAACCTACTCCTTGTTACTTTCAGTCCTCATGTGGAGGCAGTGGCTCTGCCTGTGTTGAGGAGTGAAGGAGGGCAAGGGACTGGTTGCTGGCCCTGAGGCTGAGGAGCACTGCTCCTCTCACGTCCATGTTGTCTGGCATTGATCAGACCAGTCTGATCTATAAGGAAGATACTGGGAGGGCTGAAAGACAGGACCAAGAAGTGAACTTAGAAATAACAAGTTGGAGAGCCCATGATGTAGAGCTTGCTTCCTGCCTCCATTTTGTTTAGGTCTATAGATGTTCTCAGTGATTCAGATTCATCTTGGGTAGCTTGTACCATTCAGAGCAAAGTGTTTCTGGTAGGAGTAAGATTGGTCTGAGATTTTTGTATAATCAGCAGAGAAAGGTGGACCTTCCAGCATGTGACTGAACCCATCTGAAACATAAACAGGTAATCCAGGATGCCTGTCTTTCAGGGCCAGTGGGGTGAGGCTGGGCCAGTGGGAGAAGGGATGGCAATTGCCACTCCACTGTTTCTGTCCTACAGCAACACTGGTCTAGTAGCAGGTAGTGCAGGGGCCCACAGCCCTCTCTGAAGTGCTCATAGACTTGCCATGTTGACTTACATTCCCCTTGTGCTTTTCGCTTTCCCCCAGTTGTTTCATCACATTATTAGATGAGAATTAGATGAATTGTGCTCCAGAACAAGCTTTCTCTAGTAGGATGGTCAGTGTCTAGTTCTCTGTGGGCTCTGTCCACCCACCTGGGACAATAAGTAATCTGGCACTGCCTACATGCTGCCAATTCACTTTACATATAAAATCCACTTATCATACTATTGACTCCTGCTTGCAAAAATGAAGGGATTTCTCCATGCTCTCTAATACTAATTCATGATTTAGTCATAAGGTTTGATAATCTTATCTAAGCCCTGCTTAGATGAAGATTAACATGGAAACAATTTAACATGTTTTAGTTATACTTTCTTTCAGTTCAATGGTGACTCTTACTTTGGAATAAATATTTCCTAATGACAAATACTTCATTTGTCATACTACATAATTTCCTGGTTTAGTTTTGCTTGGACTGGTTTGCTTTACTTTTTTCCCAGTTTGAATAAAATCTAAGATAAGACTCAGCACACAAGATTTATGCAAAATAATATATACTGAAATTTAGTTTGTCGTTTTCTAACTAGATTTACACATTTGTGTGTAAACCAGCATATACTTTCCATGTTTCTCCACAGCCAATTATAGGCGTTATGCATCGCAAGTAAAGTGTACATTGCAGTCATCATAATAAATACAAATAATTCCTTTTGTAATCCTTGTCTTATTAGATCTTTTGTTAAAAAAATTCATTTTACTATTTATTTTTGAGTCTTTTCTATACACCCTTTTGTCAGCAGCACTTCAGAAAAATTTGTCAAAATCATTAAGACAAAACTCAAAAGTCGCATGAAGATTTCTAGAAAAAGATGCTATGAGGAAAATAAAATTATGTTTTTCACCAAGGAATGTTTACATCTCTCTGTATCTTGATTAGGTGCTGCTTTATCTCTGAAATGTCAGGCCCTGCTAGGGATTAAGAAACAGCCAATAGCTGCTGTCAGATGGGATGTGGATAACATCCCAGTGAACCACTGGGATTTTACAAGATTTCATGAAGAAACACATTTGTAAGTGCACATAACACAGAATAATCTTTCTTCTATGCAAACTGTGCCTAGCCATTAAAACCAATGGTACCAGCTCCTTTTCTCTCTGTTAGTTTTGAAGGACGTGAGCAAGAATACTATGAAGAGACCACTTTGAATATAACTGAAGTAAAAAAGGAGGATCTGCAGTCAAATTTCACATGTATAGCATTGAACTCAATGCACAACACAAGAGTCACGGTGACATTACAACTCAAAGCACAATTTGAGGGTAGGATTTTTTCATTTTGATTTTAACACTTTGAAATATGTTCAAAATATTCAACTTGAAATATGTTGGTGAGTTTATCTTGTTTGGGTTAGTCAGAAAGTTTCTGCTAGTAAGAAGAAAAACAAGCCTGCTTCTTCTTCACACATTCAACTCACTGGCAAAATTCTCGTGGTTGAAAGTCCTTGGAGTAAATTCTGTTGTGTGTGGGGGACATTATTCAAATAGTAACAGTAAGAGATGAAATATACAGAGCATGACTGTATCAGGTCTTGATAAGAATATCCTGTCTCTAGGATATTTCTCCACTACGTCAAACTGTTGTTTCTTGTGTGAAACTATGGCAGAAAATAGGCAAACTTTAAGAGTTTAAGCTGCTGGTGTGCCTGTTGATTTGCCTTCCTTCTCATACTGCATCCACTTTAGTGCCTTATTTTTTCCCTGAATGTTAAGTGGTGTGACGAAGCTCTTTGAAATCTCTCTTAATCATCTCTGAGTGCCACTGTGTTCACTCTGTGCCACACAGAGGTGTGAGTAGCAGTTCAAAGTCTTTCCCGTGGTTTTGTTTTTTAAATTCATAGTACTAGTAGTACCTTAAACAGAAGGAAAATCCAGGGCCATAAATCGTGGGGACTGGGATGATCCTTAGCTCCTATAGCAATTTTTTTATTTCATAGGGATAGGAAGACCCCTAAGCACTGTTGCCAGCATCCCCAGATTATATTCTTATGGCAGAAAATACTATTTTGTCTGTGAAGGCACAAGAAGAAGCCACAGTCAATGGTTTCCATTCTTATCCCTTCAGATACACTAAACGACCAGGAATCATGGAATGGTTTGGGTTGGAAGGGACTTTAAAGGTCATCTAGTTTCAACCTCCTTGCTGGGGGCTGGAACACCTTTCACTAGATCAGGTTGCTCGAAACTTCATCGAACCTGACCTTGAACATCACCCGGGATGGGGCATCCACAACTTCTTTGGGCAACCTGTTCCAGTGCCTCCCCACCCTCTAAGTACGGAAATTCTTCCTAATATCTAATCTAAACCTGCTCTCTTTTCTTGAGGACCTTGAGAAGAAAAGTCAAGGCCTTAAACAGGGATTAGTTTTCTCTAAGAGAATGGTGGGAGGGTAAAATCAAGTGTATTGTGATCACAGGGTGTGCACAGATCCGTATCATGAATTATTCTTGTCTACTTGTAACTTTCTACAGGATCATTGTTTCAAAGACTAGACTTGTTTCCTTACCATAGCCAAGGCTAGCAGGCATGTAGGTGAATTATAGCAGCAGGCTAGCACTACCCTTTCCAGAGGAAGGTGGCAGATGTTTTAGTTGGATAAGCGAGCGTGAGTGTAGCATCACTCAGGAAGCTGGAAGCACATCAGCTCTGCACTGACGTGTTTGAGTGTGGGAGTGTACTTGCAATGAGAGGGAAGAAAACTATAACAGTTTCTGGTCACTCTAGTTCAACAATAAAACTCCTTTATTGGTTGTGTATTACAGACTAGATGAAGGAAAGAGTAAAACATATTCTGTATTTATCCAGTGAATCACTGAATCTGACTTCTACTGTGGACACATCAAAATTTATTTTTAATCCATAGGTTTTCAGTAAATGTTCATGAAAACTCTTGACTGTGATCCCCCTTTTGCTGCTGCCCCTTTAGTGTGGGTATCTGTTCCTGCCTCCTTGTTGCTGCTATTGACAAGGTGTCTGCCTCTGTTCTTCAGCTCTGTTGGTGTAAGCAATGCTAAGTCCAGAAGTAGCTGTGCTCTGCTTCAGTTTTCTTCACTCTTCACACAGCTGAGCAATATTTATGCTAGAACAATGACAGCTTGCCTCTGATAACAATAAGAATGCTGTAGTATTTGCTTGTGCCTCTCATCTTGTAAATGTGTAATAAAAACGTGGACTTTTTTTTTTTTTATGTGTGTGTTTTGTGTTTGTTCTGATTTTTTTCCAAGTATGTGATTGCTCCTTAGTGTATCCCATAGAACAACTTGTATCTGCTAATGACTATCCTGTTAATGCTGTTAATGTTCTTTTTGCACAAATTCCTGTTCTGTATTTGGATTTTTTTTATTTCTTTTTAGGGTATTCAGTATGGGTAACATTATCATTGTTTGTAGCACAGATTTGTGATAGGAATTAAGAGATGAATGGGTATTGTGCCACTTACTGCTCAAATTAGTCAATTTGGGGGGCATTTAATGAACCAGATGAATAGCGTTCGGCAGTACAGTTGACAGATAAGGGAGGAAGCAAAGATACTGTAAGTAATTACATTAGAGCTCCCTTGTGTACCTACCTGTTCAGTCTTACAAAAAACTGCTAAAAGAATGATTCAGCTCACTACATGGAAATTTTTCCTTGGGAACAAGGAATTAAATTTATTTTTCTGATTCATAATCAAATACTTTAAGTCCTGGTTCACTGCTAACAATATCACTTTAATTAACCCTAACAATTTGCTTTAGTAATAATTGTTATCCACAAAAGAAAAGGAGGACCTTCTTTCACAGTCAAGAGTGGTGAGAGCTGTTTGTTTTTTTCTCCATAGAAAACAGAAGTACTCCCTTAACACTACCAGGAATGGATATCATTGGCAAAGCTGTCTGACATTTCACAGTGAAAGAAGTATATTTTCCAGTTTAGTGTAGTTTATGGTGTGCATACATACATATTCGTATGTGTGTGTGAAGAAAAGTCCTGTATTGTAAAAAATCTGTCTGTCTGAAATGCCTTTTCACTTATCTTTATGAAAAGGAAATAAATGCTGCTAAGAGAAGCTGATCAGCTCTGTAGAAATGAGCTGCAGAACCTGAGTACCTCAGATATCAGGTGTAATGCAACATAGTCAGCTCCCTTTTTCGTGATTTGGTAGTATCCAGACTATGCACACAATATCCCTTAGACATAGAGAAATCAGGCAAATTCTTTCTTTGTTTTATCAGAATAATTTAATGGGGATTTGATTATGAATTTTGACAGTCTCTTTGGCTATGTTCTTGCCTCCATTAGGAGGTGCTAATATCCTTGCATCTTCCAGCTGCTGTTGTTGCTGCTACATTTAGAGGTTGCTTCTCCTTCTTCTGTGGAAGATTTCTCCATTTTTTTCTTATTCAACCCCTACCTAGACTTTGGTTACCCCTAGTCAATAAGGACCAATATGAACAATGTGGAAATTCCATGCTATTTTCCATCCTTTCTTTCCCTTCTTTGCCTGAAGCTGTTTGGTTTCTTTTGACACCTTCACCAATACTTCATGTCTCATAACACCACTTCACATCCCATTTCCTCCAGATCTTTCAGTACTATATCTCCCTTTTTAATGTCACAGATGGTAATCATCCCAGATTTTATATTCTCTCTGTGACACAAGACATGTCTTCTCATGTGCTCTGATATCATCTCTGTAACTGGAGTAGTATGCCTCTGATCCCTAAGGCTAATGAGTTTGCAACTATTTTTAATTCCCTTTTCTTCCACCTGTCATGGCAAAGCCAAAGCTAATATTGCTGAACAGCCAGCAAGAGACAGCAATTGTACCTGCCAGTCTACTCTCAGTTGCCCTCCACAGTTGCTTGGTATCTCTTACACTGAAAGATGCCACCTCTCAAGAACATGGAAATGAATCAGCTACACAGTTCATACCAGTTCAGCTCATTGATAACTGCAGTGGATAAATGCTTACAAAAGTACCTCTGCTGGCAGAGGGAGGGAAGCTGTTAGCTCCTGAGACAGAGGCAATGACAAGTAATTGGAGAAACAGTGGATGTGTTATCTCCTGCTACCAGCAAGGACCGGAACATCCCTTCAGCATCCTGTTTAACCTTTCTGCTAGGGAACACATGTACTGTGAATACCTTTCAATTCCTTCTCTTTTCATTAATATATAAGCTGGATCTGCCTTTTAGTTTGTGATCTTGATTTAGGGCTTGTTAAATAACTGGAAGTGGCTCTTCATGTCTCTGACCTGCAAGAATCATCTTATTTCTCCCTGATCATTCCTCCGTTCTTATTCATGAGGAAGTATAAAATATCCAGAGGACAACAAATCATTATAGTAAGAACTCTTTTCTCTGGAGAATACCAGAAACTCCAGTCATGCAGAGATAAAGTTCAGCCCAAAGCATCAGCTCTGTTCTTCTTCAAAGATATTTGATGCCAAAACTAGCCTTTAGGCTGACATTTGGTAGACTGATATGAACAGGAATTCCAGACCCAGATCCCTGCCTTTACTGTCTGGAAGTGCATCCACCATGGAAACCAGAGAAGTTAGAGAAAACTGCTCTGGAGTTTGTCAGGAAACCTTTCCAAAATTGCTTTCTGGCTTGTTTTCTCTGGCATTTCCAATATTGTTTCTTGTGAGCTGACAGTTCTGTATTCCCATTGCTCTCAAATATAAATAACGATAAGACAACCTATTCATGAACTCTCTGCTGCTAAATGATGCAACAAAATCAAATGGAACAACAGGATCTATTCAACCTTGTTCAGGGACTTGTGGCACTTGCCCCCACTGTGCTGAAGATATCTGATTTATTCCAAAGAAATGAGTGGCTAAGCCAGACTTACAGGAAATTGAACCTGGTTTTCCAGGAAGACTTCTGTGTAATTCTTGTTTGATGCTTTACCAGCTGCATAAGCACAGGAAATTAATTTATCACTTATTTTCCAGCCTTGGATTAATCAGGACAAAACCAAAATACAAACAGTTTCTTATGTTTATTCAACAAATTAATCCTTAAGAAACAGTTCAAGTTGTGATGTTTGGGTTGTCCTCACCAAGTAGTGAAAGGGGTTTCCTCATTGTGTGTATGGGTATTGACCAGGAAAATGGATCAAATAAAATTTGAAGGGGTCCACAAGAACATGATGCCACATAGGCATCATGTGACACTGTGAAAATTACAAAATGGCCAAGCTGCACTATAAAAGGAACAGGTTGTTTTCTTGCTCACTTCAATCTTATCAAAAGGTCTAGTTCTGGCGAGATAAGCTTCATTACAAGCCTGATGTTTCCTTCTCTCTTTAAATGGGAAAGAAAAAAATGTGGAGTGTGAAAATCCTGATTTACCTCACATCCTACCAGAGGAAAGAGAAAATGTACTTGCAAATTCTTCATTTCTATACCTTTTCAGCAGAATTTCTCTGGCACTAATATTTTTAGGTTGCCTCTGTAAGTAATACTCAATATGCTGCCTTAATCAATGCCTCCCAGAGAAGCCCAGGAAACCTGTAAATTGCAATAAAAGAGACTTTTCACTGCTAAATATTTTATCTTACTTAATTGATGTAGAGCTAAGTCCAAGCAAAAGCTCTCAATTTGCTCCTTGATGGTGGTCAGTGCCTTCACTTGGTAGCATACTTACTGGCTGCATATAATCTGCAGCATTTTCCAATCTGTTTTGCTGCCTCTTCTGTAGGGGAAATTGAAACTGGCTCTTCAGCCTGCTGTAAGATGCACCTTCTCAAGTGCTGGTGAATGGTCTGCTGCTACAGCCACATGTATTTTATGCATTTTGAAGGCAGAGGAATAGAAAGCCCTGAAAGACTGTTCCCTGCTCTGAATGAATAAGGCTTAGCTGAGTGGAGCTACTACCAGTAGATATAATCACCCACCATGGGTTGAAACGCTGTGAGAGGTCTTTACAGTGAGGATGCCAAAGTTGATCTCTATGTTTGTGTTGCAAAAATGCTTGTATTTAAATGTATGTGGTCAATGTTCAGCAGAATATGGCTCTCTTCAGCTAAAATAATTCTGAAATTGCAGTAAACTTCAAATCTTGTTGTAATACTGCAGGGATACACGCTTCTAATGATATTCCAATTCTGGTCATAGCAAAATAAAAATACGGGTAGGCCATTTTATGCAGATGAGATGTACAATCTGGATGTTTTGATGTGAATTTCTTTGGGGGTGAAAGTTCATCACCTAATCCAATGCTCCTGGAGTATGCTTTTTATTCCAAGTCATTTCAGTGATCTGAATCACAGAAAAGTCCCCAAAGTAGCTATATCATTACAACTATAGGATTCTGAGTTGTCCTGTTGGTCAGGAATAATTATGAAAAGAAAGCATGAAATGGAAATGTCTTAATGGACTTGATTGTGAGGAAAAAATGTATATGGAACTACGCTGAATCTAAATATTACAACCAAGTGGAGAAGACCTTGGTATCTTTTATTTGCTTAGGAGCAGATTTCTACTATGAAACAATCACCATTAATCTTCCCTAAAAAGGAATAATGAATCCTTTTTGTGTAATTGCTGTAGAAAGCCTTTGATATATTAATTTCAATCTTGGCCATCTGGAATTCATAGTGTTTTCGATTTAGAATCATGGGTGAATTCAGTACATTCAGGACATAGGTCAAGAGTATCTTCTTCAGCTTTATGGCTGTAATAGTCTACGGATTAAGATTTTATCTTTCTTCTTTGAAGTGAATACAAAATGACCTTGCTTCTACTTCCCCTCATCTCTTGCTATAGCAGAGTTAGATGTTATCTGGAGGATGCACATATGTAGATTGACTTTTGCTCCATGAATCACAGAATGTGAGAAAAAATGGACTGTTGCAGAAATGTGTCTATCTGGATTGTGACAGAAACACAACTCTTTCCTAAAAGAGTGATAATCACAGTCATGTCTTAGACTAGCACAGAGCTGGTGATTGCCATCCTTATAGAATCATACATTCATAGAATGGCTTGGGTTGGAATGGACTTTAAAAGTTACAACATGGGCAGGACACTTTTCACTTGTTTTGTGTACTTAGTTCTTATATTGCAGATTTCATCACACACACATACTTCCTTGTATCCTGTTTGTGCCATCCTGCCAGAAGCCTCTACTTGTCTGTTTTTGGATGCTTTCATGTGCAGTTTTCATGCATAGGCTTAGATGTCTTAGAAAACATTTGAACATTTTTCCTGGTCATGTTATTAACACTTTTACAAAGTTACAAAACACTTAAACGTCATTGTCAGCTGTGGTATTTAGTTTAAGTGGGTCTGGATTCCATAAAGTAAATATTAATTATCTACTGCTTATATGCTTCTGGTTTAGAGGTCTCTGTGTTGGCTACACAAAGTGGGGAAGGAAGAAGGTTTGTTGTCTCTGTTTCGAGTTCCTTAAAGCTGTAACAGAAATAAGAATATGAGAGACTAAATCTTCAGCACACAAGTTAACTTCTCTACAGCTAACAATATATCCCTCTACTTTGCAGTGGTTCTTCCTAATGTCCTCTTGGTCACAGGATCTCTAATTCTGCTAGTTTTCTTAGCAGTCTCAGTTATACTTTATCAGTCCTTCCAAGTTGATATTGTTCTATTGTATCGGGAGATATTTCAGCCCTACTCTGTCAAGGATGGTAAGTAAGATTTGAGAAAGAAAGTTTAAAAAAAGGAAAATGAAAAATCATACAGAAATTAATTTATTTGATAGTTGCATATGACACCTTAGCCTGATCTTTTGCTTTCTTATGCCTTTAGTTGGGAGAAGTCATACATAGCTCTGGAAGCACTTCAAATTTCCTTGTTTCCTGGGTTCTATGTTGATGTGTTACAGAAAAGAGGGATTCAGTCCCAGTTTCATATTTTTTAATGAAAGTATTTATCAGAAAACATTGAATGACATTTAAAATATGATTTACAGTGGTATTATTTGCATTTGTTATGTGTTCCCTACAACAAAGGAACAAACCTAATGGCTTTTTTTAAAGGTTTTTTTAAGGCATGTTCTAGAGCAAAACAGTTTTTATAGGCTAAAAAGAAAGATGCCAATATTGTGGAAGACATTTCTGGGGCGAATACATCCCATCTAATTTTATGGGTGGACTTGAGCTCAAGATCAAGACATCTAAATTTAGTTGCATGCAACAAAGGTGCACACATGAAGTTTCCATCATGGACAAGAAATCTGGACACCTGGGCTGGTTTCAGTTGTCTAACTATAAGCAGATAGTGTAGTTGGAGCTCCTTTACGACCTAAGTGAGACCTGCACTTCTTTGCAGTGGCAGCTAAAGGGCAAGCAGTGCCTAATGACATGATGTGACATGTTTGTAAGAGACCAAATCTGGATCCTTATCAATAAAACCACCAGAGCTAACCAGGCACTGAGTTCTTGCACCGGTGGTCTAAATATGTGCATTTAGAGTCATTTGGGATGACCAAAAAATGGACACATAACACAGATCTGCTGGATGTTGCAGACTTTGGGAGCAGGGTCTGGTGAGCAGGCAGGGTGCTGTGGGGAGTTTCACTAGATCCCTATGTTTAGGCAATTCAGCTGGATCCTTGTATTTACACGAGAGCAATTTGAATTATTCTAGGATTCACTGATTGCAATAGCCAGCTCTCCACTGCTTATAGCAGAAGTTTAGACACCTAGTTTTCATGTAGACATGTAAATTAACAATTTTTAATTCTGAAGCTGACTCTTACTGCAGATGTCTGAATGGTAGATACTGACAGCTGATCTAGTTACTTCTGCTCTCTTTAAAGAGGAAAGAATTATATTTTTTAAGGTAATGTCCATTTAAGTATATTTCATGATGAAATGAACCAGACTCTGGAAATGGCAATTTCATTGTTATTACAGAATCATAGAATCAATTAGTTTGGAAAAGACCTCTGAGATAATTGAGTCCAACCTATGACCTTACACCACCATGTCAACTACTCCATGACACTAAGTGCCTGTCTAGTCTTTCCTTAAACACTTCCTGGGACAGTGACTTGACTACCTCCCTGGGCAGTCCATTCTAAAGCCTAATCACCTCCCCTGTGAAAAAATTCTTCCTAATGTGCAATCTACACATCCCCTGGCACAGCTTAAGACTATGTCCTCTTGTCCTGTTTCTGGTTGCCTGGTGAAAGAGGCCAATCTCCACCTCGCCACAATCTCCTTTCAGGTGGTTGTAGAGAGCAAGGTCACCTTCTCCTCTCCACGTTAAACAACCCCAGCTCTTTCAGTTGTTCCAAATAGTATCTATTGGTAGGATGGTTTGAGCAAGAACTTCAGATAGCAACAAAAGAAAGGATATGTTCGTCTCAATTGGAAAAAAAAGAAATTAAACATTTGGGATTAAAATAAAAGTGCTGTAATGGAAAACCTATTTGAGAGAAATGAAGCAAGGAGCTATGTAAATACTTAACTTTGTGCTTGGTTCTGACTGTACTTCTTAAGTAATGGAACTTTTCACTCAGAAGTATGATATATTGTGGTAATGATGAGTAATTTCTTCAAGACAGAAGAATTTAAGTCCTTTTAACAGTCCATTGTATCACTGAAATAACAAATGTTGAGATTTACCTCTATTTCATGCTAATATGCATCGATCAATTGAAATCTTACTCTATATACTTTGGGGTACAGCCTTCAAAGGCTGGGTTCTCCAAACTTACTAACACACAGGATGTAACAATTGAGAACAGAAAACACCAAATGCGCAGAGTTTCTAATTTCCAAACATGCATTCGATGATAAACATTATCCAGATTGGCAGGAATTTCTTAGATCTATTTCAAAGACTGATATTTTTATTTCTCTTCTAGTTTTTTGCAATAGACAGCTCTAATTCATGGTAACACAATACACTTTCCTCTTGTTTTGCCTTACAGATGGAAAGATATACGATGCATATGTTATCTACCCCAAAAACCATAACAATGAAGCTAATTTTGTGGAATACTTTGTTTACCAAGTCATGCCAGATATTCTAGAAAATAAATGTGGATATAAATTGTGTATTTATGGGAGAGATATATATCCCGGTGAAGGTAGGTTTCAGAGCTGATAATGCACTGAATGATTTGTCAAGGTTGAGCAAACTGTGGTTCTAGTCCCTTTTAGGTGTCTAGGAGGTCACTTTACATTCTGGAGCTTGATGCTCATCTCTTCAGCAGCAGTGTGTCTGCTCTTTCAGGGAGGGTTACACAAGGACTCTCTGCGCTTGTCAGTATGCTAAGAAAAGCAAGGGGTACAGGTTGCTCATCATATTGAAATGTGCATGGAATGAGACCTCAAGTGTGAGTTCTTTCAGCATACACCTGCACTTTGAATAGTATAACTCTGCACAGCCATTTCCTGGGCAAAGCCACAACAAAACCACGTGAGAGTAGGATTGTCTGTCTACAAGACAAGGAAGAGGAGAAAACCACAAGCTGAGTTGAGGAGATATCTTTGCTGTTATCACTCAGAGGTTTTCAACCTGTTATGAGGATGTTAGAGTCACAGGAAGTTCAGCTTCTGTTTACTGACATAGAATCATAGAATTGATTGGGTTGGAAAAGACCTCAGAGATCATCGAGTCCAACCCTTGGCCCAACTCCAGTTTGTTTACTAGAATATGGCACTCAGTGCCATATCCAATCTCAGTTTACAAGCCTCCAGGGATGACGAATCCACCACTTCTCTGGGCAGGCCATTCCAATGCCTGATTACTCTCTCTGTAAAGAATTTCTTTCTAATATCCAACCTGAACCGCCCTTGGCTGAGGTTAAGCCCGTGCCCCCTTGTCCTATTGCTGACTGCCTAGGAGAAGAGACCATCCCCTACCTGGGTGAGATGACCTATTTTCCCTTCACAAAATTCCCAGCATTGATTGAGGAGAGATTTAGTATGCCATATTTCTGCTTTCTTGTCTTACAGAAGGAAATCATGTTAATTAATCTGTGCAAATTTCCATATGGACATCTCAAACACTATGATTGCTGTCATCTAGTTGCTATCTGCTTTCTTCCAGAGCAGACTTAGTCTGTTTATCTTGTGCTCTGGTTAGTCTGTGGACCAGATCTTTCCCTGTCAGTAAGCAGGCAGGAAGCCTAAACTGGCATATTTTCTGTAACACATTTCTGAAACTATCTGCATTGGGCCAGGTGTCATTCATCTGCCCTGAGCTGAGATTGGGATCTCTGATATTCTTCTCTTTTGGAGAGTTGTGAAAGGGCTACCTGGCCTGGGCAATAAACACTGCAATACAAAGGTAAAAAAAAAAAAAGCTTCAGAAGTTGCTGAGCCAGACCATTCCCAGATCTAACACAAGGAGCTCACAAAACTGTCAATGACAAAAACTTACACCACCTCTTCAGGCCATCAGGGGCAGTGCAATATTTTGTTCTGAAATACTACTCTCAAACTGTGGTTTATTGATGAAAATCATGAAGAAAACTGAACACGGCATGCAACTGGGGTGAACTAGACTGTGGAACTAACAAGGCCTCTAAGAAGTTGGATGAAAACAAATACATGCCTTGTGAAGGCATGAATGGAAGCCTGTAGCCCAGGAGTGACAGACAGAAGACTCATGAAGTCAGCCAGGGACAGTGAATAACTTATGTTTGACTTGTTTGGCCTGATTTAATCAAAAATCTAAAAATGCCACATGTTGACCACTGTTCTTCTTTTTCTCTTCTCAACTACTTTCCCAGCCTTTACCTTTCCTCTTTCTTATCCACTTGATGCCCAAAAAGTGCTTTCATTTGAGTGGAAAAACTGTTCCGAATCTACCTGCCACTGTGAGCACTTAAAAGTCCTCTGCTTCCAGGCAGATGGACTTCACTCATATGCTACCCACTCTTGTTTATCTTTTGATCTTGAGCCTTTCATTACCAGGTTTCCAAATTCAAAACCTCACAATCCTAAGGAAAGTTAAACAGGAAATGCCTCTTTGAGTTATTGGGATCCTTCCTGAACACACAGCATCATTTTTTGTATTTTGCCCTGTAAAACTTCATGTATTTCTAGGAAAAAAAAAATTGCAGTGCAGATATAAAATGGAATTATTTTTTTCAAGAAATGCTATGACTCTTGATTTCAGAGCAAAGCTTTGTTACTTGAAACTTCTGTTCTTCCAGTAAAAAGGAAGTTATATAGAATGACTCAAGTGATAAGCAGCACTGCATAGCTGTTGGACTCCTATTATGCTTCCCTAAACTAGCATTCTTTTTGTTTCCTGGTCTAACTGACTAATGGCATTTTTTACAACCTAACAGTGACCTGAAGAGCTGCAAATGCAAGCACTACCTGACAAACCAAGAGTTTTCACCAACATTACCTCTACTCCATTCTTCTCATGGTCTCATTTTCCTGCCAGCTGCATTCCTTGCTGCAGAATTTAGCAAAACACTGCTGGAGCCATTGTATCTGTAATACACAAAACCATGAGCAAATAACAGAGGAATGACTGCATTTCACTGGAGCAATGTTCTTGGTAGCCAAGCTATCTTCAGAAGTGGCCATGGGAATGGACTGGAAAAGACTTTGAGAACCAGGCAAGCTTACATTATACTTCCACTAATGTACTCTCCAAGATAGACTTCAGATGCTTGAATTCTTTTGTGTAATAGTTGTGATGCATTTTTCTCTCACAATATTTTCTGTCAGTTTCTGAATTCATATAAACTTCTAACATTCACGGAACAGGCTGCAATGAATCCCTTGGTTAAAGCAGTTGCAGCACGCAGTCCCATCTTTTGTCATGCCACAAGTATGGCATCAGAAAACCAAAAGGAGAAGTGAGTATCTCCCCAGGTCCACAGTCTTTAAGTCCTGAGCAAAAAGGACTGCAACTCAAAACTGACAAAGGGCTTTTTTCTTGTTTTGTTTTGGTTTGCTTTTATTTGTTTGGTTGGGTTTTTTTCATTGTTATTGTTATGGGAGATAAACATAGGACAGCAGCTGCTTAGCTTCATTTTTCTCACCTTCCAAGGTATCTGTTCTCTTAACATCAAGAAAATTTAATGAAAAAGAAGAAAATAAAAGGAGTTTGAAATGGTAAACATCATAGAAAGTCAAATTGTTTTCACAAAATAATCCCAGAGCCAAGAAAGATAATGGAGCAGTCATTGAAAGAGGTCTCTCCCTGAAAAAGTAAGGAACTGAAAACAGCTGAGGCTCTGAGAAGACCCTTGCAGTGGGCTGGCAACCCCCAGCAAAGGAAAAGAGGGATGACGTCTACATATCATTGGGTTTGTTAAATAATTGGTATGTTGAATTTCTTCAGTTGGGCTCCCACTTCCTTTCTTTTGGCCCAGAATCACCTGCTCCCACCAAAACAACACTAGCTTTCACTCTACAAACCACAGGAATCTCTTATAATGGGATGAGCTTTTCACTGGACAGGCATTCATTTGCAGTCTTCTTCCCATAGACATCCCAGCATGTCATCAAGAAAAGTAGCTCCCGGAGGCTTGATGTAGAGCTTTCCAAGCTGGTCCAGAAGCTTCTCCCAAAGCATGATGACTCTTGAGTTTCCTAGGTTCAGCTTCTCCAACATCACAGTCACGTTTCTGTTGGTCAGATCTGCCTAACATGGTAGTGGGAAATTTAAGCACCTTCAGTCATGCCGACATACAAATACCCTGCAAGTCTGGATCCACTCCTATCGGGTGAATGTCAACCCAATGCACAGATTAGTGTTTAAATTAGTGTGCTATAACTCAGGAGAATTAACATTGTCCATGCCTATAAATAAGCCTCTTAAAAGCAAGTCACCCAAAAGTCTCCAAATGACTAGATTTTATAGGTAAGTATTGCAACATCAGTCTCTGAAGGACTAAACTTGATAGAACATAATTCCACATGGAGACTATTGATCAAGCACAAATTTTATGCAATCCAAATCTACAGAACTTGACCCTGGGATGCTGGACTAGAAATTACTAACAATTCTTAGAAGCAGTGAAAATATTAATATTTCAACCAAAGAAGGCATTTGAAAGGGAGACTTTGTGGTTTGGGGGTTTTTGTTCATATTACTTTTCTCTTTCCCACCTCCCCTTTGGTTGGTTGTTGATTTTTTTCTTTTTGTGAGGTTAGGGAGGGGGTAAAGTCTTCTAACAAATAAACTATACCAGACTGAAGCAAGACAGAAGTTATTTCTGGTTAAAAAGCAATGAAAATAAAGTGTCCTACCACAAAAGAGTTCTAAAAGAAATACTGGAGTTTCATCATTTTCTTGTACATTCCTAGATATGGTCAGTGAAATTGAGAAGAGGATGCAGAAGAGCAGACGGCTGATCATCCTTCTAACACACGAGCTGATTAACTGTAAAGAAGATGCTTATGATCAACACGTTGCTTTATATAATGCCCTCATTCAAAATGACACAAAGGTGATCCTTCTGGAAATGGAGACAATTGGGACTTATGGGAAACTTCAAGAATCTCTTAAGTTCATTATTAAGCAGCAAGGTACCATCAAATGGAAAGAGCAGCACACTATGCACCCACAGTCACCAAATTCTAAGTTCTGGAAAAAAGTGAGGTATCATATGCCACTGCCACTGAAGTCCTCATACTCAGCTAACACTGGCTGAACAGTCTATGAAAATACTGCTACTCTATTAGCATGAACCACATGCCTGCAACTCTTTTTCCTTTCAGAAGGTACATCATTTTACAGTCTGGAAGTCTGACCGTGTCTTTTGAACTTTTTCAGTCCTTCAATTGAGTAATAAGGGAATTGAGACAGGATTTTATATGTATGAGAGTTTTGTGTGGGGAATTTTGCATGAAACTAAATGTACCTGTACTCTTTCTATATATAGTTGCACATATACCAGAAAGTTTTTGTTGTGAATCGCTGAATGCCTTGCGAGTTTACTTCACATTTCTAATGCAGTTGATCAAACAAAAATGCCTTCTGTATTACTTGACTAGAAAGTATAATGTGCTATTATGCAACTAGAATGCTATGCTTTTGTTACCTTTATTTCTTCTACTTATTCCTTTTTGATTAAATAGTGATACCCACTTCATGAAACTTTAGTTTTCCTCGGTGTGGATGCCTCACTAAAAAGGCTCTTTTGAGATTGATGTGAATGCAACATTAAAAAAATGCAGTTTTATGGGAAATAAATACACTGACATATATTTATATGCATTTCTAAATATATTTAATATTTTTGTATATATATTTAAATCAATCTCACACAAAGGGGAAATTTAAAATCTTTCAGGTACCATAGACTATGTTGTTACTGCTGTTATTACTCAGGCATGCGGTGTGACTCTTGGGGATGGTCCTGTGCAGGGCCAGGATTGGATCCAATGATCCTTTGGGTCCCTTCCAATTCTGTATATTCTGTGATTCTGTGATCTCCAGAGAGAAATAGCATTTTAAAATTTAGGGTGATATTTTTGACACTAATAGCATTCCTTTAAGCTATTAAGAAACGAGACTGCTTTTTTATAATAAGAAATATCCACTTTTTTCCTCTGCTTTGACCTCATGCCTAGTTATACTTTCTTCTGATAGAGAATACTCTCAGATAAAAGGATCAGAGCTAAATCTCCCCCTAGTTCAGGGGAGTATGAACAAAATGTGTTCTAGTACTGATATCCCCGCAAACTTTAACGTTTTTTAGCTTTTTAAAACCAGGAACTTTCTTAATATGAAAGATTACTATTTTCAGCTTCATGTTTGCTACAGAATGGACTTAAAATGTGAAAATTTAATGCAGAACACCTATTATTGCCAAGTCTAGGATTACTGTACAGGCAAGTTCTCTCCTTTTACTATAAGTTTTGGTTGAATATGGATCTTCAGATTTACGTACAGCTATTTGGAGTAGAAAAAATGTGCATGCAATAAATGTATAGATATTTTTCAACATTAAATTGAAAGATCTATGGCAAATTAAAGAGTTTTCCACTGATGAGTTGTATTTTCAAGAGTTTATTCAGTCAATACTCACTTCCCTACAGCTATAAACCACTTAATGTTACATTTTATTATTGCCTCATTAGATTGAGTGCAGTGTTGGGTCTTGTTTCTAAAGATCCCTCTGGATAAACCTTATTGTCCCTGTGGATGTGGCACCAAATGGATCCATGCCAGTGTCAGAGGCCTGGTTTATTCCTACAGAAAGAATATTAACACCAGGGCATGTGTAAAAGCAAGAAAGCCTGTTGATAGACATTATGAAGATTTTTCACATAAGCTTCTGAGCAAGACAGAGTGTCAACTTCCAGGATTATTACAGGATCAGTTTTTAATACAGTTTGAGTCCTGGGTATGTAATGAACAAGAAGAGATGATAAGTGAGTATCTTGGAAAGAAGAAATCTTGGATGAATTCTGAAGCTGGAAAGGGATGATGAGAAGGTATAATGAGAAAGTGCATGGAGTCAGAAATGAACCAAGTGTTATGACCTGGCTCAGAGGGGGAAAGTAACTGAGGTTCTTGTTAATAAATCCCTTAGGGTGGATTACAGTGAAAGGACATTGAATAATTGGTGTTTGTAAACATAGGGTTTATTTTAGAACAATTTTATTTCAAAGGTAAACAGGTATGTTGCCGCTTTGAGTGTTATCATCTGTAGTAATAAAACACTAATAAAGTATAAAAATAACACTTAAGAAAATGTATAAGGGAGAGGAAGAGAAAGATAAGGGTTCCAAGATATACATAGTCACCACTCACCGGATCCAGTGATGAAACTTCGTAGTTGCAGCTTTCATGTCTATTGGTTGGACCAGTGGTCGCAGTCCTGTCAAAGTGTTGGTCTTGATCTGTTTGGGCTGGGGGAGGCCCCTCACAAATTTCATCATCACTACACACTTCCAGCTCAGGTGGGAACGTCTTGTACCTCCCCTGGGTCAGGGAGTTTTACAATGGATAGTGTCATGGGACATGTCATGAGTTTCTGACACCTTGATCATGGTCCATCATGGTCCAACATGTGAGATGAATAGCCCAGGCTAGATTAGAAATGTCTTTGAGGTTCTCTGGAGGGATTTTTACAGCAGAGTTATCATGTAAGGGAGGACATTGGCATGATAAGAAGGATTATCCCACCTCATAGGATTTGCCTCTTATTAGCCTCTTACCTTACCTGGAAATCCAGTTTGTAGTTTCAGGTATGCACACCCTTCCGCACGTGGACAATGGCACCCACTTACCTGATCTGAAGGTCTTTTAAACAATAGGCACATCCAGGGAGGGGTAGGCCTTGCTGGGTGAGCAGTTGTTTCTTTTCAGTTTGCTGCAGTGGATAAAAGTCTTTTGGTGATCTTACAATGTTTAAGCTTTTAACTATTTCAGTCTCTGACACAAAATTACTCTGAAACATACTGGTGCCTCATTGATTTATTTACCTGGGCACATTGATAGGGTGGTGAAAAACAAACTCACCAAATTACTCTTGTGGTAACACTATTTTTGTATCAAGTTTGATGGTCAACCAAGAGATAATCAAGCAAAACCTGCCAACTTTTATTGTGATATACCAGCAGTGAACAGCATGGCCTTGACAGAAAGTAAAGGGGTAAATTCAGTGAGTGACAAAAAACAATTACAGAACCAGGGGGTGAATATGTGACCACAATAAAGACTAAAAAATGATGCAGTTGTCACAGGTTTTTTTAGGTATTCCTTGGTGGTTAGTAAAGAAATCTGTGACGTGCATGAAAATAGATGTCTTTCTACAGATGTTATCACATTTGCAGTGTAAGAGAGAAAGCATAAAAAGAACTATGGAATATTTTTACACTATCATTACAATTTCAGCAGCGTTGAGGACACATCTGGAGTCCTGTGTTCAGTTCTTGGTTCCTCAATAGAAGAGAGACATGGGCATACTGGTGAGTGTACAACAAAGGGCTGTGAAGTTGGGAAAGGGATTGCAGCATCTCTGCTATGAAGAAAAGCACGGAGAGCTGGGACTCTTTAGACTGGTGACAAGAAGTCTCTCACCTGAAGGGAGGGTATGAAGAAGGGGGAGTCAAGCTTCTCTCAGTGAAGGCCAGTGACATGATCAGAGGCAATGGGCACGAACCTGAAAACAAGAGATTCCCTCTAAACATCAGAAAAGTGTTTGTGTTTGTTTGTTTGGTTTTGTTAAGGTGAGAGTGGTAGGGATGACCCAGCACTGGCACAGGTTGCCTAGGGAAGTTGTGATGTCTCCAGCCTTGGAGATACTCAAAACCTGCCTGGACACAGTTCTGGGCAATCTTGAGCTAGGAGGGCTGACCAGATAACCTCCAGAGATGCTTTCCATGCTCAATTATTCTGAGATTCTGTGAAAGAATGTAAATTTTTAGAACCACATTTTTAATTAAAATTGGCTACTTTTACACTAAGCAGTCTGCCTTTGTGGAATAACAGAATGATAGACTGCCATGTGCCAAAAAAAATAAAAAAAAATGAAAAAAAAAAATCCCTCCTTTCAACATAGAAATAAATAAACATAAAAAACCCCATAAGAATAAACATAGCAATCTTATAGATTATTCAGTTTGGATGTTAAAAGCTTAAAATAAGCAGAACTAAGGCAATTTTCTTGCTGAATTATACTCTCTACATACAAATTTAATGTTCTTTAATTTCTGACCTGTTCTTCCCTGGTTTTGGCATCTCAAGGAACTCTGGAGAAGAGATTTGCTCTCATTTCTTAATAAAGCAGAGTCATCCTGCCATCTCGTGGGTAAACAGGTACTCAGAGATCCTGACCAGGTGAAAACTGGTCTATCAACTTTAGAATTAAACACAGGGAATTTTAGGGAATTTTCAGGGTGTGCATACGGCTGTAATCTCCTGAAACCCATACGGCATGACTTGTAAACAACAACTCAGAATCTGGCATCAAGAATAGAATGCTGACTCTCTTATAATGCATTTTTAAGGAACAGAAGTGTCTCCTTGCCATATAACTGCAGTCATACAGAGTTGTATGTCTTCGGTTGTAAAACCTTATCTATTGATACTTCATACACAGAAAAGTATACACTGCATTGCTGGCAATAAAGAAATATTGGAGAGACAGGAATAACTGGTGACTTACCTCACATTGATGTCGGTGATGAAGCTTCTGGTGACTTCCAAGACATGAAAACCAGCTCCTGATAATATGAAGCAGGACCACTACAGACAGCATATGGAATATATTGCCCTCAACACATATTTACGTATTTAACATACACCAGCCCTTTATGTGAACATATCAAATGGTTTGGTCTTGAGGTTTCCTATAGTGTTGAGATTTCATGTTCTTACAGCTCAAATAGCTGTGAAGCCCAAGAGACTGACCATTAAGGGAAGATTTTAGAAGTTTTTGGAAGTTAAGGTCTCAGTTGTAAGTACCCTGACGGGAGGTTCAACCCGAGGACCTCCAGGGGCCCCTTCCAATCTGAATTATTCTGTGATGCTTTGATGTAGAAAAAAGTTTGAAAACCTTCAACTTGTGTACTTGAAAATTTCTGAGAAACATGTGAGGTTCTAACAGACACATTATCGGTTTGTAACCTGCTTTTGGACATCAGGACAGTTATATGCTGAAAGAAACTTATTGAAAGAACTTAGCCTCTGTTAAGAATTAATATAACTGGTATACAGAGATAATAGAGGTAGATTAAAGTGGACTCTTGCCAGCTAAAAGCAAACAGGTTTAGACTATGGTTGCAAGAGTTGGATGTGTTTCAATTTATGATGGAAATAGTTTCACAGTTTAGATTTTTCAATTAGCACCATGGCATAGTGTATTTTGGATGGAAAGAAAGATGTGAAAAACTGAGAAGCAACTGATCTTCCCTGGTTGGTTGGTCAGGGGGTCAGAGATTCATAAAAAAAAATCTATTTTCCAATATTAGTGCAAACTTCCATTTTCATTGTGGCATTTTCAAACTGAAAATTTGAGCTATAGGTATTTTTAGTTCAGTAACACCTCTACTATGAGACCACAACTTCATTAAAATTGTATTAGTCTCAGGACTAAAAAGTGCAAAATTTATTCTTCTTTCATATACATTCACTTGTTACCAAGCTAGCTATGATATTAGTTGAAAGGACCATTTCAAGCACTTTTCTGGTGTTAACAAAAGTTCAGAAACTGGAGGGTATTTCAAATGGATATGAAAGCAAAAGAATGTGAGAACCACTCATGGAAAGTATTGCTGCAAAAGATTGAGTCAAAAAAGTTTCCAAACTGTCACTACCAAGACTTAGTCTGTGAAAGTAAAAACCCGAAGACATTTTACTTCATCATTTTATTTATTGGCTGTTAAACAGCTTTCAGACTGTCATGTAAAATCATTGTCATCTTTATGATATGCTTTCTCTTCAGCCTTAAAATCTAGTACTAAATCATAAAACTAAAAATACCTCAAAGTATCTTGTACCCATTTTTAAAGGAGTTATAGTGAGTTAGATTCCTAGCTGACTTTCCCGGAGCTGTGCTCATTTACATTATTCAAAGGTCTGATTGTTGTTATAGACTTATTATTTCAATCTGTGATGAGAAAAAAATTATGTGACACAATAAAATTCCCCAGGGTTTCTTTGCTTCACCTTGGCAAGACAGCAACTTATGTGTAATCCCTCTCTCCTTTTTAGTGTAACCTGCTTGTTTTACCTCTATAGTGACATCTCCTGTTGCAATTGGAAACTTCTGCATTTCTAGTTGTCTTGGGTAAAAAAACAAAAGGTAGCTGTGATCAAAAAATTTTTGAAGATGAAATAGGTGATATAAAAATAAAAGAATTCATGAGGGAATTATTTTTTCCTTGCTGTTATCAAAGTAACCTTATTTAGAAGTGTAGTGAATAATTGCCCAGTACTTAGCAGATAAACTATTTGTGAAATTAACTGTGGTAAGCATTAATTTATTCAGGAACAGGATTCAAACAAGAAATACGGCCATCAGAAACTCCTGATGGAACGACAGTGTCAATATATCAACATTTGGCTAAAAAGCCAGCTTAACGACTGGCATGAGGGCTTACTTAGAAGTGAATACAATATTTATGTCTATACAATATTTTATGTCTTGAAAGTTTACATTATTCTCCCCCTGAAGGAGATGGTAGAACAGAGAAAAATAGCACTGAAACGGGGACATTTCTTAAAAGATTTCATAGGTTCATGCCTTTTGCCTTTTTTCATGTAGGTGGTTTTTTTTTTTTTTTTTTTTTTTTTTTTTTTTTTTTTTTTGGGGGTTTTTTTTTTTTTTTTTTTTTTTTTTTTTTAATTGGAGGGAGCGTGGGGAGGCCTGGTGGTGGTTATTTCTTTCGTGTGTGTGTGTTTGTGGTCGTTGCACAATACCAGCCTTTCAGTTTTAAGCTCTCTCCACGACCTCGTTCTCAAACCAGTTAGCGAGATGGCAAGAAGATGTAGCAGCGATAAAAGGTGGTATACTCAGCCTAATATACTCGTTCCTAACCCTCCATCCTACCTCCGCCACACTTCTTCGAATAGAGTCCTAAAACGGGCATTCAGCTGAAAAGCGGAGGAAGAGGCGTTTCGCCTAAAGGCAACGGAAGACTTCACCTCCTCACGCCTCTTCTTCCCTTGGAAGGCTGTGAGAGGGAAGGTCCCCCCACTCCCCGCCCCGTCTCCTAAAAAATTTCATCACTCCCTTCGCTCGGGGGGCGCACCGCTGGGTTTCTCCCCGGCCGGGTGACAGCGCCTGGCACTGCCGGCCATCTCCACGCTCCTGCCCAATCCCAGTCCGGGTGCCGCCGTCGGGCACCGCTGCCTTACAGCGAAACTGGGAGGCGGCCCCGCGGTGCCCGCCCTGACCCCGCACCCCGCACCCCGCGGCAGGAACGGGCGGCGCGGAGCTCACGCCGTGCGCCCCGAGGCAGGTAAGTTTCCGGGAAGAGCAGGGATGAACAGGGGACGGCAGGAGGGACGGGCAGGGCAAGGGCTGGGCGCGGGAGGCTCCTTTTCCCCTCCCGCGGCGAAGTCGAGAGCCGACCCCGAAGGGCATCTCTGCGGATGTGCGGGGGGCTGCTACTCGCCGGCCCGGGTCTTCTCCGGGGCGCCCTGCCAGTCTCCAGCCCTGCTGGTCCCCAGACCCTGCCAGCCCCCAACCCTGCAGCGCTTCCCTTCTCCAACACTTGTCCCTCAAGCCACTTGGCTCGGACACCTCTCGGGCTCTCTTCGGGGCCGTGATAGACTTTTTCATTATTACAGAGCTGTCACAAATATTTTAGCCCTTAAAATGCTTGGACCTAGTATGGTTAAGACAACTGTTGGCTAAATACTCTTGTTTTCGTCATGAATGCTCTGCAGATTATGGCGCTGTGTGGTGATTCGTAAAAAATATTTAAATTCCTCAAGAATTTATTCTTAAAGAGAGCATATTAGTTGTTTTCATCCTTTGATCCAAAGTCATTCTTTGAACAGTCTGATGTTCAGAAGAATCTGTTGGTATTTTTAAAAAAGGAAGTCACAATCCTTTGGGATCAAACTGAATTTTCCAAAAGTGTTGACTGAAATGAGTTATTTGACCAAAAATGAGGATCGGTCACTTCAATGTATCAGCCCCCTTTCATTCCAAAATCTTCTGGTAATTCTGTAAAAATGAATAATTATAATGGTGCTTAAATACACAGAATTGGCTAGTTCATGAGATATGACTGATGCACTTCACAGAACTTAAACCTTCAGTTTGTTTACAGTTTCTGTTGGTTTCACAATAGCACAAATATTTTTAAGGGCCTGTTTTTATTATTAAAACTCAATCAATGTTTTTAAAGAGGTGTAAAATTTGAAAAACAAGCCTAAAGCTTGTCTATAAGCTACAAGCCTTATAGATAACCAGAAATTTAATAAGTTTTCTTTGACGCTGTCATTCCCTACTACTGCCTTAGCATTTTGCCCATTGGGTATTTCTCTACTTCTATCTTTGTTTTACTTTAAAACAACTTTCAATTTTTTTCTGAGAATTAAATTCTGTTCCTCAAAGAATTTCTTCATATAAGCTGACTTTCACCAAAAACATTTATCCTTTTTTTCCTCATCTGAGATTTTTATTGAAGAGGACTGCAAAACATATGGGCCAAACATAAATACTTTTAGTCTACAGTTGAACAATTCCAAACATTGATGAAATTCAACAGCAGTGGGAGAGTAAGATTACTGTGTTTCGCTTTTAAGAGTAGTTGTAATTATCAAACCTGATTATTCCATAGGTAGCTTGCATTATACTGTATGCATTCAACAAAACTTTCACTGTATGTAGATGTGATATACCAAAAAAGAATTGGATTTAGAATTAAAAATCTGGTGATAAATGATTTTATCTCTATGTAGTGGATCATAGTTTTATGGTCTCTAAGAGCTGTATTTCTTCTGGATGTGATAGAATAGAAAGAGAAAGCAAATTCAAGAAACTAAAATAAGGAAGAAAGGCCCTTCTTTCCTTGTGAAGTGTAGGAGTTTGATATTCTGTGTGCAGTAAGGAACTGAAATGAGGCCTGACAAGTTACTGGATGACCCTTTAAGGTTGCTTGTTATCAGCATCCAACTTCTACCTTTCTAAATCTGGATCTGCCTACTGGTCTGAAAAAAAGAATGTGAAATACTTCCTTCATCTCCTTACACTGCTTTATGGGATGATGGCAGACTTGTAATGAACTGAGAACGATAAGAGAGGGAGAGCAGCTGCACAGTTCGATGTCATTCTGGAATATGGCTGGAAATGTGATAGGAAGTTTCTGACTATAAATCTGAGGGCAGTGTCTTGCAGTAGTAACTGTGTGGTTTCCCAAATTGCTACAGGTTTACTTAATATAACAAAGAAATGCAATGCTAAGGAGACTGCTGTTGGCAGATCTCTGAAATACATCTCAGGTGTGTCAGTATCTCATTTGTCTAGGCATATTAGGGTCAGACTAAGCAAGGTCTTATCATCAGGGGTCAAACTGAGCTCACCATGCATCTTATTTATCTGTTTTGTAAGCAAAATTGAGACACAGTCTTAGGACTAGCTCTGTCTCTGTCAGTTAACCTGCTGTTCTGAGGAACCTCAAAGAAAATGCTCCATTGCTCATCTTATTTAGTGGTGTTTTCCATTTGCCTTTGAAATCACAGTTGACTACACATAAAGCAATGGAATAGGAACTGTTTCATGTCCTCCCCCTCAGTGAAAATTTTAGTGCTCTCAACTGGTGCTTGTTGCTTCAACAGACAAAATTGTAAGATGAATTTACATGTCTTGTTGTTTTCCAATAGGCTCAAAATCAGCCATCAACATATCCAATCTACAACACTGTGGTGTTCTCATTGAAGGCAAGGAAAGTTTCTGCTACCTTTTTCTACAAGGTCCAGTCTTGCAAAGTTTATATTCTTTGTGGAGAAAAAAAAAAAAAAAAAGAAAAAAAGAGCACTGTCCTGTCCTGTGGTAGATATCTACTGGCTTGGGATTTGAGTGCTTTTGTAAGATTGTGAAATACATCTATTGAACAGGAAACTAGAAGAAGGAAACCTTGCAATGCTTTCTGAATTTAAAATAAACTTGCTAAGAAAAATCTAGATGCATTACCTGATGTATGAAAATAGCTGTTACATTGAAAATACGTAACTTCCCATTTGGAAAGTCCTCTTCAGCACCAGGCAGTAGTTACACTGCTCACATGCTCAAAGGAATCTGTTTCACTGCACTTGTGATGAATTGTGAATCTATTTTTGTTAGGCTTTCAGAATAAGAACAATTCAGTTTCATTTTTCTGGAGAAGAAGTGAGAAGTAACTCAAGAAAATGACTCTGGTGATTTTTTTTTTAATGTTTATCATGGAATCTGCCTCTGGTAAGTAAAAGTTTTCAATTCAGTAATAGAAACTTCAAAATTTGTGTCATCTTCTTGACAGATGCTTGGAGTAGGGCCAGTTTTTTATTTTGCAGCTAAGAACAAAAACCAAAAGGTTTGACACTTTCAGCCCAGTTCCAGACTTAGGAAATTATGAAATAAAAAGAGCAAGGATGCTACCTAGAGACACTTGAAGATGTTGTGTGTGACACCTGATGATGAGTGTATGAAGTGCTGCAGCAAGCAGGAGAATGAGTCTGTTTCTTTTTGTGCCATTTGGAAGTGTGGTCAGAATAGTTGCTAAACAATAATCTCTGAGAACTTCAGAAGAAATAGAGACTGAAGATTTATTTTATTTTTGATTGTTAATGCTAGACCATGGTTCCTTCCCTATGTTTTTTATGTCTTCTGTATGCAAAAGGAAATTTGGGAAATTTGTTTGGAAAGGGAGACTTCAAGAGTAAATTTTTCACACATATTCCCATTCCAAGGAAACTTTCCCAAAGATCTCTGAAGTTTTTCAGAAATATATCTACATAGCGATTTGGGTTTAATTAAGGAGATAAGAAAATGCAAATTTTAATTCCTAGGATCTGTGTTTTTATCTCAGTCATATTTGTCAAGTCAAACCATATGTGAGGAATTTTTCCTTTCCCCTTCCATTTTTGGCAGCTGCTTTCTTTAGAGTGTGGCCAGATTCCGCCCTTTGTGCCAATTTGATTCTGATGCTGTGGAACTCGCATGAAAGCCTTGTAGGGTTAAGGACTTGTCATTTTTTCCCCCACTCCCCTTTTCTTTCCACTTTAGCTTGTGTAAGGTAGAATAAAGCTTGAAAAAACTGAGGTTTTCAGCAAGTATTGGTGGAATAAACAAATGCTGCCAAACCATTTTGCTGAAAGCAAGCCATTTTATAAAAGACTAGCAGCACAGCAAATCACTTTAAAGTCTGGCTAACATAATTTTCTGAAAGTAGTACTTGGCTTCCTAATATTTCTTTTCCCCCCTTTCTCTGAAGAAAAGCTGTGTCCCCTTCGTACCTCCATTGATGTGCTAGAAGGAGAATATTTTTTCCTTTGTTATCCTGAGTCAAGGCAAGAGCATTTTCAGGAAGAAGCATACACAATAAACTGGTACAGAGAAAATGCTGGAAAGCACCAACTGATAAAGGAAACACAGAGAATTTTTTCACAGATGAATTTTCTGGAGTTTTGGCCAGCTGAACTCAGTGACTCTGGGAATTACTTTGTCACACACAGGTGGGTGCACAATCCAGTGGGTGAACATTTTGCCTTTGCACATGTCTATGATGAAGATAATTTCTTTGTCTTCCTTTGTATAGGTACTGGCATCTGTACAAAGGAGGGGCAGGGAACTGCATTAACTGTGGTGTCATTTCCTACTTCATTTCTCAATAACCATCAAGGTGGACTTATAATATTTACAAATATGTAGAAGCAATTGTAGCCTTTTAAGGGTTCTGTAAACCTTTGATAAAACAACATTTCTGCTGACTTGTGATTAATTACCTAAACAAAATGAGTGATAGGCAACCCTTCTGTCCACTGCCAAATAAATGGAAACATGTTGCTTGTCTTCTTCCCCAGACTCGTTCTTGTTTGCTGTGTTAAGTGGCTCTCATGTTATGAGGCCTGCCAAGTCACCTATATAGTAAATTAATAAACAAAGAGTGTCAGAGCTGAACTCTGGTTTCTGTGCAAACCTTTGCACACTCGAGCCATTCAAAGAACAAATGAAATAATTGGATTTGATTTCGTATCACTGTAGAACACCATGAGTCAAAAGGAGAAATAAGGGGGGCCTCCATTATTTGGTGGTAATCTTCACTGGAACACCTTGAAAGACTAGGGGACTAAATCAAAGGTCTGCTGCATGAATTTGTTATGACTAACTTGCACTAAAACCATAATTCACATTTACCACTGAAGCAATTATCTATTTGAAGCAGACTACTGTTTGTGTAATGATTTGTACTGTTCTCCAAGAAAAATTTCTAAGGTTCTTGCCTACCTTGTAAAGGATGTGGGACTATGGATACTAAAAAATGCTCTTCGTATTTTTCCAGTAACATTGCAGAGTCAAGTTTGTTAATTTCCAGTTCTAGGCTAGACTTCAGTTGTTAATTTCCAAGTTAACTTGGAAGCTGAAAACTTTATGTTTTATTTTTCCATGTATCATTATTATTATCTTATTGATATTATTTTTAAAAGTACTGAGTCATAGTATATAAAATATTAAATATTTTTAGTTGTAGGGTAAAACTTGAGAAAAATTTTATTCATCTGTGCTGAACTTGGTCTTGAGAGAATTGCCTTTAGGGGTGATGAGCATGGTAGTTTGTCTACTTTGTTGTACAATTTTGTGTAAAGGTGTTGTGTTATTCAGTAGAGATATTTGTCTCAAGCAGCACAACTGAAACCTGCTGCTCAGTTTTGGTGTGTAGGGATTAACATTAGATCATACCTGATATGGGCTTGTCTGTTATTGTGGAACTGTACTTCACATATTGAGTCTTTAAATTCTGGCTTTATTTGTGGCTTTGACCAGTGGTCTGTATGGTCACTTCACAAAAAAAAAGCCATTAAATCTCACAATTCACTCTAATGCCACCACCTGATCAGAGGCACAAAACACACTCGTCTTGGCATGGGGAAAGATAGGTGGAGAGCATACCTGAATTGCCAGGCTACTGAAGGATACTGTTATAAGGAGTCAAATAAGAGAGGAAAGAAGAGAGGAAAGCTGTGATAACCCCAGTTTTAATTCACAATCCTTTTGGTTTTGTGATAATTTTAAGGACTTGGAGTACTGACAGTAAATCTACAATAAATTAAAAAAAACCCAAAAACTTTGTAAAATACATACAAAAGAATGTAAACCTCAAAACTGAGGGAAACTGCAGCTCTGACATCAGGTCAAGAAAGGAGAAGGCACACTTCTGAGATGTGTGGTAGAAATGGCAGTTTATTAAAGCTGCTTCCACTTTTTATAGGGTCTGGCTAGAACTTTCCAGAAGGGGGTGTAACTGGGGTGGAGTTAGGGCAGAGCATGGGAGGAGCATGCAAAACAAGGGGTTGGAATAACTATATAGGGAATATACTGTAATGCAGTAAAAAACAACCAATCACAGGGTAGAATTTGAGGCCATGATGCAAGAAGGAATTTTCCCGCAACTACAATAGAACATATAGGGAATTATACATTAACTGCAAAACCCTTAACAAAACCCAAAACATGAAATCTGTTATAGTGAAAAGCAGTCCAGTCATCTTCTCACACTTGTCTCTCCATTGATGAAGGTTCATTGTCAGACATTGTCCCTCCGAGCTTGGTAGCTCCTTCCTCCTACAGGTAACAGCCTTACATATAGAAGAAAGAGATGGCAGGAAAAGAACTTCATTAAAACTATTAGAATGAAGTTTGTTAAAATAAGAATTTGTTGTAAAGCACAAAAATGTCAGAATCCTTTATGAAATGTCTTGATTTACTCATTTGCTGAAGTGGGAAACTCAGAAGAAAGGTTTTGATTACATCCAATCATGCATTTGGAATTAAGAGTTTTGATTTTCTGCTTTTTTTGTCTTGTCTTCTAGGACTATATTATGCTACTGCATTTTAAAACTCGATTTTGAAGGAAAGCATTTTTGTTGTGGAGATCAAATTTTTTTACTCTGATAAATACCTTTTTTTTT